>CM055442.1:4297265-4615427 GCA_029228465.1 Salix viminalis
AATATTCTTAGGAGTTGATGGTTTTGATCATATTTTCAAATATGATTGTGGTATCTTATATTTTAATATTCTTAGGATTTTCAATGATTTTTTTTTAGCAGATAGAAAATTAACAGCTTAGTTTTTATTATTACAGGTATTTTCATAATTTATATTGTATTTGTTGTGTTTAATTTAAATTGAAATACAAAATAAACTAATCCTAATATAGTGAATTCAATAATTCAGATATCTGAATTTTCTTGTTTTTTTTAATGATGATGATAATTTTATGTTGATTACTTTTTTAAACATACTAAACAAATAAATTTATATTGTTTTAAAATTTATATATTTAATAGAGAACTTGCACTTCATATCTATACATGTTTATTATTTTGCTCAAATTTATATTATAATAAAAAAATCTCACACAATTTATATGTTTTTGCCTTGGAAAAAAAATGATTCCAAGTGCGATGAGGCACGGGTAAGTGTCTAGTGTGTGTGTGTGTATCCATGTGCACAACCCTAACCGTTTTTTTTTATGGGTCAAACGAATTTGTACTCCCAAACTTATAATGTCTTGCCCTTTTTTAGTTAAGGCTTTTATCATATGTTTTCTTCTATTTTATTTAAATTTCATTTTTATTTATCAAGGATATTATTTTATTATATATAATTCTATTTGTATTTGGTTTTAAATAAAATCATAGTATTATTTTATACTATTAGAGACCACTCTTTTTGTTGTCTTTTAGTTTTTCTAATTTTGTTAAATTTTATTTATTGGCTTTTCTACATATATTTATTTTTATTATCACATATATAAATAAATAATAGAATATAAAAGTTTTCTAGTGATGTCATTCTTTAAATTTATTATATTCGCATCACAATTATTAAAATATTTTTTATTAAAATTTATTTTTATGATTCCAATAAGCTTTTGTGGAATGATCTCATGATTTAAAATGAAAATTCTTTGGAAAAATCTTTGAAATTGTAAGATGGACATTATCATTTGGAAAACCATCTTCGACTGTCCAAATATTTTGAAAATTCAATTTTTCAAAATACTGAGATTTTGGTTTTGTAAAATTAGAGGAAACTTGAACTTGGTTTTGTAAGGCAAGCAAGGGTTTTGGAGATGGACCTGCCTGAAGTTTTGAAATGAGTTTGAAAATACTACCTAAGAGTAACTGGGAGTCACCTGAGGCCGCTTTGTAAGTCTTTTGAATTGCAAGAAGAAGGTCTGGGTTTTTTGACAATTTGATGAGAATTTCTTTGAGCAATATGCAAAATGAATAAAAATGTAGAGATGAAGAAATACAAAGAATATTACCAATCCAAACAACCTGAACAAACCTTCTACAAAATACCCTACAAGAAATTCATCAAAAACTTATGGTTGTTTTACTTCCAAAACTCATAAACACTACTACCTCCCCTCTGGTTTAGTCAATAATGGGAAAACTTTGGTAATCTTCCTGAAATCTAGAATCGCCCCTTGGTTGAAGAAGGTTACAACCATTTCAAAAGGATGTACCAACCCATCCCCTCAGAAAAGATCATTTTTTGTACAAAATTCTTTGTTCCATGGGTATGTTTATAGTACTATGATTACAATTTATAAAATGAATCTCCAGTTTTGGTCTACAAATTCGAAGTTAAATGGTGGGATATTTATAAAATGAATCTCCAGTTTTGGCCTACAAATTCGAAGTTAAATGGTGGGATTCTTTCAAAGTAGAAAACATAAGTTCCAAAACTGTTATGGAAGAATGGTTCAAAACAAACAATCCTTCCTGTCATCCAGCAAAACCAGCAATCCAAATTTTTAGCTCAAAAGGCTAAAACTGGTGCTCTCTTGGCCACTACAAAAATTGAAAAATATCTTCAAATCTTGCAAGGTCTTGTTCCAAACCGAGACAGACAACTAGTCTCGTCCAAATCTAGCTCTTATGGGTCATTTTCTTCAGCAATCTCCCTTTAGGTGATGATAATGAAGACGACTGTTTTGGCATCCTGCTACTAGTCAAAAGATGACCCTTCAAAATTGTCAGCATAAGAAGACAAAAACATGGCCCCCGCCACTTACAAAAGTTGTTTTCCACTTATGCAAGCAGACAAAACTACTTTCAATGTGAAGATTCCTTCAGACAAAACATGATCTCTACCATTATTAAAGGTGTCTCCCACTTAGAATAATGATTACAAAATGATAAAATACTTTCGGCTCCACTATTAAGGAATCAAAGACTCCTCTGTTTGTCTTCATCTATATAAGGAGACTTCATTTCATTTAGAAAGGGGAGAATTGACAAAACCCTTGTATAAGAGCTCAAACATTTATCAAGCAAAATTCTCACCTACAAATTCCTTATATCCATTTACATTACCTTGTAATCTCCTGTAATTCAAATTCCCATTATCAAGTAAAAATTTCAAGTTGATTTCAATACAAGTTCAAGGTTTACTTCTTCAAACTTTCAGACTTATACATTCTGTCTTTACATTTCTACAAACTAAGTATGCTTTGTGATTGATCAAGAATCCTGACATTGTTGGTATTGCCTTGTGATTGATCATTCATCTTTGTTTTATGTATTTCTTCATCTCTACATTTTCATTCATTTTGCATATTGCTATCTTGCCCCTTTTTGGTATATAATTGGCAAAACTCTTATATAGGAGCTCAAGAATGTAAATGGATATAAGGAATTTGTAGGAGTGAATTTTGCTTGATAAGTGTTTGAGCTCTTATACAAGATTTTTGTCAATTCTCCTTTTTTACAGAGGAGCCTTGGATTCCATGGTGGAGTTGAAAGTACTTTGTCATTTTATAATCATTACTCTGAGTGGGAGACACCTTTAGTAGTGGTAGGACCATGTTTTGTCTAAAAGAATCTTCACACTGAAAGTAGTTTTGTCTGCTTGCATAAGTGGAAAGACAACTTTTGTAAGTGGTGGGGGCATGTTTTTGTCTTCTTATGCTGATAGTTTGGAAATGTCATCTTTTGACTATGGCAGGATGTCAAAGCAATCGTCTTCATTATCATCATCTAAAGGGACTGCAGAAGAAACTGACCCGAAAAAGCTAGATTCGGACAACTAGTTGATGTCTTGATTTGGAACAAGACCTGGCAAGATTTAAAGATATTCTTCTTTAGTTTTTGCAGTGGCCAAGAGGGCACCAATTTTAGCGTTTTGAGCTAAAAATTTGGACTACTAAATGGTAGGAAGGATTTTGTTTGTTTTGAACCATTTTTTCACAACAGTTTTGGAACTTCTGTTGTAAGGTGTTTAAGATGTTGTATCCAGACATTTCATCTATGATCCATTCATTGTATTTGTGTTGGTTAAGAATGTTTGACTCGATAGATATAGTGATATTTGGAGTTATAGTTGTTTTGGATGTTTGCCATGTCAGTCTGTTGGCTTTGGAAAGCATCTTCGTCAGAAGACTGCTCTGTGCTATTTTGTAAGGTGTTTACAATGTTTGTAGACACTTGTGGTGTATGTAAAGCAGTTTGGGATGAACTATCAAGATTTTGTAGCTGTGTTTTGATGGCTTTCAGAAAATTTTGGTTTTCCTGGATTTGTAATTGGCTTGTCTTTGTAACATGATATAGTTAAAAGACTGAGTTTTCCAGTTTTGGCTCAACTGAAGTTTTGGAAGTGTTGATGCCAACTGTGCTAGTATTGGCTCGTTGTAGGTGTTTCTCAACATGAGTGGGTTGTTTGCCCAAAGTGTTAAGGTTTATGTTTGTAAAGTTGATTTGAAGGATGATATTTTTGGTGTTTGACACGGTATCATCACTAGGTAATTTGTGAGGTGCTACATCAATAGTTTGGTTATTGTGCTTTACTTGGATATTTCTCAGGGGTGAATGATCAGACTCAATTGTTTGACCATTGGTGAGGTTACATGTAGGGGTTTTAGACCTGGTTGTAATAAGACATGCATTTTTGATGGATGCGAATGGATATGCAATATTATGAACAGATGCATAATGTAATTTGAACCAATCAAAAAATAACATGTGTGATTGATGTACTGTAATGTAAGCATAAAATTGTGTTTGTATATTCTTTGTTTTTGTATTTGGAAGTTTTGGAAAAAACAAATTCTTTTTTCAGAATTATGAGGACCATAAGAATCTGAAATAAAAAAGGTTTTGTCAAGAACAAAATTCTCTAAAGTCAAACATTCAGATCATTCTGGATGTTGTTGGTCAAAACAGAGGAGGTTAGAGATGTAGGTATTGATTGTTCTTCTTCAGTATTGGTGTATACTGGTTTTGGTATGTTTCTAGTGTAGTCTACTTGTTAAAAGCTTGTGGAAGGTATATTTGATGTAAAGCGTCTAGGTGGGTTTGTATTGTATGAAATGATGATGACAAAAGGTATTCTGGATATTCTTCAAAGATTTATTGTACTGGAAGAAAAAGACTCTTTTGAAAACCTAGAGCTTGTCGAATTTGGTGGAAAGATAGTTTGACTTTACCATCGGCATACTGGATTATATCTTTGATTTGTACATTTGGTGGTGGTGATTGTACTGTTTGTGGTAATGTTGCTCCTTCAAGAATCCAATCATTAGGAAGGGTTATGTCTTTTCACTGGATGACTTTAGAGATAACGGTGTTTGATTGAAATAGATCTGTTTCTAAAAGGAGTCTTTCTTCTTTATAGGAGTGGTGTTTATGTTTGGAGACAAAGGCTGAGAACATTGCTTTGTAGTGGATCTTAAAAATGAGAGCCACTAGAATTGAGCTTTCAAGCATGTTGTAGTTATGAGTTTTGATTTGTAGTAGCATGCTTTGTAGGATGTTCTTGTCTTTGAGGGAGTTGGTAAGGTTTGGATAGCAGTCAAATGAAATTGGACCGCTGCACAAACTGGACTCATTGGAACTTATGAGCAAGTCTTGGAAGTTTTGGAATCTTACATCCCGTAAAACTGCAGGAATGAAGGTGTTTAAATCTTCTTTTGTAAGGGTTTGATACCGACTTGAACTAAACCAATATGAATATATTTGTAGTTTCAATCTATATGTTTTTGTAAGGATTTTTGGGTGAAGATTTGGATGGTTTCAAAGGGTTTTTATAAGTTGAATATCCCTTTCCTTAATTTTGATAGTAAAATCAATTTTGAAAATATTATATTTGGATTTTGCATAAATCTGATTTTGAGACTTGGAATTTTCCAATCATCTATATGTTTTGTAAAATCTTAAATTGTAATTTTCTCATTTTGTATATCCTCCTACTCTAAGAGCTCTCAGATGTAGAGAAAGCCGAAACAGAAGTAGATCTAAAGAAATATGAAGTCATAGTTTGAAAAGATCCTAAGCCCTAGTTTATAGGATTTACTGAAATTGAGGAACATCTGGTAAAATATCATAAGGAACAACATTTGTGATCCATGTTGAGTTTCAAAATCTCTATCTACATGTTGTAGAGATATAATTCCAAGGTCATATCCAATTGCAAGTTTTTGAATTTCATCCAGAACTCCGCTAATGTTCTCCATTTTTTGATCCATAATCAATAAAAAAGCAACAGGGTTAAGGAGTGAAACGAAGTCACGCTCCTTAGCCTTTCCATCAAGGCTGATCTCTACCTACACTGTTTTATTTTAAAAAAATATTATTTAATATTTTTTTTTTTAAATCAGGTTGGTCATGACCCAATTAAAAGGGTCGGAGAGCAAGTCCAGTCCAAGATTAAAAAAACTAAAAGAAAAACGAGATGTTGCACTGGTCATGCAGTTTGTGAACAGTGCAAGAGTGATCGGGTGACAGTGACAAGGGGCTCACCTCCCATGCCGACGTGTAGAGGAGACCGAGGGGGTTCTTGTGGTGGTGACGTCAGAAATGGTGGCCGAGAGCAGCGTTGGAAGGTTGTTACTGCTTGACACCGGAGCTGTGGGAGAAGACTAAACTGGTTCAAGTGTAGGTGCTGCTAGTGCCAAAGGAGTAGCTACTGGTGCTCGCCAATGATTGCCGAGGAGAGACAGGGTTACATCTATGGTTGTTTTTGAGAGAGAAAACTACAACCGAGAGAGAGAGGGAGCTGCCCAGTGGTCTTATCAACGCCAAGCGTGGTTGTTGATCATTGGTTATGCTAAAAAATATTTACGTTGTGCTATCGTCTTCTTCCTCTTTGTTATGTTTTTTTTCTCCCCGTCATGCATGAGACTCAAAAATGATGAGAAATAGCTTAGGGTGGTGAGTATTGTATGTGTGTTTTGGGCGAAAAGCATCAAAATGGTGCTTTTCGTAAACTGAGGTTTAAACCTCAGTTTTATGGGTACCATAATTATAATAATTATGGTACAATCTTTTACCAAACGGTTTTGCTCTGCGGTGAGCCTCGACCATAGAAGTCACCGCAGAGCCAAACATCCACTATAACTTCTTACATACAATAGGAAAGTTTACATCGCTTTAAAGCCTATTTTTGCCAATAATCTATGGCCCCATATTTGTGTTAAGGAATCATCACACATATCTTGTTAGGTGAGACCTCGAGATATAATTTATATTATTCTTTAACGCACACCTCTCAAGTGAACCACAATATCTTGGGCTTGAATTTTATCAAATAAAATAGGGTTGGTGAAATTCGAACTCGTGACCGCTGGGTCAACAAGATTCTGATATCATGTTAATAAATCACCTCACCTAAAATCTTAAACTGTTAGGTGAGGTACCAAAATATAATTTATATTATTCTCTAACAATATGCTCCTCGAGGTAAAGTTGTTTATTTTCTCCCCGCTCCCTTTATAGAATCCTACAGTTTCCATTACATTATTGTATGCAGAATTTCTTTTAACATTGATAATTTTCAAGCCTATGTTAATTAAAACATCTCCAAGAGCTGGATATCAGCCACAACAATCTCAATTGTTTGTTGCCATTGAGCTGTTGCTAAAAGGCAGTTTATCATCAAGCGCTCTCGTGCTTTCAAATAATTATTTGAAATAGTTTGTAGTTGTGCTAGATTACAGATACATGCATAAAAAGAGTTAGGATAGTGAAAACATTCCCAACAGAAACATAACACCAATGAATTGCATATAAAGCGCTCTCTCCTATCATATGTTGGAGGCCTGACAAGTTCACTAGTATAATTCAATTACCTAAAAATCATAAGTAAAAAATCAATTGCAAATATAAGTAGAAATGAGAAATAACATATCACATAGCAAAATTAATTTACCATATCCCTGGCCCTATGTGAATGGCAATGTGATGATTGTTTGATTCTTCATTCCTTGGGTTCTACGATTTCTCAACGATTTTATTGTCCAAGCAAAGTATTTATAACTAAAAAGCACATGAAAAGAACCAAAAAAATACATGAAAAAGAAAATGGACAGTATTTTTCAAATTTGATTTTGGATAAATACCAGTGATAAAGCAGTGTTTTTTATGAAAAGCTAACAACTCCTTAAGAAAATAAGGCAAGGCAGAAATCACTCTCAACCGAACTGCTTATTTCAATCAAATAAGAACCCTACAATTCAAAGAAGCAGCATGATATGTTTAGCTTAGCTGGGTATTCTTCAAATAATATCAAAAGTAAAACTTTAAAGTAACAATCAAGAAAAACGAAAAGAAACTAACCCTCAAAACCCCGGCCTACACCAAAGCAACAATCAACTTTAAAGCAAGGAATGTGCTGCGAAAGTTATTTATGAAATCATTTTACTAAAATATGTTATTTATTTTATTACAATTTTTTATGTTTACTAAAATATGTTATTTACTTTGAAGAGTTGCGTTATCAGTTCTCATTCTCTTTATTACCAGAGCATACGAATTCAAAGGAAGAGAAAAATGTCAACCAACATGGAGAATTCCCTATAGCGACACCAACAACAATACAGCAATGTTGGTTCAATAACGACAGCTATGAGTGATAGTTTTACTAGTATGGGATAGCTACAACAGCATTCAGTGAGTCCAAAAGACAAAATTCATCTTCATTATTAAGAACCCGATTCTTCATTGTTAAATTAGGAGAGTGGTTTATTATTTTTTTCAAAATCCAACATGCAGGAATAATAAAACGTTAAAGATTTTGCAATTAATTGTAAAATATTCTGAGTAATCATGATTTTGCAATTAACAAAACCAGCAGTTCAATTTTGCAATTTTGCTTAAAAATTGAAACAAAAGCATTACAGCAAGTAAAACCTATCAAGAAACACAGTGATCTTACCACTTCAATCAATTTTGAAATTTGGTCTCTTTCTTTTGGTTCCCATTGATCTTTCTTTTTTTATCTGCTTAGGTCTTTTAATAGGGAATCCATTTGCCTGCCATGGACAGATCTTTAAAACACAAACATAAATAGAAATTCAAATTTCTTGAAAGAAAAGGAGAAAACAATTTCAAAAATATAACCCCGATTAAATTAAAAGTGAAATTAAAATCTTGCCAAGATATAAAACCCAATCAATAAAAGGGCTTCTTATTCTCTAAACTAACTCTCAAAATTCTCCAATCCCTTAATAAATTCAAGAAATCATAAGTTACATCGGGCAGAAAATAGAAGAGCACCTCAAACAGAGAAATGAGACAGCTTACATGAAAATGACTATAATATAATAAAACAAAATCACAAAAAGCCCTCAAAGACTAACCATAATAAAGCAAATTTACAGACAAGAAGAACAAATTATTTATTTATAGCGAGAGAGGGAGAGATGGATACCCGCAGCGAACTTGAATGACATGAAGACTCTCTCTTTGATCGAAATTGAAATTCCTTGTTATTGCATGAAGAATCAAACCTTCTTCCATAGAATCTGAACGGCTATAAGTGCACAATTGCTTCTATTGCTAGAGCGAGAGAGATAGAATTTCTTTTGAGATTGAAAAATGTTGAGATATAGAGAGGGCTGTATTTATAACGGAGAATAATAATATGACCGTTGCAATAGCTGAACGACAAGGGACTTGGTTTTCTCTTGCTTTGAATGATTTAGTTTTTTAAACGACGACATATTATTGGTGCAGCCTTGCTGGGAACCATAGCAACTCAATTTTAATTTTTTATATAAAAAAATAATAATAATTTGGAAATGAATTTTGGAAAGATGACATGTTCTTACGGGATTTCTTCTCTAGCCTGAGTAGATTATCAGTCATGTTATGAAACAATAAGTTTATCCTTATACTTTGTTAAAATCATTCAAAATGAGTTAATAATTTGTTTCATAAATCTAATTTCTCTAATTGGTATGGTACGGATAAATAATTTTTATATGGAACAAAAAATAATATTTTTTTATGTACTAATTAAATAAGTTGTTAACTCTCTATTTTTTAATTTAATTGTGACAATTAGACAAATAAATAAAAATAATAATAACAAAATAAATTAAAAGGAAATTAAGGTAACACTAGACTCATTTCATGATGAATTTTTATTTTTTATGAATAGTAAAAATCATAAAATGTTTTTGGAGACAACGAGCGGTTTACCCGCGCGATGCGACGGGTTTTTTTTTATCTATGTAGAAAATTGATTGTTTTTTTATGTATTGTATTTTATTATTTTAATATTTAGTTAGTATAATTATATTTAAGAATACTAATATGAATTTTTGTCTTTCAAAAAATCCAAAGTCATTTTTCCTCTCTCTCAATATATTTTTAAGCGATAATATTCAATAAATATCAGACATATTAGAAATAAAAATATTGTAATTTGTTTTTAAAACATAAACTTAATTTTTTTGTGCTATAATTATTTATCTGCCGTCTAAAAAGAATAGTCTAATGGAAACGGAAAGTGACTTGTATATTTTTTAATTTGATTTGTAGATAATGCAGGTAAATTTGCCAACAATTTTTTTTTTTGAGATGTTTTTTTTCCAGTAATATTAGATCTAAAATATTAAAAATAAAAACATTGGAAATTCTTGTAAAGAAATAAACTTAAATAAAAGAGCACAAAATTAAATTTTGAAGCCAATCTTTTTTTTTTATATAAGATTTATTAATCATATTATTATATTAAATATATTTAAGAAAACATTATATGAATTTCTGTATTTAAGAAATATTCAATAAATATTCAAACATATAATTAGTTTTACATATTTTAATTTGACATAAATATACAAATATTTTTGATAAGATTTATTAATTTTATTATTACATTAAATGTATTTAAGAATAATGATATTAATTTTTTTTAAGGAAAAAATCCAAGGTCATTTTTCTCCTCTCTTTATATATCTATAGTCGATAATATTCAATAAAAACTTTTTTATGTTATTCGATTAATTCATTATATTATTATATAAAATATATTTAAGAATACTGATATTAATGTTTTTTATTCAAAAAATGTTAGGTCATGTTTTCTTCTCCCTATATATATTCCTATGCGATAATATTCAATAAATATTAGAACATATAATTAATGATAGAGTAAAAATATTTAAGAAACTTTAACAAAAGATAAAACAAAAAAATAAATATAAAAATAAAAATTAGCATTGCTATTACTGTCAAAACAATAAAAAAAATTAAATTATCTGGAGGGGAAAAAATATTAACAGAAGAGTAAACAAGAAAAACAATTAAATTATTATTATTATAATAATATTAATTATTATTAAATTTATTATTATATTATTATTATTGTGTTAAATACAAAATTAAAATGCGAAGATAAATTTTTTCTATGTTATTCGATTTATTCATTATATCATTATATTAGATGTATTTAAAAATTGTAGGTCATGTTTTCTTCTCCCTATATACATTCATATGAGATAATATTCAATAAATATTAGAACATATAATTAATGAAAGACTAAAAATATCCTAGAAACTTTAAGAAAAGAAAAAAAAAATGTCATTGTCATTACTGTCAAAACAATAAAAATTATTAAATTATACGGAGAAAAAAAAACATTAACAAAAGAGTAAGCAAGAAAAACAATTAAATTATTATTATTATTATTATTATTATTATTATTATTATTATTATTATTATTATTATTATTATTATTATTGTGCTAAGTACAAAATTACAATTCGAAGACAAATTTATTTTATGTTATCCGATTTATTCATTATATGATTATATTATTATTATTATTATTATTATTATTATTATTATTATTATTATTATTATTATTATTATTATTATTATTATTATTATTATTATTATTATTATTATTGTGTTAAATAGACAATTAAAATTCGAAGACAAAATTTTTTTATGTTATCCGATTTATTCATTATATGATTATATTAAATGTATTTAAGAATACTAATATTAATTTTTTTTATTCAAAAAATCCTAGGTCATGTTTTCTTCTCCCTATATATATTCCTATGAGATAATATTCAATAATATTAGAACATATAATTAATGAAAGACTAAAAATATCCTAAAAACTTTAACAAAAGAAAAAAAAATATCATTGCCATTACTGCCAAAAGAATAAAAATTATTAAATTATACAGAGAAAAAAAAACATTAACAAAAGAAGAAAAATAATTAAATTATTATTATTATTATTATTATTATTATTATTATTATTATTATTATTATTATTGTGTTAAGTACAAAATAAATTCGAAGACAATTTTTTTTTATTTTATCCGATTTATTCATTATATGATTATATTACATGTATTTAAGAATACTGATATTAATTTTTTTTATTCAAAAAATCTTAGGTCATGTTTTCTTCACCCTATATATATTCCTATGAGATAATATTCAATAAATATTAGAACATATAATTAATGAAAGACTAAAAATATTCTAGAAACTTTAACAAAAGGAAAAAACAATATCATTGTCATTACTGTCAAAACAATAAAAATTATTAAATTATATTAAGCCTTTTCAACCCGATCCGGAAATTAAAAGAAGGAGGACCGAAGTGAAACATTCACATTTAATTAATTGCAATCGAAGGACTCAATCGAAGAAAATCAAAACTTATATAACTAAAATCAGGCCAATCTGCACAATATATAACACAATTAAAAGTCAAGGGACCGAAGTGAAAGTATACAAAACTCGGGGGGCTCTTCTGCACTTTGATGTGCAGGAGAGAGAGAAACGGTGAAACCGGCTTTAACCGGCCACCGCCGCGTCCACGGCCACCGTGTGGCAAAACGCGCCGCACCGGGAGGAAGACCAAGAGGAGGCGCATCGGATTAGGCGGCGTTAGACCATTTTCGGCCACCGTATCATACCGCACGCGCCACTTGAAAGGGGCGTTAGGGGGAATACCGTGCGTCGCGTGAACGGCACGCGCCTGACAGAATTTCGAAAAATAAATAAATAATAATGGTCAGTTACCGTTATAGCCCTGTACCTAATTAATAAATTTTGTCTTATTAGGAGCTATAACCGTATTTAGCCATTTAAAAAAAAAACCATACGGCGGACCGGGCCGAACCGGACCGCGATCGGACGCTAGCGTAATTACGCCCTTAACCCTCACCGAAAACGCTATTTTGTCTTATTACCGGGGCTAAAATCGTTACTGCACTGTTCATAGGCGGAAAAAACAAAAAAAAAAGGGTGGACGAACTCGCGCGACGCACAGAGGGCAAAGCTCGCGTCCACAGTAACATTGAGTCAGCGTGAACAGTGTTTTCCATTTTCTTTTAGTGTATTTGTTAATGAATATGTGTCAAGGAGCAATTTTGATTTTTCACTTTTGAATGCTTGGTAAAATTACTTAAATGCTTTTGAAGTCAAACAAAAATACATTGCGATAAAGGTTTTTTTTTCTTTTTTTTGGTTTTTTTTTGTTATTTACAATGTTAACAGAAATTAATAATATAAAATTTTAAAAAAATATTGTCATTCATGCATTTCATGTTATGTGTGCAACGCTTAGCAATGGTCAAAATAGGCATTTCATCTTGTTATTGGGCATTCTGCCATGACCTTTTTCTCCGAGCATAATGTGTGGTGGTAAAGATCGGGTGATTTGTTGTTTGGTTGGTCTTTTTTTTTTCTCTCTCCACCTCTAAATTTAAAGTCAGTCCCTTTTGTTTTTGTTGTTTCAACTTCAATCTTTTTTAACCTTTGATTTTTATTTTATTCTTTGTACTTTTGTAAAAGTTTAATTATGTTTGATTTAGCCCTTCATATCCAATTTTTCATGTATTAATTTTTTATATTTAGTCATTATTCTTTTAATTTTTAATTTTGTTTTTCCTTGGCTTTTTATAAAAGTTTTATTGGTTTTCAATTTCACCCTTGAATCGAAGTTTATGATGTATTTATTCAATTTAGTTCTTATTCTTTTTATTAGAGTGTTTTTCTTTTCAATTTAATATTCCAATAAAAATTCTTATTTCCCCTCTAATTTATTTTTTATTGTGATTTTCACCCTTGTTTTTTTAATTACCATTTTATTTTAGATCTCTTTGTCTAATTAATTTTTTTTCAATTTCTTTATTTAGCGTTTGATTTGTTGGGGATTTTGCTTTACTATTTTTCTTTTATGATGCTTTCAATCTAATGACCTGAATTAAGGGTTTGAAAAAATATTAAGGGTATGAATTGAAAAAAAAAAAACTAAGAAAATGATTAAGAAAAATTAATAAGGCAGAATAAGGAACAAAATTGAAAAAAGAGGATAAATAAGAAAAGGGTAAGAATATAACAATCAAAATAATAAGAACAAAAAATAAATTAAAAAAAACAAATGCAATAAAACTGGAATGGATGAAATTGGGTAACAATAATAATTATGAAAAGTACAAAATATAGAAATAAAGCAATCAAAAGTACAAGGATTAAATGAGATTGAATAATTTAAGGTTGAAATTGAAAGTTTTGATTTTTTTCAATTGTACCCTTTAATTGAAATTGATTATATATGTTGGTTTTCATTTCATTCCTTGTTCTTTTGATTTTTGGTTTGTTTTTGGTTCTTCTAATTTTTTCAGTATATAGGTTTTAATTTTGTTTTAATTTTATTTTAATTTTGTTGTCCAATTAAAATTAGTCATATATACTACTTTTCATTTTGATCCTTATTATTTTAATTTTTTTAACAGAATTACAGTGCAATTTTTTTTAAATATCTTTATTTCTTTCGTGCCCAAGGTTTTTATTTGTTCAATTTTACCCTTCAATTGAAATTAATTATATATTTTATATTTTATTTGGTTCTTATTCTTTGAATTGTTTATTTGATATTATTTCTTTTGGTTTTTTCGGTCCTTCTTAGATAATGTTTATTTTTATCCGTATTTATGCATGTATACTTTTAGTTTTTTTTGTTTCAATTTTTGTTAGTTTATTTTTTATTGGGGTTTTATTTTTATCCGGTATAGTCCTGAAATTTTAATTTTTGTTGATCATTTTAAAATTAATATGTAAAGCCCGAGAATACAGTATATTCAAAATATTTGTTATAATACAAAATTTATGCAAAAAATAAGAAACAAAAGGGGTTGAAATAAGAAAAAAGGGTGAAAGATGGGGCCAAAATGGAATTAAGAAGATATGGGACTATAAATACTCATCCCTTCTCTCATCCATGTCTGATAAATACCCCAAACTTTTTTTTTACTATTAGTTTATTCGTTAATCTTTCTCCCTATAAAGGGTGGATGGAGCATAATTTTTTTTCTCTCGCCGAAATTTTGTTATATTGGGAGATCCCAAGTTATCGACAATGTAACATGCACACGGTTTGATTCATATCTCATCCACAATCACATTCATGTTTAGTACAAACAACTGCATAATTCTTTTCGGAATATGCTCAAGACCATATTCATTTCTCAAACTTCATCTTACATCACACACATAAGATAATAATTAAAAGAGCTAATTTGAAACACGAAGATTTCATACATATTTATAACACAATACAATTTAATATTTTAATATAATCTAATACTTTCTAATATCTCAAGCGTAGGTTCATATATTTAAATACAACCATATACACTTTTAAGGTTATATAAAAGAAAATTTGTTTCTTTTGACTACTCCCCCCTTCACATCAAAAAGACTATTGCCGACACTAATGACCCCATTAGTGTCTTTAATTGTCTGTTCTGGAAACAACTAATTATTTTCATGAAAATGTCAACACGAACATAAGCATTTGTGTCATTAGCTATTTTTAAAACCAAAATAGTTAATCATTGTTCCACATTACCTTGGGAGGTTCTCGGGTATGCCGATGTCAAGAGTTCTTAACATCATTAGCTTTCGCCTCGGAAACCTAATCAAGTCTATAAATTTTATCGATATCAATGTCATCGATCGATATCATTAACTATTCTGAAACCGAATAGTTAATCAAGTTTATAAATTTTGTCGATATCGATGTCATTAGCCGATATCATTAACTATTTATAAATTCTGAACCAGAATAATTAATCAAGGTTTATATTTCTCCTACCACGTACCGGTAATGTCGATATCAACCAGCTTGTTTCTTTATATATATATATATATATATAGATATATATATATATATATATATAATATCCCATCACTTAACCTTTCCTTTACTCCTTTTATATTCTTGATCAATAAACACCAAATTGTTTCTTATAGTTCAATAGTTAGTTAAAATAATTATTGGCTAAAGGAGGTATAGGTACCAAGTACCTACCTGCTATAACCACATGACTTGCGTTCCTTATTGTTGTTGTACTCCTCTCGTGGTTTCTCCTGAAACCGCAAACACCCACCATTAATCCACATATCACACACAACAACAACAATGGTAATAATATTCATTTCTTTTTTACCAATCTTTTCTTTCTCACTTATATTCCTCATTATCATCCCTTAACTTTTCAACTCATTAGTAGTTCAAGTGGACATCATGAATTCAATTTTAATCACAGTTTATTCTCTTTTTTTATTTCTTGAAGATCAAGACACTTTATAAAGGGCAAGAAAACAAATTACACCCTTAACATGGCTAAATTCTGCTATTTTATCAGCTTGGCCGAATCTGTCAACAGGGGTGACAACTCGATCTCTCTCAGATTTTTATCTGTATCTAGAGTTCCAAAACTTCACATTAGACGGGGTTAGACTCGTTGGAAAGATAACACTCTCATTTACAACTTCTATGAAGGGACCCTTCATGGATTCTCTATTTTTCAGGTCCAAATTCCCCCAAGAAACAAGGCAACAAATCTGCCTTGTTTTGCAAAATGGATAAAGTATCTCCAATTCATCTTCAATCCTTGTTTTCTCATCACTCACAGTCATGCCTTCCCTTTATTCATGAAAACCCTACTCATTTATATCTTCTTAAGGTCATTTGTACTAAGTAATTAGTTAAGAAATTTCATAAATTCTCCTTCTCTCTTAGCAGTGTTTCTGCCGAGACTTGCCCAAGGGAACCAAGAGTTCCTTTCCTCTTTTCTATGCACTCATTTCTTCTTCCTCTTTAAGGTACTTAGATTATTCTAGTCTATTTAATCTCACTTGTTTCTGCATTTTTCCCATATTTTGTGTTAAAGAACCTTAATTCTCAATTCAAGAAGAATCATGAACTTCTAATCAAATTGAAGTTAATTTCATAGAAATTGGAATTAGAACTCTTTACTTGGATGAAATCTAAACTCTACCTCACAAATTTTGGAAGAATCTTAGCCTTCTTCTCCTTGTATATAACCAGCCACTCTTCTCCCTCCTTTCTTCCCCAATTCTTCACTTTCCTCTTGTTAATTCTCCACCCAATTATGTTCCTCCATTTTAAAATTCCAAGGCTTATATGGGTTTATAATTTTTGGGTGTTTACTCCTAGTTTTATGAAGTCAAAATTTGAGATTCTCCCTCCCCTCTTTCTTCTAGTCTGGTCATGGATGAGATAAGGGATAGGTATTTATAGTCCCATCTTTTTTTAATTCCATTTTGGCCCTGTTTTTTTTTTTTTTGCATAAATCTTATATTATAACAGTATTTTGAATTATTATAAACCTCCTCCCTTTGTATACTTTATTCTCGGGTTTCACGGATTATAAAGAGGAGAGGATTTCATATTTTTCCTTTATCAAACTAGGAGTAAACACTTAAAAATAGTAAACTCATATACGCATTAGAATTATTAAGTGGAAGAACACAATCGGGTGGAGAATTAACAAGAGAAGTGAAGAATTGGTGGAGAAAAAAAGGGGAAGAGTGGTTGGCTATATACAAGGAGAATAAGGCTAAGATTCTTATAAAATTTGTGAGGTAAAGTTTAGATTTCATCGAAGTAAGGAGTTCTAATTCCAATTTCTATGTAGTTAACTTCAATTTGATTAGAAATTCATAATTTTCTTTAATTGGGAATTAGGGTTCTTTAACAAAATGTTGGGAAAATGAAAAAAATAAATGAGATTAAATGTACTAGAATAATCTAAGTGCCTTAAAAAAAAGAAATTGGTAAATAAAAGAGAGGAAGAGAACATGTTCTTGGCTGAGATACTGTAGAGAGGGAATGCGAACTTATGATTTGCTTAATTAATTAACTTAGTACAAATGACCTTAAGAGGATATAAAACAAACAGATTGCCATGAATAAAGCGAAGACATGATTGTTGCTATAGGGCAGGTTTGGTGCCCTGTTTTCTGGAGGAACTTGAACCTGAAAACTACATAATCTAGGGAGGGTCCCTTCATAGAAGTTGTAGCAAAGAGTGTTATCTTTTCAACGAGTCAAATCCTGCATAATTTGAAGTTCCGGAACTCCAAATACAAATAAAAATCCAAGGAGAGGTCACGTTGCCACCCCTGTTGGCAGAATCGGTCAAGTTGATAAAATGATGAAATTTAGCCATCTTTGTTTTCTTTCCCTTCTTAAAGTGTCTTGATATTCAAAATAAAGAATAAAAGAATAAACTGTGATCAAAATTGAATTCATGATGTCTACTTGGACTACTAATGAGCTGAAAAGTTAAAGGATAATAATGAGGGATGTAAGTGATAAAGAAAAGATTGGTAAAAGAGAAATGAATATTATTACCATTGTTGCTATTGTGTGTGATATATGGACTAATATGGAATAATGATGAGTGTTTGTGGTTTCACGGGGAACCACGGGAGGAGTACAGCAACAACAGGGGAACGCAAGTCGAGCGTTTACAACAGGTAGGTACTTGGTACTTATATCTCCTCTAGTTAATAATTATTTTAACTAACTATTGACCTATAAAAAAACAATTCGATGCTTATTGACAAGGAAAGAATATTGGGTAAAGGAAAGGTTAAATGACGGGGAAAAATAGAAACAGAGGACTAGATTTAATTTATGGGTTATTTTGGAGGAAATGAATAGTAATAGCTAATTTTGGTAATAACTATTTCTCGAATTTGATTTGTCTGTCCCTGGTAAGGGAGGCTAATGATGTTAATCAAGCTGGTTAATATCGGCATTACCAGTACATGGGAGAAGAAATATTAACTTGACTAACTATTCAGATTCAAAATAGTTAATGATATCGGCGGGTGACATCGATATCGGTAAAATTTATAAACTTGATTAACTATTCAGGTTCAAAATAGTTAATGATATCGACGGGTGACATCGATATCGGCAAAATTTATAGACTTGATTTGCTTTCCGAGGTGAAAGCTAATGATGTCAAGAATTCATGACATCGGCATACATGAGAGCCTCTCTATAAAATATGGAACAATGATTAACTATTTTAGTTTTAAAAATAGTTAATGACACAAACAGTTACATTCATGTCGATATTTTCATTAAACTGTTAGTTGTTCTCTAGACGGGCAACTAAAGACACTAATGGAATTTATTAATGTCGGCAATAGTCTTTTCAATATGGAGGGGGGAGAAGTAGTCAAAAGAAACAAAAAAGTTTGATAGCCCTTGAGAAGAATTTATGGTTGTATTTAGAATCTCATATGATTTAAGTACATAAATATGTTGTTTAATTTTTTTTTTGTAAATTGCTTGTATTTACTTATTTGTTCTTACTTATATGAAAATTTTATATTTTGCAGGTTCCTTCTATTCCGTCAGGAATAGATTCTAAGTTCTTTGATCCCTTTCTGTATAAGTTAGAAACTTAGAGATTTGTGATGTAATTTTGTAATGCAGTAAACATGTAACTTGTATCGAATATTATATTTGTAATATTTTGTTCTAAAATATGGGATATTAGAATGTACTATATTATATATATTAAAGTGTGTGTGTGCGTGTGTGTGTGAAATCCTCGTCCTCGAATTGACTCTTTTAATTATTATCTCATGCGTATGATGTAAGATAGAGTTTGAGAATGAATAGAGTCCTGAGCATAATCTAGAATAAATTATGTAGTTGATTGTACTAAACATGGATGTGATTGTGGATGAGATGTGATTCTAAATGTGTGTAGGGTACATTGTCGATGACGATCTCCCGATATAGGGGGGACTTTGCTATAATTTTGCTAGAAATTTTGGCAAGTAAATAAAAAAATATGTTACATCTACCCTTTATAGGGAAAAAGATTAACAAATAAACTAATAGTAAAAATTTGGGTTGTTACAACCTATAAAAAAAAAACACAAAAATAACCACACAATGTTTCAATCTCCCTCACTTCATTTTTTTTTCCTGCTTTCTTCTTCTCTATTTCACATGGCTGGTTGGCTGTTGGTTCTCGTTTTTTATTGCTTGCAGAGGCTACCGTGTGGACTGGAGGTGGTGGGTACTACTAGCAAGTCAGTGCTACTTTTGTGTGGTGGCCATTGGGTTTATTGATAGTTGTTGTTAAGGCCTGTTGGGGTGCGGCTGGAACGGAAAGGGAAGCTGTCAGGAAACAAAGGGAGGCTGACGAGAGGAAAGCCGGCGGTGGCTATTTGGAATTAGTTGAGGGGAGAAGGTTGGCGGTGGCTAGCAAACAAGAAAAGAGGAGCGGCGTAGGGCTAATGGGAGAGGAGCTTGTCGTGGATGGCAGCTTGGTGGCTGGTCGGGGCATCCACCCTTTGCTTTTGAAAGGAAATCGACTATACTCCTGCAACTATAGCTACAAGAGAAGAAAGGAAAAAAAAAAGGGATAATGGAGTTGTCGATTCAGCTAAAAGCAAAATAGATCTTTGAGGGTAGAGTTTTTTTATGGGGGGGGGGGTGTTTAATTTTTCTTTTCTTTTTATTCCCCCCTTTTATTGTCTTATTTCACTTTTGAAATGCTTCCTCTTACTCGAAAGATATTCTTAAAGAATTGGCCTCTTCAAGCATTTTGTTTTCTCTACATTTTTCATAACTTTAATTTTGAGTTTAAAATATTTCCAACTTTGCTACTTGTGACAAACAAGACAAGAGTTTCTTGTGACTATTTTTTTATAATATCATTTGCAATTGGATTAATCTTGAAGCATTATTATTGAAATGTGTGATTTTATTGTTTGTGTGATTTAAAACATATTAATAAAACTTGATAATTAAACCTGCAAAACATTTTCATCAATTTATATGAATGAAAAGACTATTACATAATGACTTCTGACTTAATCTATTTATTCAATTGAACTAGTCCAACACTATTTTGATCGTTAACTTTTTTAGAATTTGTTTGAGTTTATTAATTAATTGGATTTATTTTTTCAGCATCTATTTTAAGTAGCATTTCAATAATTCAAGGTTTATGGCTAAGATTTAAAGCTAAAGAAAAGATGAACAAATTACTAAAAATTATAAAGAAATATTATTTTTCTAATTAAGAAACATATTCTTTTAACTGTGATTTTAAAAGGTCATCCAACACAATAGATCAAACTTTTCAACTCAAAACATAAAATTTTAATGATGAAGTTGAAATTATTATTAATGTAATTGAATATTCAGTAGTATTTTTCAAAGGTCTATATTGAATATTGTATTGCAATTGATGTCCAAATCAATTCTTATTATTAATGTAAATTTGTTAATGATTGCATTTTTGGTCAATGTAAATTTTAAATTTCAAGTTTATATTCCAATATATTTAATGTACCTATAAATATAATATTTACACCATATGATTTTTAAAATCTAAACAAAATTCAAAGGATTGCATGAAAGTAATAGATTGAGTTCAAAACAAAATTCTTAATTTCTCTTGAAAGCAAATGAAAAAAGAAAGACTTTGATTTTTTACGAGTAACTATCATTCCAAATTTCATCCAAAAAATTTCAAACTCTTCTTGAATCTAGGGTTCTTTTCAGGGGCAAAAATGGGACATAAAACAAAATCACTAACCCATTCAAGAATATCTTTTATTTTTATAGTACCTTCAAGAATCATAAGATTTAAGGTAATTATATATTGAATGGGAATTTAAGGTAAATTAAACTCAGATTAAAAGAGAATTTAGAAATATTGGCTTGGACTATTAGGGAAAATATATATAAATTTTGATTTATTCAATAATTTGATGGTATAACTATTGACTTCTAAATATAATTTAATTTATTTTATATTACCATGTAGTTGAAATTTGTAATTGTCAAAAAAAAAAAGTTTGTCTTCAATTAGCATGAGATGCATTTGAAAAGTACATTATTATGAGTTTCTCAAGTATGATCTAAATTATATCAGATGATGCATTTATTTGTTTTTTAGATTTTCAGGGTGATTTAGTTGAATATCTTAGATATAATAAAATTTACAAATTACCTTAAACTTCACAAACTATACTTTTTTTTTTGTAAAATACAATATATTTTTTCCCTATGCACTCACCTTAAAGTTAAGTTATGAGTTTTGTCAACTTTCAAATTTTGAAAGATTTAAGGCATCAATCGTTCTTCTACTAATCTGTTGCTCACCTTAAGAGCTAAGTTGTTAAACTTAAAAATACTTAATTTTTGAGGCATTATTTATTTAATCTTTATTTTATTATTTAGTTTCTAATTTAAGGGAATTTCATAATGACTTTACAAGTATTTCTTATGCTTGAAGTTATAGAAAACAAATCAAATAATAATGTTTTTTTATAATAATTTGATGGAAGTTCTTATGATGTTTCGACAATTAGATTCATATCTTAACACAATCAAGATGGAAATAAAAGGATTGATGACATCTTGATTTGATATCCTAAATTAACCTAAAATGTATTTGAAATCTAATTTGTACCATACTATAGTTTAGTTAGCCTTAAAGTGTTGCTTACTTGTTGTTATAGTATTATTAAAAAGATGCATAGACAAACTAAATGGAAACAAAATGATGGGATAATTCATATCAAATAAATGAATTGTCAAAAAGCATAATGCATTTCAGTCCAATAAGCACAAAAATCATCAACACATTTCTATTAATCTCTAAGTATCTAATAAGCAGATCACTCAACCAAAGATTAGAGAGCGAAAAAGGAAGCATGAAGAGTTAAGATGCACAAATAGCAAAAATGCAAAACCATACATCTCAAGCACAAATAGCAAAAATGTGTAAAACCATACATTCTCAAGCACAAAAAGCATCAAAACACAATCTGCTTATACTTTCCAAGTAGCTAATAATCAAATCACTCATCTAACAAAGACAAACAACACTAAGATCATAAAACATTGCTTTAGTAAAGCTGCAAGGAAGCATGAAAATTTGAGACACACAATTTGCAATACA
Source organism: Salix viminalis (assembly GCA_029228465.1). Classification (NCBI taxonomy): domain Eukaryota; kingdom Viridiplantae; phylum Streptophyta; class Magnoliopsida; order Malpighiales; family Salicaceae; genus Salix; species Salix viminalis. Next base: position 4,319,840 of record CM055442.1, read on the forward strand.
TCTCAAGGAAAAAAGCAACATCCATCCAACCCACAACCCATGTAGTTGAGCTATAGTTTAAGCATGCGAAGCTGTCCGAGTTTGCCTTCATTTCCTATAAATAGAAAAGATCTTCATCTTTCAAGCCAGTTCAATAGATCAATATGCTTGAAAAATATAGCCCAAACTATAGACAAGTTTCAAATATTTGGCTTGGTTGAAAAATGAAGGCATAGACAAGTTTCAAATATTTGGCTTGGTTGAAAAATGAAGGCCCCGACCCGGCCAATTAATTATACAACCCCATTTTGTTACACTCTCTATAGCAAATAGTAACAACAGTATACAACAAGTTCCACAATTAGTTTCCATACCTCCATCACAAATGGTCCGAGTTCGCCTTCATTTCCTATAAATAGAAAAGATCTTCATCTTTCAAGCCAGTGATGAGTATTCAATAGCTCAATATGCTTGAAAAATATAGCCCAAACTACAGACAAGTTTCAAATATTTGGCTTCGTTGAAAAATGAAGGCCCCGACCCGGCCAATTAATTATACAACCCCATTTTGTTACACTCTCTATAGCAAATAGTAACAACAGTATACAACAAGTTCCACAATTAGTTTCCATACCTCCATCACAAATGGTGAGTGCATGGGAAATTTATGAAAAGTTTTTGTCTAAAAACGATGGAGTTATAGAAACTAAAAGCTACACAAAGATCATGTTACTACTTTTTTACAAAGAATAAAAAATTACATACAAACTCTAAATACAAAATTTGAATACATGGAAATCAAGTCAACCATCAACTATTTGAAACCAATGAGAGGGTTATGAGCATGACATTCACATAAAAAAATAAATCATTCAATGCAATTGATGAAAACCTTTAAACGAGCAAAAAAACATATAACCCAACAAAAGTTATGCTCTAACTTAGAAGAAAACTAAAATAAGAACATACATAACACGCTGCAACTCCATGATATTCACACACAACATTCATTAAATCCCAGCGAGGGCAAACATTTCATTGACCTAAATTGCTTGATTGCAATCCTACTAAGAAGAAAAGCTTGTATTCTAATCCTACTCACTCCAACTGAAAACGAATGCACTTGGGCTCCTATATGGGATGGAAAGGCACAATAAGCACCAACTAACTACTTCAAACATTGTGAAATAATTCATATTGAAGTTAGCATTTCAAAATAATTGTCATTTTAAGATTGAAAAGACTTGATGGAACAAGTGAGCATACCTTGGTCAATAGCTTCATTAAGGGTATAAGTTTTGTCACCCATATTCAGAGCCTAAGACAACATTTGCACTTCGTGTAATAACATAATTGTCCAATGCCTTGGTCCAATTAGAATCTTTACAGAAACTTCATCTGCAGTATTAATGTGATAAGGTGAAGGTACTACAATGAGATAAATTCCAAGATGAAAGCAAAATGTATGGTATTGCACCAAGAAACAATTACCTTCTTCCCATGAACCTTTTCCAAAATTCTGGATTTTCTCCCATTGCCAAAGACCTATCAATATACATGTAACAAAAGGTGAAAAAGTTTTGAACAACTAACCGAAGCTATGAATGAAGACCAAGAGATTCTTATGGGAAAAGTTTTCCCATACACATCCATGAAGAGAACTTGCCGATTATTGGAATGGAAAAGTTCATGATGAAACATTTTCATGACTCGGATCGTTGAATTTCTACAAGCATAACTATAAACTCCATGAGATAGAGCAATCTCAATAAGCTAATCTTAAATATAGTTGAGTTCAATAATAAAAAGTAAAAGAATATAATGTTTCAAACTTTCATGTTAGCTAAAGAAACTTCTAGAAAGACTATTGAGAAAGCAACAGAGCATTGACTATGGTTGTAAAACAAGGTAAATCTAAATTCTTAGCAAAGATTAACAAATTCTCCAATGATATACAACCATCAATGCTGGAAAAAAATAATCAAGTATCATAAGCATAACTAGACAATGATAGAGGGAAATGATGAGGGAAACATCATGGAATTCACAAAGGAACAATTGGTTTGCCTAAAATGTGTTGATGGTCCTTCCACTGCTATGATAATCACAAAGTTCTTCTTTGCGAAAGGTATAATCCCATAAGGCTTTCAAAGCTTCCTAAGAGTTTAGGAGCAGAACTATACAATAATGCAAGCAGAGAGCCTTCATGTTTAAAAAAATTAATGATCTAATTACATGCAATATGTAAATCAAAAGGTTAAGGTTCGTATGAACCACAAATCTAGGAAGCAAGCAATTCATCTGTATATTCATTCTAACTAGGTTAAGCTGATTCTATTTCTACCACACCCAAAATATCCATGGAACCTTCTGAAAAAGGGGTACCTAGTGCACAGGAACCGGATGCATCATCAGGAATATGTAGACATGACTCTGCAACCCATCTGCATGCATCAAAGAGAAAACAAGTCACTAAATTGAAAGAAAAGTAGAGTAGTTAGTTTGAAAATGGAGATCAATAGCTTTGATAATTCTCATTTGGCATTACTGGTGCAATAAGTTTTAATAATGTTAATAAAAACACAGGATTAAAAATAACTTGGTACATGTGCTTCAGTAACAAGCATATACAGATTTCTTTTCTTACCATGTAAAATCATCTTCTTACCCAAATTTAACAAGAGGTTAGGCCTCGACAAATTGCCACTAGTAGGATTAGTTACTAAATATCAAGAATGAGATTTACTTGTTGTTGCAAGAAGAGAAAAAAAACATTTGTAACCTCTTATGTACTATAAAAACTTTACTTATGTTAGGCAACAAAGAAAACCTATCAATTTCTATTTACATCACATATGACATCCACAACCAAAAGAGATCCTTCCTTCAACAAGGGAAACCAAGGTTTCATTTATATCATTTTAATTAGCTTTCAGTGCAAGAATGGAACCAGTCATTTCATTTTACTGATTTTCCAAAAAAATATTAATACTGCTGAAAGGTAATGGTAGGCTGTGATCGATATTAATACTGCTGAAAGGTAATGACGGACTTAGCAGACATCAGAGCATGTCAGAAATTTTATGTCAACAAATAAGAAACTGACACTCGTATAGCGAGTCTTAAACTAAAAGATGTAGCCGAGAGCCTCACAAGTTGGATAGTATTTAATCTCAAAATGATCTCAGTATCAAGAAGAAACTCGCATCCTTGCACAAGCAAGTATAGAAAAAAAGATGATGATTTAACTTACAGCAAGCTCATCATACTAATCTTTGCCAACAATGAAAATGCTGACATCCCCAAGCACGCTGTAGAAGAACAAGGAACATGGCTATTAATACAACCATACAAAGGAAGGTTTATGATACGACTGAAACCCTATCTGAATAGTGACAAAACACTTTTGTTTGGCAAGTAACATCATCAATTTGGCATTCTAATTAGTTCTGCTTTCCTTGGTGAAACTTTTGAGCTGCATATTAGCAACTTAACCAAGAGAGTGGAAAAATGTGGCAAAGCTGACTCGTCCATGATATACTTTATGGATTGATTACTATAAGAAATATGATATACAAAAACAAGGACCCTAGAAGAAGTGGTTGTTTAAGAATTGACATTAACCGATCGATGAGTGATAATTTGCACGAGCAACTGTTGCCAATACTATCCTGCAGAACCGCCTCTTCATATTATTAGAGTTACACAATTTGCTTTCAACTAGACAACTAGACTACAATTTATGAACTGAATAGCAAAAAACTATGTTTCCCACACAGCAAACTTGGGGTAGATACATAAGATGAACAAATCCAGGATTCATAATTTGCAAATCAAAAGTTTCATTTATACATACATGTTGCATCACCGTTCAAGTGTACAGTGAACATCTATTATTCATTACACAAAAAACTGTTGACAGACACAATGAAGATCACAATCCAGCTGTTGACAGACACACAATCAAGGAGAAAATCAATCCAAGCATTAAGGAAACAAATCATGCAATCCCAGCTAATTATACAATCCAATTATAGAATGTATAGATACTGTATTATAACTTTCCTTTTACAGTCCTTAAACATTGCTTTGCATTTCATTGTATTTATCTATATAAAGAACTTGTAAGAGCCACTACACAGTGTGGCAGAATCAATACAATTCAAGGTTTATCAAAACCTTTCATGGTATCAGAGCCCATACGATTAACCTCACTCGATCTTATGGCCTCAGAAAACTCTTCCCCTTCCACTCATACTACTCTTTCCTTCAACACCATGGTTCACATGGTCACTGTCAAATTGTCTTCCACAAACTTCCTCCTTTGGCGTAGCCAAATAATACCTCTACTGAAAAGCCAAAAGCTGTATGGATACATTGATGGATCAACACCAATGCCACATGCTACCACCAATGCTACAGATCATAACCAATGGAAACAATTTGATCAACTTGTAATGAGTCTTCTTCTTTCTTCTCTCACAGAAGAAGCACTTGCTGTTACAATTGGAATGACAACATCAAGAGATGTCTGGAACTCTCTTGAAATCACCTTCAGCCAAAAATCAAAGGCTCGTGAACTTCAAATAAAAGATGAACTTCATCTTATGAAACGTGGCTCCAAGAGTATTTCTGAATACTCTCGAATCTTCAAAGCACACTGTGATCAGTTGGCAGCAATGGGACGACCAGTTGAAGACACTGATAAAGTGCACTGGTATTTGCGTGGCTTAGGCCATGATTTCTCTACCTTCTCACTCACTCAACTCTCTTTATCTCCCATTCCAAGCTTTGAAGATATTGTTCCCAAAGCAGAAAGCTTTGCTCTTTTTACAAAATCAATTGACCATCATGCAACAGTACCTGCATATGCTGCAAATTTTCCCACCACCCCCTCTTATGGTCACAACAAATTCCCCAACTATTCACAGAGATACAAAGGAGGTCCTTCGAAAGGCAGCAATTCTAATAGACAACAATACCGCAGACCTCCTCGCTGCCAAATCTGCCGAGAAGAAGGGCATTATGCCACTGATTGCAAACAGAGATATCTCAAATCTGCTGCAAATCATGCCAATCTTGTTGAAGCTTTTCACAACTGCACTCTGCGCAATGAAACTGCAGATTGGTGCACAGACACAGGAGCATCTGCTCACATGACCACTGATGTGTCTCATCTTGATAAGGTCGAACCTTACACTGGTAAGGAACAAGTGATTGTTGGTGATGGATCCTGCCTTCCTATAACCCATACTGGTTCTTGCTCTCCCACTCCCTCTGTCAAATTAAATGACGTTCTTGTTGTTCCTGATCTTAAGAAAAATTTGCTTTCTGTCAGTAAACTTACTCATGATTATCCCTTATCTGTTAAGTTCACTGATGATCAATTTATCATACAGAATCGTCACACGGGGCAAGTGGTGGCAAGCGGTAAATGTGTTGATGGCCTTTATATCCTGAAGAGTGGACATCAAATTTTTGCAGCAATAACTACCAAATCCAGCCTTTGTAGCTCTTTCTCTATTTGGCATGCACGCTTAGGCCATGCATCCTTTTCAATTATTTCGTTTCTTAATAAACAAGAGAGCTTGTCTCTTACCTCTTTATTACCAAATCCTTCTCTATGTATTAGTTGTCAAAAGGCTAAAAGTCATAAAAACACACTACCATCCAGTGACAGCCACTCTAAAACAATTCTTGATCTTATTCATTGTGATCTATGGGGTCCTGCACCCATCACCTCCATCTCAGGATTTCGGTATTATGCAATATTCATTGATGATCACTCACGCTTCACTTGGTTTTATCCACTGAAAAACAAAAGTGATTTCTACCAAACATTCATAGCATTTCAGTCCCTCGTGGAAAACCAATTCTCAGCCAAAATAAAAAGGTTTCAAAGTGATGGAGGAGGAGAGTTCATTAGCAAACAATTACAATCCCATTTCTCTAAATGTGGAATTCACCATCAACTATCCTGTCCCTATACACCATCTCAGAATGGTCGAGCAGAGCGCAAGCACAGACATATCACAGAAACTGGACTCACAATGCTCTTTCATGCCAATGTTCCTCTTCATTTCTGGGTTGAAGCATTCAGTACGGCTGTCTTCATCATCAATCGCTTGCCAACACTAGTCTTGCGTAAGACATCTCCCTTTCAAATTCTGTATGGTAAGCCTCCCATTTACTCAGTTTTTCGCATCTTTGGTTGTTTATGTTTTCCAACCTTACGTGATTACACCAAACACAAATTTGAACCCCGCAGCCTTCCTTGTGTCTTTCTTGGGTATCACTCTTCCTATAAAGGTTTTCGCTGCCTTGATCCTGTCTCTAACCGTGTGTTTATTACCAGCTCTGCAAGGTTTGATGAACAAATTTTTCCATTCTCTTCTTCTACCATGCAACCATCCAATTTCATTTCAGATTGTATTGCTTTCTGTGACCCAAGTCCAAGTTGTTCTGTTTTGCCCAGTACTAATCCATCTGCAGGTGATCAAGTTACATCCACAATCACTCCATCCTTGTCGTGCAAGTCTTGTGCCTTGGAGCTGCCACCATCTCTCCAAATTCCAATATCAGCACCACCTGTTGCTGCTCCTATCTGCCCTGAAAGCACATCCACAGACACAATCCCTCCAGCACCACCACAAAATTCACATCCCATGATCACCCGTGGCAAAGCAGGCATCTCCAAAACCAAGCATTACAACTATATTTGTCAACTTCCACCTTCACCACTCTTATCATCTCTACTGGTCACCAAGACACCAAAAGGATTCAAAAGTGCTGCCAAATCACCAGAATGGCTTGCTGCCATGGATGATGAACTTCAAGCATTGAAACTCAACAACACTTGGGATCTTGTCCCACGACCTCCTGACACTAATGTGGTTGGTTCAAAATGGGTCTTTCGCACAAAATACAATCTGGATGGTTCTATTGCTCGGCTAAAAGCACGCCTTGTTGCTAAAGGCTATACCCAACATCATGGCCTTGATTTCAATGACACTTTCAGTCCAGTTGTTCGTGCTTCTACAGTCCGCATTGTGCTATCCATTGCAGTCTCTCGAAGATGGAAAATACGGCAACTTGACGTGAAAAACACCTTCTTGCATGGGATTTTACAAGAAACAGTTTATATGGAACAACCACCAGGATACATCAATCCTTCTCAGCCAAATCATGTGTGTCGTCTTCAAAAGGCAATTTATGGCTTAAAGCAAGCCCCAAGAGCATGGTTTCACCGATTCAGCAGCTTCTTGTTCACTGTTGGATTTAAATGCAGCACAGCTGACCCCAGTTTGTTTGTTTATTCCACAGATCCTGAGCTCATCTATTTGCTCCTTTACGTTGATGATATTATCATCACAGGTAGCAATGAATCACTCATCAACACTCTCATTCACAAGCTCAGTCGAGAGTTTTCCATGAAAGACCTTGGCCCCTTACACTACTTCTTGGGTCTCGAAGCTACATACTCTGCAAATGGCATTTTTCTCAGCCAATATAAGTATGCCAAGGATCTCCTCATTCGTGCTGATCTCGTTGATTCAAAGCCAGTGAGCACCCCCATGATTGTTTCTCAACACCTACAAGCTGATGGAAATGACTTCTCTGCTATTACTACCTATCGCTCGTTAGTTGGGGCCCTTCAATATCTAACAATTACACGGCCGGACATCACGCATGCGATCAATTCAGCTTTGCCGCTCATGCATGCTCCCAAAGATCATCACTTCCAAGTCAGTAAAAGCGCATATTGCGATATGTTAAAGGCACATCGCGACTTCGGTCTAAGCATCGACTCATCCGAAAAATCTCTCAATCATCTGCTTTTTTCAAATGCCGATCGGGCTGGATGCCCAGACACTAGCCGATCTACCTCTGGTTATGCCATTTTTCTGGGCAATAATCTCGTCTCATGGACATCCAAAAAGCAACCCACTGTGTCACGATCCTCAGCTGAATCTGAATATAGAGCTTTAGCTCTCATCTGCGTAGAAGTCCAATGGATGTTAAATCTTCTTCAAGATTTACACATTCCATCTCCAATCAAGCCCACTCTCCCCGTGTGACAATACGATGCTATATTTATGGCCCGTAATCCCGTAGCACAGAAACGCTCTCGGCACATCAACATTGACATCCACTTTGTTCGAGAATTAGTCAGCAATGGCTCCTTACACATCCAACATGTGCCATCCAATTTGCAACTGGCTGATCTCTTCACCAAGAGCTCTTCAATTGCCTTGTTCCAGCTTTTTCGATCCAAGCTTCGCGTGCTCCCAACCACGCTTAGCTTGAGGGAGGGTGTTGACAGACACAATGAAGATCACAATCCAGCTGTTGACAGACACACAATCAAGGAGAAAATCAATCCAAGCATTAAGGAAACAAATCATGCAATCCCAGCTAATTATACAATCCAATTATAGAATGTATAGATACTGTATTATAACTTTCCTTTTACAGTCCTTAAACATTGCTTTGCATTTCATTGTATTTATCTATATAAAGAACTTGTAAGAGCCACTACACAGTGTGGCAGAATCAATACAATTCAAGGTTTATCAAAACCTTTCAAAAACCACCTCAAATTAATCAAATTAGGAAACTTCAATGTTTTTTAGCATTTCAATTTCCAAATCCCAATTGACATAAGTAGCAAGCAAACAATTTTGTTGATATCAAATAAGTAACAAATTGCAGCAGCAGAAAGCTGAAACTTATGATACTTGGGGAATTCATTTGCCATGGAGAGAGGTTAAAACACAAACATAAACATATATTCAAATTAAAGGAAAAAAGCACTGATTTTTTTGAAAGAAAATGGGAAACCAATTTAACAAATATACCCATTGAATAGAAAGTGAAAATAATTAAAAGAGAAAAATAAATCAAAACCAACCAATTAAAGGGGTTTTTGTTCTTTCAATCCCAATATTTTACGAGTAAGAATTAAATAAAAGAAAACAAGAACCTTGAAATCTAAAAGATATAAAAAAACTTCAACTTTGAAAATTAAAAATGAAATTAAAATCTTGCCAAGTTATAAAACCCAAGCAATAAAACAAAATCACAAAAAGCCCGAACTTATTTTTATTAATATAGGATTGAACTTATGGGATAGCTACAACAGCATTCAGTGAGTCCAAAAGACAAAATTCATCTTCATTATTAAGAACCCGATTCTTCATTGTTAAATTAGGAGAGTGGTTTATTATTTTTTTCAAAATCGTGTCCTCTAAGACAGGAAAGCCAACATGCAGGAATAATAAAACGTTAAAGATTTTGCAATTAATTGTAAAATATTCTGAGTAATCATGATTTTGCAGATAACAAAACCAGCAGTTCACTTTTGCAATTTTGCTTAAAAATTGAAACAAAAGCATTACAGCAAGTATAACCTATCAAGAAACACAGTGATCTTACTTACCACTTCAATCAATTTTGAAATTTGGTCTGTCTCTTTTGGTTCCATTGATCTTCTTTTTTTTATCTGCTTAGGTCTTTTAATAGGGAATCCATTTGCCTGCCATGGACAGATCTTTAAAACACAAACATAAATAGAAATTCAAATTTCTTGAAAGAAAAGGAGAAAACAATTTCAAAAATATAAACCCGATTAAATTAAAAGTGAAATTAAAATCTTGCCAAGATATAAAACCCAATCAATAAAAGGGCTTCTTATTCTCTAAACTAACTCTGAAAATTCTCCAATCCCTTAATAAATTCAAGAAATCATAAGTTACATCGGGCAGAAAATAGAAGAGCACATCAAACAGAGAGATGAGCTTACATGAAAATGACTATAATATAATAAAACAAAATCACAAAAAGCCCTCAAAGACAACCATAAGCAAATTTACAGACCAGAAGAACAAATTATTTATTTATAGCGAGAGAGGGAGAGATGGATACCTGCAGCGAACTTGAATGACATGAAGACTCTCTCTTTGATCGAAATTGAAATTCCTTGTTATTGCATGAAGAATCAAACCTTCTTACATAGAATCTGAACGGATAAAACTGCACTGCCACTACTTGCTAGAGCGAGAGAGAGAGATTTCTTTTGAGATTGAAAAATGTTGAGATATAGAGAGGGGTTGTATTTATCACGGAGAATAAAAATATGACCGTTGCAATAGCTGAACGACAAGGCACTTGGTTTTCTCTTGCTTTGAATGATTCAGGTTTTTTAAACGACGACATCGTATTGGTGCAGGCTTGCTGGGAACCATAGCAACTCAATTTTATTTTTGTATATAAAAAAATAATAATAATTTGGAAATGAATTTTTGAAAGATGACATGTTATGAAACAATAAGTTTATCCTTATACTTTGTTAAAATCATTCAAAATGAGTTAATAATTTGTTTGATAAATCTAATTTCTCTAATTGGTATGGTACGGATAAATAATTTTTATATGGAACAAAAAATAATATTTTTTATGTACTAATTAAATAAGTTGTTAACTCTCTATTTTTTAATTTAATTGTGACAATTAGACAAATAAATAAAAATAATAATAACAAAATAAATTAAAAGGAAATTAAGGTAACACTAGACTCATTTCATGATGAATTTTTAGTTTTTATGAATAGTAAAAACCATAAAATGTCTTTGGAGACAATGAATATGTGTCAAGGAGCAATTTTAATTTTTCACTTTTGAATGCTTGGTAAAATTACTTAAATGCTTTTGAAGTCAGAGAAAAACATTACGATAAAGGTTTTTTTTCTTTTTTTTGGTTTTTTTTGTTATTTACTATGTTAATAGAAATTAAATAATATAAATTTTAAAAAAATATTGTCATTCATGCATTTCATGTTATGTATGTGACGCTTAGCAATGGTCAAAATAGGCATTTCACCATGTTATTGAGCACTCTGCCATGACCTTTTCCTCCAAGCATAATGAGTGCTGGTAAAGATCGGGTGATTTGTTGTTTGGTTGGTCTCTTTTTTTTCTCTCTCCACCTCTAAATTTAAAGTCAGTCCCTTTTGTTTTTGTTTTTTCAACTTCAATCTTTTTTATCCTTTGATTTTTTATTTTAATCTTTGTACTTTTTGTAAAAGTTTTATTATGTTTGATTTAGCCCTTCTATCCAATTTTTCATGTATTAATTTTTTTATATTTAGTCATTATTCTTTTAATTTTTTATTTTGATTTTCCTTGGCTTTTTATAAAAGTTTTATTGGTTTTCAATTTCACCCTTGAAGAATCGAAGTTTATGATGTATTTTTTTAATTTAGTTCTTATTCTTTTTATTAGAGTGTTTTTCTTTTCAATTTAACATTCCAATAAAATATTCTTATTTCCCCTCTAATTAATTTTTTATTGTGATTTTCACCCTTGTTTTTTTAATTACCATTTTATTTTAGATCTCTGTCTAATTAATTTTTTTCGTCAATTTCTTTATTTAGCGTTTGATTTGTTGGGGATTTTGCTTTACTATTTTTCTTTTATGATGCTTTCAATCTAATGACTTGAATGAAGGGTTTGAAAAAATATTAAGGGAATGAATTGAAAAAAAAACTAAGAAAATGATTAAGAAAAATTAATAAAACAAAATAAGGAACAAAATTGGATATACAATCAAATCAAATTAAATGTTTATTGACAAAATTTAAAAAAAAAAGGATAAATAAGAAAAGGATAAGAATATAACAATCAAAATAATAAGAACAAAAAATAAATTAAAAAAACAAATGCAATAAAACTGGAATGGATGAAATTGTGAAACAATAATAATTATGAAAAGTACAAAACATAGAAATAGAGCAATCGAGAGTAGAAGGATTAAATGAGATTGAATAATTTAAGGATGAACTTGAAAATTTTGATTTTTTTTCAATTGTGCCCTTTAATTGAAATTGATTATATATGTTGGTTTTCATTTCATTCCTTGTTCTTTTGATTTTTGGTTTGTTTTTGGTTTCTCTAATTTTTTTGTATGTAGGTTTTAATTTTATTTTAATTTTGTTCTCCAATTAAAATCAGTCATATATGCTACTTCTTATTCTTTAAAAAAAAATATCTTTATTTATTTCGGATCCAAGGTTTTTATTTGTTCAATTTTACCCTTCAATTGGAATTAATTATATTTTTTTATTTTTTATTTTTTATTTTGATTCTTATTCTTTAAATAGTGTATTTGATATTATTTCTTTTGATTTTTTTTGTCCTTCTTGGACAATGTTTATTTTTATCCATATTTATGCATGTATACTTTTAGTTTTTTTTTGTTTCAATTTTAGTTAGTTTATTTTTTATTGGGTTTTTTTTTATTCAGTTTAGTTCTAAAATTTTAATTTATGTTGGTGATCATTTTAAAATTAATATGTAAAGCCCAAGAATAAAGTATACAAAGAGGGGGAGGTATATAATAATTCAAAATATTTGTTATAATACAAAATTTATGCAAAAAATAAGAAACAAAAGGGGTTGAAATAAGAAAAAAAGATGAGAGATAGGGCCAAAATAGAATTAAGAAGATATGGGACTATAAATACTCATATGTAACCTACACACAGTTTGATTCACATCACATCCACAATCACATTCATGTATGTGTGTGTGTGTGTGTGTACACAACACAATACAATTTAATATTCTAACATAATCTAGTATTTTCTAATATCTCAAGCGTAGATTGATATATTTAATATTCCAGAAATATAATATTCTATACAGTTTACATGTTTTTTGCATGACAAAACTACACATAAATCTCTAAGTTCCTATTATACAAAAATGGATCAAGGACTTAAAATCTATTCCTGACGGGAATGGAAAAACCTGCAAAATATAGATTTTCCATAGAAAAAAAGACAATTAAGTAAATACAAGCAATTTACAGAAAAAATTTAAACAACATATCTATCAATCTACTTAAATCATATGAGATTCTAAATACAACCATACACACTTTTTTAAGGTTATATAAAAGAAAATTTGTTTCTTTTGACTAAATCCCCGCTCGACATCAAAAAGACTATAGTTGACACTAATAACCCCATTAGTGTCTTTAATTGTCTGTCCTGGAAACAACTGATTATTTTTATGAAAATGCCGACACAAACATAACCGTTGTGTCATTAGCTATTTTTAAAACCAAAATAGTTAATCATTGTTCCATATTACATTGGGAGGTTCTCGGGTATGTCGGTGTCAAGAATTCTTAACATCATTATCTTTCACCTCGGAAACCTAATCAAGTTTATAAATTTTATCGATATCAACATCATCGGTCGATATCATTAACTATTCTAAAACCGAATATTTAATCAAGTTTATAAATTTTGTCGATATCATTAACTATTTATAAATTCTAAACTTGAATAATTAATCAAGGTTTATATTTCTCCTCCCACGTACCGGTAATGCCGATATCAACCAGCTTGTTTCTTTCTTTCTATATTTATATATATTCTCATCACGTACCGGTAATGCCGATATCACTTTACCCCTTTTCTATTCCTGATCAATAAGCACCAAATTGTTTCTTATAGTTCAATAGTTAGTTAAAATAATTATTGACTAAAGGTACCAAGTACCTACCTGCTGTAAACGCTCGACTTGTGTTCCCTTATTGTTGTTGTACTCCTCTCGCGGTTCCTCTGGAAACCGCAAACACCCACCATTAATCAACATATCACACACAGCAACAACAATGATAATAATATTCATTTCTCTTTTACCAATCTTTTCTTTCTCACTTATATTCCTCATTATCATCCTTTAATTTTCAACTCATTAGCAGTACAAGTGGACATCATGAATTCAATTTTAATCACAGTTTATTCTCTTCTTTTATTTCCTGAAGATCAAGACACTTTATAAAGGGCAAGAAAACAAATTATACCCTTAACATGGCTAAAATTTGCTATTTTATCAATTTTGCTGAATTTGTCAACAGGGATGACAACTCGACCTCTTCTCATAATTTTATTTGTATCTAGAGTTCCAAGACTCCACATTAGATGGAGTTAGACTTGTTGGAAAGATATCACTCTCATCTACAATTTCTATGAAGGGACCTTTCATGGATTTTGTATTTTTCAGGTCCAAATTCCTCCAAGAAACAAGGCAATGAATCTGCCTTGTTTTGCAAAATGGATAAAGTATCTCAATTCATCTTCAATCCTTGTTTTCTCATCACTCACATTCATGCCTTCCCTTTATTCATGAAAACCTACTCATTTATGTCTTCTTATGATCATTTATGCTAAGTAAATTAGTTAAGAAATTTCATAAATTCTCCTTCTCTCTTGGCAGTGTTTTTGCTAAGACTTGCCCAAGGGAACCAATAGTTCCCTTCCTCTTTTCTATGCACTCATTTCTTCTTTATCTTTAAGGTACTTAGATTATTCTAGTCTATTTAATCTCACTTATTTCTGCATTTTCCCAATATTTTGTGTTAAAGAACCTTAATTCTCAATTCAAGAAGAATCATAAACTTCTAATCAAATTGAAGTTAATTTCATAGAAATTGGAATTATAACTCTTTACTTGAATGGAATATAAATTTTACCTCACAAATTTTGGAAGAATCTTAGCCTTCTTCTCCTTGTATATAACCAACCACTCTTCTCCCTCCTTTCTTCCCCAATTCTTCACTTTCTTCTTATTAACTCTCCACTCAATTGTGTTCCTCCATTTTAGAGTTTCAAGGTTTATATGGATTTACAATTTTTGGGTGTTTACTCCTAGTTTTATGAAGTCAAAATTTTAGATTCTCCCTTCCCTCTTTCTTCTAGTCTAGTCATGGATGAGATAAGGGATGGGTATTTATGGACCCATTAGTGTCTTTAATTTTCTGTCCTAGAAACAACTAATCATTTTCATAAAAATATCGACACGAATGTAACTGTTTGTGTCATTAGCTATTTTTAAAACCAAAATAGTTAATCATTGTTCTATATTACCTTGGGAGGTTCTCGAGTATGCCGATGTCAAGAATTTTTGACATCATTAGCTTTTGCCTCAGAAACCTAATAAGTTTATAAATTTTGTCGATATCAACGTCACCGGCTGATAACTTTAACTATTCTGAAACTGAATAGTTAATCAAGTTTACAAATTTTGTCCATATCGACGTCACCCGCCGATATCATTTACTATTCTGAAACCAAATATTTAATCAAGTTTATAAATTTTGCCGATATTGACGTCACTCGTCGATATCATTAACTATTTTGAACCTGAATAGTTAATCAAGGTTTATATGTCTCCTCTCATGTACCGATAATGCTGATGTCAACCAACTTGTTTCTTTCTTTCTTTCTATATATATATATTCCCATCACTTAACCTTTCCTTTATCTCTTTTCTATTCCTGATCAATAAGCACCAAATTGTTTCTTATAGTTTAATAATTAGTTAAAATAATTGTTGATTAAAGGAGATATATGTACCAAGTACCTACTTGTTGTAAACACTCGACTTGCGTTCCACTGTTGTTGCTATACTCCTCTCGCAGTTGCTCGTGAAACCGCAAACACCCACCATTCATTCATATTGATCCACATATCACACACAACAACAACAAGAATGGTAATAATATCCATTTCTCTTTTACCAATATTTTCTTTCTCACTTATATTCCTCATTATCATCCTTTAACTTTTCAACTCATTAGTAGTCTAAATGGACATCATGAATTCAATTTTAATCACAGTTTATTCTCTTCTTTTTATTTCCTGAAGATCAAGACACTTTATAAAAGGCAAGAAAAAAATTATACCCTTAACATGGCTAAATTTCGCTATTTTATCAACTTGCCCGAATCTGCCAACAAGGGTGACAACTCGACCTCTCCTTATATTTTTATCTGTATCTGGAGTTTCAAAACTCCAAATTAGACGGGGTTAGACACGTTGGAAAGATAACTCTCTCATCTACAACTTTTATGAAGAGACCCTTCCTGGATTCTGTATTTTTCAGGTCCAAATTCCCCCCAAGAAACAAGGCAATGAATCTACCTTATTTTGCAAAATTGAGAAAGTATCTCCAATTCATCTTCAATCCTTAGCTTCCTCATCACAGTCATGCTTTCCTTTTATTCATGAAATTCATACTCATTTGTGTCTTCTTAAGGTCATTTGTACAAAGTAAATTAGTTATGAAATTTCATAAATTCTCCTCCTCTCTCAGCAGTGTTTTTGCCGAGACTTGCCCAAGGGAACTCTTAGTTCCCTTACTCTTTTCTATGCACTCATTTCTTCTTCCTCTTTAAGGTATTTAGATTATTCTAGTCTATTTAATCTCATTTATTTCTGCATTTTCCCAAAATTTTGCATTAAAGAATCTTAATTCTCAATTCAAGAAAAATCATGAATTTCTAATCAAATTGAAGTTAATTTCATAGAAATTGGAATTAGAATTGTTTACTTGGACGGAATCTAAACTTTACCTCACAAATTTTGGAAGAATCTTAGCCTTTTTCTCGTTGTATATAACCAGTCACTCTTCTCCCTCATTTCTTCCCTAATTCTTCACTTTCTTCTTGTTAATTCTCCACCCAATTGTGTTCCTCCATTATAGAATTTCAAGGCTTATGGGTTTACAATTTTTAGGTGTTTACTCCTAGTTTTATGAAGTCAAAATTTAAGATTCTCCCTCCCTTATTTCTTTTAGTCTCCAGGTGGTTATGGATGAGAGAAGGGATGAGTATTTATAGTCTTATCTCTTCTTAATTCCATTTTGGCCCTGCTTTTTTTTTTTTTTTGCATAAATCTTATATTATAACAGCATTTTGAATTATTATAAACCTTCTCCCTCTTTGTATACTTTATTCTCGGGTTTCACAGATTATAAGGACAGGGGATTTCATAGTTTTCCTTTATCAATTGTGTCCCTCCATTTTCACTTATTAACTCTCCACTCAATTGTGTTCCTCCATTTTAGAATTTCAAGGTTTATATTGATTTACAATTTTTGGGTGTTTACTCCTAGTCTTATGAAGTCAAAATTTTAGATTCTCCCTCCTCTCTTTCTTCTAGTCTAGTCATGGATGAGATAAGGGATGGGTATTTATGGACCCATCTCTTCTTAATTCCATTTTGGCCCTTTTTTTTTTTGCATAAATCTTATATTATAACAGCATTTTGAATTATTATAAACTTCCTCCCTCTTTGTATACTTTATTCTCCGGTTTCACAGATTATAAAGAGGAGGGGATTTCATATTTTTCCTTTATCAAACTAAGAGTAAACACTTAAAATTAGTAAACTCATATACGCCTTAGAATTATTAAGTGGAGAAACACAATCGGATGGAGAATTAACAAGAGAAGTGAAGAATTGGTGAAGAAAAAATGGGGAAGAGTGGTCTGCTATATACAAGGAGAATAAGGCTAAGATTCTTCTAAAATTTGTGAGGTAAAGTTTATATTTCATCCAAGTAAAGAGTTCTAATTCCAATTTCTATGTATTTAACTTCAATTTGATTAGAAGTTCATGATTTTCTTGAATTGAGAATTAGGGTTCTTTAACAAAATATTAGGAAAATACAAAAATGAATGAGATTAAATGTACTAGAATAATCTAAGTGCCTTAAAAAAGAAAAAATTAGTAAATAAAAGAGAGGAAGGGAACATGTTCTTGGCTGAGATACTGTAGAGAGGGAATGAGAACTTATGATTTGCTTAATTAATTAACTTGGTACGAATGACCTTAAGATTATATAAAAGAGACAGATTGTCATGAATAAAGGGAAGACATGATTGTGACTAATTAGGAGGCAGGGATTGAAGATACTTTCTCCTTTAGCAAAATAGGGCAGGTTCGCTACCCTGTTTTTTGGAGGAACTTGAACCTAAAAACTACATAATCTAGGGAAGGTCCCTTCATAGAAGTTGTAGCAGAAAGTGTTATCTTTCTAACGAGTCAAATCCCGCCTAATTTGGAGTTCTGGAACTCCAAATACAAAAAAAAAAATCCGAGGAGATGTCAAGTTGCCACCCTTGTTGGCAGAATCGACCAAGTTGATAAAACGATGAAGTTTAGCCATATTTGTTTTCTTTCCCTTCTTAAAGTGTCTTGATATTCAAAATAAAGATAAAAATAATAAACTATGATCAAATTTGAATTCATGACATCTACTTGGACTACTAATGAGCAAAAAAGTTAAAGGATAATAATGATGAATGTAAGTGAGAAAGATTGGTAAAAGAGAAATGAAAATTATTATCATTGTTGCTATTGTGTGATATGTGGACTATTATGGATTAATGATGGGTGTTTGTGGTTTCACAGGGAACTACGGGAGGAGTACAACAACATGGGAATGCAAGTCGAGCGTTTACAACAGGTAGATACTTGATACTTATATCTCCTCTATTTAATAATTATTTTAACTAACTATTGACCTATAAGAAAATAATTTGGTGCTTGTTGACGAGGAAAGAAAATTGGGTAAGGAAAGGTTAAATGACAGGGGGAAATAGAAACAGAGAACTAGATTTAATTTATGGGTTTTTTTTTTAGGAAATGAATAGTAATAGCTAATTTTGGTAATAACTGTTTCTCGAATTTGATTTGTCTGTCTCTGGTACGGGAGGTTAATGATGTTAACCAAGCTGGTTAATACATGGAGAAATATAAACTTGAATAACTATTCAGATTCAAAATAGTTAATGATATCGACGGGTGACGTTGATATCGATAAAATTTATAGACTTGATTTGCTTTCCGGGGTGAAAGCTAATGATGTCAAGAATTTGTTACATCGTCATACATGAGAACCTCCAATATAATATGGAACAATGATTAACTATTTTCGTTTTAAAAATAATTAATAACACGAACGGTTACGTTCATCTCGACAT
The DNA here is from genome assembly GCA_029228465.1 of Salix viminalis. Classification (NCBI taxonomy): domain Eukaryota; kingdom Viridiplantae; phylum Streptophyta; class Magnoliopsida; order Malpighiales; family Salicaceae; genus Salix; species Salix viminalis. Next base: position 4,338,656 of record CM055442.1, read on the forward strand.
TTTCATTAAACTAATTAGTTGTTCTTAGGACAGGCAACTAAAGACACTAATGGAGTTCATTAATATCGACAATAGCCTTTTCAATGTGGAGGGGGGGAGAAGTAGTCAAAAGAAACAAAAAAGTTTTATAGCCCTTGAGAAGAATTTATGGTTGTATTTAGAATCTCATATGATTTAAGTAGATAGATATGTTGTTTAATTTTTCTTTTGTAAATTGCTTGTATTTACTTATTTGTTCTTACTTATATGAAAATTTTATATTTTGCAGGTTTCTCTCATTCACGTCAGGAATAGATTTTAAGTTCTTTGATCTCTTTTTGTATAAGTTAGAAACTTAGAGATTTGTGGTGTAATTTTATAATGCGGTAAATATGTAACCTGTATCAAATATTATATTTGTAATATTTTGCTCTAAAATATGGGATATTAGAATGTATTAGGTTATATATATTAAAGTGTGTGTGTGTGTGTGTGAAATCCTCGTGCTCGAATTGGCTCTTTTAATTATTATCTTATGCGTACGATGTAAGATAGAGTTTGAGAATGAATAGAGTTCTGAGCATAATCTAGAATAAATTATGTAGTCGATTGTACTAAACATGGATGTGATTGTGGATGAGATGTCATTCTAAATGTGTGTAGGGTACATTGTAGATTTGGGATCTCCCAATATAGGAGACTTTGCTGTAATTTTGCTAGAAATTTTGGCAAGTAACATCTACTCTTTATAGGGAAAAAGATTAACGGATAAACTGTCAGAAAAAAATGTTACTTTGCTGCTTGCAGAGGTTGTCGTGTGGACTGGAGGTGATGGGTAATACTAGCAAGTCAGTGCTACTTTTGTGTGGTGGCCATTGGGTTTATTGATAGTTGTTGTTAAGGTCTGTTGGGGTGCGGTTGGAACAGAAAGGGAAGCTATCAGTAAACAAAGGGAGGCTGACAAGAGGAAAGTCGGCGGTGGCTATTTAGAATTAGTTGAGGGGAAGGTTGGTGGTGGCTAGCAAACAGGAAAAGAGGAGCGGCGTGGGGCTGATGGGACAGGAGCTGTCGTGGATGGCAGCTTGGTGGCTGGTCGGGGCATTTGAAATGCTTCCTCGTACTCGAAAGATATTCTTAAAAGAGTTGGCCTCTTCAAGCATTTTGTTTTCTCTACATTTTTCATAACTTTAATTTTGAGTTTAAAATATTTCCAACTTTGCTACTTGTGATAAAAAAAGACGAGAGTTTCTTGTGATTATTTTTTTATAATATCATCATAGATGAACCATTCTATATAATCATTTACAATTGGATTAATCTTGAAGCATTATTATTGAAATGTGTGATTTTATTGTTTGTGTAATTTAAAACATATAAATAAAACTTGGGATCACTTACATGATAATTAAACCTACAAAAAACATTTTGATCAATTTATATGAATGAAAAGACTATTACATAATGACTTAATCTATTTATTCAATTGAACTAGTCCAACACTATTTTGATTGTTAACTTTTTTAGAATTTGTTTGAGTTTATTAATTAATTGGATTTGTTTTATGAGTTTATTTTTTCAGCAACTATTTTAAGTAGCATTTCAGTAATATTCAAGGTCATAGCTAAGATTTAAAGCTAAAGAAAAGATGAACAAACTACTAAAAATTATAAAGGAATATTATTTTTCTAATTAAGAAACATATTCTTTTAATTGTGATTTTAAAAGGTCATCCAACACAATAGATCAAACTTTTCAACTCAAAACATAAAATTTTAATGATTAAGTTGAAATTATTGTTAATGTAATTGAATATTCAATAGTATTTTTCAAAGGTCTATATTGAATATTGTATTGCAATTGATGTCCAAATCAATTCTTATTATTAATTATTGCACTCTATATACATGTAAATTTGTTAATGATTGTAGTTTTTGGTAAATGTAAATTTTAAATTTTAAGCTTATATTCCAATATATTTAATGTAGGTCTATAAATACAATTTTTACACCATATGATTTATAAAATCTAAACAAAATTCAAAGGATTAAAGAAAGCATGAAAGTAATAGATTGAGTTCGAAACAAAATTCTCAATTTCTCTTGAAGAAAGCAAATGAAAAAAGAAAGACTTTGGTTTTTTACGGGTAACTATCATTCCAAATTTCATCTAAAAAATTTCAAACTCTTCTTGAATCTAGGGTTCTTTTTAGGGGCAAAAATGGGACATAAAAACAAAATCACTAACTCATTCAAGAACATCTTTTATTTTTCTAGTACCTTCAAGAATCATAAGATTTAAGGTAATAATATATTGAATTGGAATTTAAGGTAAATTAAACTCCGATTAAAAGAGAATTTAGAAATATTGGCATGGACTATTAGGGAAAATGTATATAAATTTTGTTTTATTCAATAATTTGATGGTATGACTATTGACTTCTAAATATAATTTAATTTATTTTATATTACCATGTAGTTGAAATTTATAATTGTCAAAAAAAAAATTGTCTTCAATTAGCATGAGATGCATTTGAAAAGTACATTATTATGAGTTTCTCAAGTATGATCTAAATTATATCAGATGATGCATTTATTTGTTTTTTAGATTTTTAGGGTGATTTAGTTAAATATCTTAGATATAATAAAATTTACAAATTACCTTAAACTTCACAAACTATACTTTCTTTAAAAAATACAATATATATTTTTTTCCCTATGCACTCACCTTAAGGTTAAGTTATAAGTTTTGTCAACTTTCAAATTTTGAAAGATTTAAGGCATCAATCGTTCTTCCACTAATTTGTTGCTCACCTTAATAACTAAGTTGTTAAACTTAAAAATACTTAATTTTTTAGGCATTATTTATTTAATCTTTATTTATTATTTAGTTTCTAATTTAAGGGAATTTCATAATGACTTTACAAGTATTTCTTATGCTTGAAGTTATAGAAAACAAATCAAATAATAATGTTTTTTTATAATAATTTGATGGAAGTTCTTATGATGTTTCGACAATTAGATTCATATCTTAACGCAATCTTAATTTGATATCCTAAATTAACCTAAAATGTATTTGAAATCTAATTTGTACCATATTATAGTTTAGTTAGCCTTAAAGTGTTGCTTACTTGTTGTTATAGTATTATTAAAAAGATGCATAGACAAACTAAATGGAAACAAAATGATGGGATAATTCATATCAAATAAATGAATTGTCAAAAAGCACAATGCATTTTATTACAATAAGCACAAAAATCATCAACACATTTCTACTACTCTTTAAGTATCTAAAATAAGCAGATCACTCTACCAAAGATTAGAGAGCAAGAAAGGAAACATGAAGAGTTAAGATGCACAAATAGCAAAAATGTGTAAAACCATACATCTCAAGCACAAAAGGCATCAAAACACAATCTGCTTATACTTTCCAAGTAGCTAATAATCAAATCACTCATCTAAACAAAGACAAACAACACTAAGATCATAAAACATTGCTTTAGTAAAGCTGCAAGAAAGGAAGCATGAAGATTTGAGACACACAATTTGCAATACATCATCTCAAGCGTAAATAGCAAAAAATGTGTAAAACCATACATCTCAAGCACAAAAGGCATCAAAACACAATCTGCTTATACTTTCCAAGTAGCTAATAATCAAATCACTCATCTAAACAAAGACAAACAACACTAAGATCATAAAACATTGCTTTAGTAAAGCTGCAAGAAAGGAAGCATGAAGATTTGAGACACACAATTTGCAATACATCATCTCAAGCAGAAATAGCAAAAATGTGTAAAACCATACATCTCAAGCACAAAAAGCATCAAAACACAATCTGCTTATACTTTCCAAGTAGCTAATAATCAAATCACTCATCTAAACAAAGACAAACAACACTAAGATCATAAAACATTGCTTTAGTAAAGCTGCAAGAAAGGAAGCATGAAGATTTGAGACACACAATTTGCAATACATCATCTCAAGCAGAAATAGCAAAAATGTGTAAAACCATACATCTCAAGCACAAAAAGCATCAAACACAATCTGCTTATACTTTCCAAGTAGCTAATAATCAAATCACTCATATAAACAAAGACATACAACACTAAGATCATAAAACATTGCTTTAGTAAAGCTGCAAGAAAGGAAGCATGAAGATTTGTTGAGACACACAATTAGCAATACATCTCAAGGAAAAAAGCAACATCCATCCAACCCACAACCCATGTAGTTGAGCTATAGTTTAAGCATGCGAAGTTGTCCCAGTTCGCCTTCATTTCCTATAAATAGAAAAGATCTTCATCTTTCAAGCCAGTGATTAGTATTCAATAGCTCAATATGCTTGATAAATATAGCCCAAACTACAGACAAGTTTCAAATATTTGGCTTGGTTGAAAAATGAAGGCCCCGACTCGGCCAATTAATTATACAACCCCATTTTGTTACACTCTCTATAGCAAATAGTAACAACAGTATTCAAGTTCCACAATTAGTTTTCATAACTCCATCATGAAATGGTGAGTGCGTCGGAAATTTATGAAAACTTTCAGTCTAAAAACGATGGCGTTAGAGAAACTAATAGCTACACAAAGATCATGCTACTACTTTTTTATAAAGAGTACAAAATTACATACAAACTCTGGATACAAAATTTAAATACATGGAAATCAAGTCAACCAAGATCAACTATTTGAAACCAATGAGAGGGTTAGGAGCTGGACATTCTTGTAAAAAAATAAATCATTCAATGCAATTGATGAAAACCTTTAAACGAGCAAAAAAATATACCCCAATAAAAGTGGAACAAAATCATATACTCGACTTGGAAGAAAAAATAAAATGAGAACATACATAACAGTGCTGCAACTCCATGATATTTCACACACAACATTCATTAAATCCGTGAGGGAAAACATTTCATTGACCTATGTTGCTTGATTACAATCCTACCAAGTAGAAAAGTTGTATTCTAATCCTATTCACTCCCTCTCGAAAACGAATGCACTCTCTAAATACCATGTATGGAAAGACTATCAAAAAATAAAATCAATTAGAGGAAACAAAAAACCTAAGAACTTGGCCAAATTCTCTATTGAAACATAAACTAAAATATTTCCTAACGAACTAAGAAAATGCTATCTTTTTGTACATTCCAGATCGCCAAAGAAGAAAGGGCTTAGATTTCTATTTGGGATGGAAAGGCACAACTAAAATATAAGCCCCAACTAACTACTTCAAACATTGTGAAATAATTCATATTGAAGTTAGCATTTCAAAATAATTGTCATTTTAAGATTGAAAAGACTTGATGGAACAAGAGAGCATACCTTGGTCAATAGCTTCTTTATGGGTATAAGTTTTGTCACCCATATTCAGAGCCTAAGACAACATTTGCACTTCGTGTAATAACATAATTCTCCAATGTCTTGGTCCAATTAGAATCTTTACTGAAAACTTCATCCTGCAATGATAATGTGATAAGGTGAAGGCACTACAATGAGATAAATTCCAAGATGAAATCAAAATGTATGGTATCGCACCAAGAAACAATTACCTTCTTCCCGTGAACCTTTTCCAAAATTCTGGATTTTTGTCTCATTGCCAAAGACCTATCAATATACATGTAACAAAAGGTGAAAAAAGTTTTGAACAACTAACCGACGCTATGAATGAAGACCAAGAGGTTCTTATGGGAAATGTTTTCTGCATTACACATCCATGAAGAGAACTTTCATGGATTATTGGAGTGGAAAAGTTCATGATGAAACATTTTCATGGCTTGGATCGTTGAATTTCTACAAGCATAACTATAAACTCCATGAGATAGAGCAATCTCAATAAGCTAATCTTAAATATAGTTGAGTTCAATAATAAAAAGTAAAAGAATATAATGTTTCAAACTTTCATGTTAGCTAAAGAAACTTCTAGAAAGACTATTGAGAAAGCAACAGAGCATTGACTATGGTTGTAAAACAAGGTATATCTAAATTCTTAGCAAAGATTAACAAATTCTCCAATGATGTACAACCATCAATGCTGGAAAAAAATAATCAAGTATCATAAGCGTAACTAGACAATGATAGAGGGAAATGATGGGGGAAACATCATGAAATTCACAAAGGAACAAGTGGTTTGCCTAAAATGTGTTGATGGTCCTTCCACTGCTATGATAATCACAAAGTTCTTCTTTGCGAAAGGTATAATCCCATAAGGCTTTCAAAGCTTCCTAAGAGTTTAGGAGCAGTACTATATAATAATGCAAGCAGAGAGCCTTCATGTTAAAAAAAAATTAATGATCTAATTACATGCAATATGTAGATCGAAAAGTTAAGGTTCAGTATGAACCACAAATCTAGGAAGCAAGCAATTCATCCAGTATATTCATTCTAAATAGGTTAAGCTGATTCTATTTCTACCACACCCAAACCGTCCCATGGAACCTTCCGAAAAAAGGGGTACCTAGTGCACGAGAACCCGGATGCATCATTAGGAATATGTAGACAGACTCTACAACATCTGCGATGCATCAAAGAGAAAACAATTCACTAAATTGAAAGAAAAGTCGAGTAGTTAGTTTCAAAAATGGAGATCAATAGCTTTGATGATTCTCATTTGGCATTACTGGTGCAATAAGTTTTAATAATGTTAATAAAAACACAGGATGAATAATAACTTGGTATATGTGCTTCAGTAACAAGCAAAGCATATACAGATTTCTTTTCTTACCATGTCAAATCATCTTCTTGCCCAAATTTAACAAGAGGTTAGGCCTCGACAAATTGCCATCGATAGGATTAGTTTACTAAATATCAAGAATGAGATTTACTTGTTGCAAGAAGAGAAAAAAACATTTGTAACCTCTTATGTACTATAAAAACTTTACTAATGTTAGGCAACAAAGAAAACCTATCAATTTCTATTTACATCGCATATGACATCGACAACCAAAAGAGATCCCCGCCTTCAACAAGGGAAACCAAGGTTTCATTTATATCATTTTAATTAGCTTTCGATGCAAGATGGAACCAGTCATTTCATTTTACTGATTTTCCAAAAAAAATATTAATACTACTGGATATTAATGGTAGGGTCAGTGCTTGATGACGGACTTAATGCACATCGAGCATGTCGGAAATTTTATGTCAACAAATAAGAAACCGACACTCGTATAGTGAGTCTTAAACTAAAAAGATGTAGCCGAGAGCCTCACAACCCGGATAGTATTTAATCTCAAAATGATCTCGAGTATCAAGAAGAAACTCGCATCCTTGCACAAGCAAGTATAGATAAAAAGATGATGATTTAACTTACAGCGAAGCTCATCATACTAATCTTTACCAACATTGAAAATGCCGACATCCCCAAGCATGCTGTAGAAGAACATGGCTACTAATACAACCATACAAAGGAAGGTTTATGATACTGATCGAAACCCTATCTCGAATAGTGACAAAACACTTTTGTTTGGCAAGTAACATCATCAATTTGGCATTCGAATTAGTTCTGTTTTCCTTGGTGAAATTTTTGAGCTGCATATAAACACCATAACCAAGAGAGTGCAAAAATGTGGCGAAGCTGACTCATCCATGATATACTTTATGGATTGATTACTATAAGAAATATGATATACCAAACAAGCATCCTAGAAGAAGTGGGTTGTTTAAGAATTGACATTAACCGATCGGTAAGTGATAATTTGCACGAAAGCAACCGCTATGGATACTATCCTGCTGAATCGCCTCTTCATATTATTAGAGTTACACAATTTGCTTTTAAACCGCACAACTAGACTAAAATTTATGAACTGAATAGCAAAAAATTATGTTTCCCACATAGCAAACTTGGGGTCGATACATACGATGAACAAATCAAGGATTCATAATTTGCAAATCAAAAGTTTCATTTATACATACATGTTGCCCTACCATTTAAGTGTACAGTGAACATCTATTATTCATTACACAAAAAACCACCTCAAATTAATCAAATTGGTAAACTTCAAAAAAAAATTAGCATTTGAAACCCAATCAATAAAAGGGCTTCTTATTCTCTAAACTCTAATTCTTTAAGAAGTAAAACAAAAACGAAGAAAACACTCACCATGAAATCTAAAAGATCCAAACTTCAACTCTGAAAATTCTCCAATCCCTTAATAAAGTAAAGAAATCATAAGTTACATAGGGCAGAAAAAAGAAGAGCACATCAAACAGAGAAATGAGACAGCTTACATGAAAATGAGTATAATATAATAAAACAAAATCACAAAAGGCCCTCAAAGACTAACCATAATAAAGCAAATTTACAGACCACAAGAACAAATTATTTATTTATGTTCAAGAAATCATAAGTTACATAGGGCAGAAAATAGAAGAGAACATGAAAACAAAGAAATGAGACTGCTTACATGAAAATGACTATAATATAATAAAACAAAATCACAAAAAGCCCTCAAAGACTAACCATAATAAAGCAAATTCTACAGCACTGGAAGAACAAATGATTTATTTACAGCGAGAGAGGGAGAGATGGATACCTGCAGCGAACTCGGGGTCGATACATAACATGAACAAATCCAGGATTCATAATTTGCAAAACAAAAGTTTCATTTATACATACATGTTGCACCACCATTTAAGTGTACAGTGAACATCTACTATTCATTACACAAAAAACCACCTCAAATTAATCAAATTGGGAAACTTCAATTTTTTTTAGCATTTCAATTTCCAAATCCCAATTGACATACGTAGCAAGCAAACAATTTTGTTGATATCAAATAGGTAACAAATTGCAGCAGCAGAAAGCTGAAACATATGATACTTGGAGAATTCATTTGCCAAGGACAGAGGTTAAAACAAAAACATAAACATAAATTCAAATTAAAGAAAAAAAGCACTGATTTTTTTGAAAGAAAATGAGAAACCAATTTAAAAAACATACCCATTAAATAGAAAGTGAAAATAATTAAAAGAGAAAAATAAATCAAAACCCAATCAATTAAAGGGTTTTTTGTTCTTTCAATCCCAATATTTTACGAGTAAGAATTAAATAAAAGAAAACAAGAGCCTTGAAATCTAATAGATCCAAAAAAACTTCAAATTTGAAAATTAAAATGTGAAATTAAAATCTTGCCAAGTTATAAAACCCAATCAATAAAAGGGCTTCTTATTCTCTAAACTCTAATTCTTTAAGAAGTAAAAAAAGAAGAAGAAAACACTCACCATGAAATCTAAAAGATCCAAACTTTAACTCTGAAAATTCTGCAATCCCTTAATAAATTCAAGAAATCATAAGTTACATAGGGCAGAAAATAGAAGAGCACATCAAACAGAGAAATGAGACAGCTAGCATGAAAATGACTATAATATAATAAAAAGAAATCACAAAAAGCCCTCAAAGACTAACCATAATAAAGCAAATTTACAGACAAGAAGAGCAAATTATTTATTTATAGCGAGAGAGGGAGGAGAGATGGATACCTGCAGCGAACTTGGGGTCGATACATAAGATGAACAAATCCAGGATTCATAATTTGCAAAACAAAAGTTTCATTTACACATACATGTTGCACCACCATTTAAGTGTACAGTGAACATATATTTTTCATTACACAAAAAACCACCTCAAATTAATCAAATTGGGAAATTTCAATTTTTTTTAGCATTTCAATATCTAAATCCCAATTGACATAAGTAGCTAGCAAACAATTTTGTTGATATCAAATAGGTAACAAATTGCAGCAGCATAAAGCTGAAACATATGATACTTGGAGAATTCATTTGCCATGGACAGAGGTTAAAACACAAACATAAACATAAACTCAAATTAAAGAAAAAAAGCACTGATTTTTTTGAAAGAAAATAAGAATCCAATTTAAAAAACATATCCATTAAATAGAAAGTGAAAATAATTAAAAGAGAAAAATAAATCAAAACCCAATCAATTAAAGGGTTTTTTGTTCTTTCAATCCCAATATTTTACGAGTAAGAATTAAATAAAAGAAAACAAGAACCTTGAAATCTAAAAGATCTAAAAAAACTTCACCTTTGAAAATTAAAAGTGAAATTAAAATCTTGCCAAGTTATAAAACCCAATCAATAAAAGGGCTTCTTATTCTCTAAACTCTAATTCTTTAAGAAGTAAAAAAAAAGTAGAAAACACTCACCATGAAATCTAAAAGATCCAAACTTTAACTCTGAAAATTCTCCAATCCCTTAATAAATTCAAGAAATCATAAGTTACATAGGGCAGAAAATAGAAGAGCACATCAAACAGAGAAATGAGACAGCTAACATGAAAATGACTATAATATAATAAAAAGAAATCACAAAAAGCCCTCAAAGACTAACCATAATAAAGCAAATTTACAGACAAGAAGAGCAAATTATTTATTTATAGCGAGAGAGGGAGGAGAGATGGATACCTGCAGTGAACTTGGGGTCGATACATAAGATGAACAAATCCAGGATTCATAATTTGTAAAACAAAAGTTTCATTTATACATACATGTTGCACCACCATTTAAGTGTACAGCGAACATCTATTTTTCATTACACAAAAAACCACCTCAAATTAATCAAATTGGGAAATTTCAATTGTTTTTAGCATTTCAATATCCAAATCCCAATTGACATAAGTAGCTAGCAAACAATTTTGTTGATATCAAATAGGTAACAAATTGCAGCAGCATAAAGCTGAAACATATGATACTTGGAGAATTCATTTGCCATGACAGAGGTTAAAACACAAACATAAACATAAACTCAAATTAAAGAAAAAAAGCACTGATTTTTTTGAAAGAAAATAAGAATCCAATTTAAAAAACATACCCATTAAATAGAAAGTGAAAATAATTAAAAGAGAAAAATAAATCAAAACCCAATCAATTAAAGGGTTTTTTGTTCTTTCAATCCCAATATTTTACTAGTAAGAATTAAATAAAAGAAAACAAGAACCTTGAAATCTAAAAGATCCAAAAAAACTTCAGCTATGAAAATTAAAAGTGAAGAACAAATTATTTATTTATAGCGAGAGAGGGAGAGATGGATACCTGCAGCGAACTTGAATAACATGAAGACACTCTCTTTGATCGAAATTGAAATATCTGAACGGCTAAAACTGCACTATTGCCTCTACTTGCTAGAGCGAGAGAGAGAGATTTTCGTTTGAGAATGAAAAATATTGAGATATAGAGAGGGGCTGTATTTATTACGGAGAATAATAATATGACCGTTGCTGTAGCTGAACGACAAGGCACTTGGTTTTCTCTTGCTCTGACTGATTTAGGTTTGTCAAACGACGACATCGTATTGGTGCAGGCTTGCTGGGAACCATAGCAACTCAATTTTATTTTTTTATATAAGAAAATAATAATAATTTTGAAATGAATTTTTGAAAAATGACATGTTCTTACGGGATTTCTTCTCTAGCCTGATTAGATTATCAGTCATGTTATGAAACAATAAGTTTTTTTTGTTATTTTTTTTTGTTATTTACTATGTTAATTGAAATTAAATAATATAAAATTTTAAAAAGATATTGTCATTCATGCATTTCATATTATATGTGTGACCATTTTACCATGTTTCCTCCCAGCATAATATGTATCGGTAAAAATTGTGTGATTTGCTTTTTTTTATAACCGGGTTATCGGGGTCAACTTACGCACATCACAACTAATTATCGGACTCACTGAACATCCTGCAAACCCAGTGGGCATGTAATACACCGCGGGGGTGACAGACGTGCATGGTAGGACTTGAACCTTGGTGCAGATGAAGGAAACAAGTTCCTTCAACCACTAGGTCAAGACCTTACTTGCAGATTGGGTGATTTGTTGTTGAGTAGGGCTCTTGTTCTTCTTTTCTCTCTTCTTCTCTAAATTCAAAGTTAGTCCCTTTTGTTTTTGTTTTTTCAACTTCAATCCATTTTTATCCTTGGATTTTTTATTTTATCCTTTGTACTTATGTAAAAGTCTTACTTATGTTTGATTTAGCCCTTCATATCCAATTTTTCATGTATTAATTTTTTATATTTAGTCATTATTCTTTTAATTTTTTATTTTGTTTTTCCTTGACTTTTTATAAACCTTTTATTGGTTTTCAATTTCACCCTTAAATCGAAGTTTATGATGTATTTTTTTAATTCAGTTTTTATTCTTTTTTCTTTTATTAGAGTATTTTACCATAATAAAAAATATTTCAAAATAATAACCTAGTAAAAACAAGTTCAATAAAAACAAGAATAAACAAGTTAACCCAGGTTAAATTTTACCATCTTCTTAGAATAACCAAACAAAAATAAAAGTGAAAGAAATGAAAAAAGCTCATGGGCAAATGATCTAAGGAAAATGATGAAATTAAAAAAGACACTCATAAAGAAATTAAAGAGATAAAAAATTGAGTCAATCTGAGTCAACTTGAATAATTTATCATTGACAACATGAGATTCAAATATAAAAAAAATTAGACTTACAAAAGAGTGACCTTACAAAAAACAAAACCAAAGTTAAATAAAAAAAATATTGAGAAGAAAATATAAATTGACTCAGGTTCGCCTGACTATCCCGCTCTCAAAATAATAGAAGAAAAATAGATGCAAAAAAACTCAAAGGTCAATAATTTAATGCAAAATGATGAAATTGAAGGGGGGAAAACTCAAGTCCATTTTAGGATTACTTGACTAACTTGCAACTTGTGACATGAGATTGGGATTAAAAAAATTAGACTTTCAAAAATAAGCACTTAGCAAAATCAAAGCTAAATAAAAAAAATACTAAGTAAGAAAATACAAGATAACCTAGGTTAAATTGATTAACTCACACTTGAGATAACCTAGAAGAAGAAAAGGTGAAAAAATCACATAAATCAAGGGTGAATAATTTAACATTGAGTGATATAATTATGAGAAAAAAATACAAATACTTTAGAAATAAATTGAGAAAAAAAAGAGTGAACTATGATTAACTTCACTAACCTATTATCTGAGATATGATATTGGGACAGCACAACAAAAAGTAAAGTGGAATAAATAATGAAGTTAGGAGTTTAATAATAAAATATCAAATTATAAATAAAAAGATTGATTTTCAATATAGAACTGCCTTGTTGGAAGACAATCATGAAAAAATAACAAGGTAAAATATCCAACCATGAATTACTTAAGAATCCCAAACAGTACAGACCAAATATGGTATAAAAAATACATTAATAATAAATAGGGAATGAATTGAAGAAGAAAAAAACCTAAGAAAACAAAATTGGATATAAAATCAAATCAAATTAAATGTTTATGGACAAAAATTGAAAAAAAATGATACATAAGAAAAGGATAAGAAAATAACAATCAAAAGAATAAGAACAAAAAATAAATGCAATAAATCTAGAATGGATGAAATTGCAAAACAATAATAATTACAAAAAGAACAAAACATAGAAATAGAGCAATCGAAAGTAGAAGGATTAAATGAAATTGAATAATCTAAGGATGAAATTGATAAACAAAAAATTCAAAAATATCAAACACCAAATAAACAATAATAAAAAAGGACCAAAATTGATCAAATCACAAACTGAAAGATACAATTATATTTTGAAGGTTAGATGTGAATTTCTAGAAAAATGAGAGAAAAAAGTGGAGAAAGAAAAAAAAATAATTGTTGCTTAAATGAACCTCCTCCATGAACACACTCCACATTGTTGGAAAGAAAACGACTCGCCCCTCCCAACATAGTTGATGAAGTAGGTTTTCGTACTTCATACACCATATAAATATCAAGTGTCAACAAATTGTTTTCTTAATAATACTTAAAAATATTAAATCACCAATATCTTTTAGTATTTTTTGAAATAGCTCTTATATTGATCCAAAACATTTTTTTTTATAAAAAAATAAGTCATTAGCCTATGCTCTGCTACAGTGAGAAAAAAAAATTACCTCGTTTTAACATGTCATTTTTTGTTTTGTATTTTTTTTTATTTAGTTTCGATTCTTTTATTTATTCGGTCCTTTTGGGAAAGTGACTACTATATTTTTTCATTGTAGATATTTTTTCATTAAAAAAAACATTTATAATTGCAGTTCATAATTGAAATTGAAGTGTTTGGTTAAAACTGTGGTTGAGTTTGAGGTTTAATGAAAAACAGTTTCGCGTGTTTGGTTGCCATGAACTTTTTATTGCTCTCGACTTGTGAAATTACTATAAAAGGACACACACACACAATATATATATATATATATATATATATATATATATATATATATATATATATATTGTAGATTTAATAACATAATATAATTAATAATTTAAAGTAAATTAGAGATTTTTTTACTCTCCCATCAAACTACATGCAATTCCATCACAAACTAAATCTATACATGAAAGTCTCTGCAATCCCTGACTATTTGATTGAGAAATAATATATGGTAAAATATTACCAGGAACAAAATTAAAGATTGCGATCATATTCTGCAAAAATTATATCATGTTGTGATTTCCTTCTAACATAATTATGTTGTGTCTTTATGCAACTACAATTTTCACTTGTGTTTTGTATGAATAAACAAACATATTTTGTAAAATTTACGACCTCTATTTCATATTCCAAATGAACGTTCTACCACATTACATAAAGATAAATATGTACAATTAAAAACTTGTCCACGTTAATTTTTTACTTCTAAAATGGTGTTTAGAATCCTTAGATTGCAAACCCAACCTAAGTTTGTTCAGGCTTCTCTATCATTCTTGATAACACTGTCTAGGCCTTACTCCATGGGCCTTAGGCCCGCATTATAGAGGGATAACACTAACCCATATTTCAGCTAAGAATCCATCCTCACTTTTCTCTCTCTCTTTAAAACCACACTTCTTTCTTTTGCTTTCACTTTTTTGCAGATGAAAAAAGAGAGGGAGAACTTGGGATGAGAGGTTGAGATCCCTGTAATGCTAAAAGGGAAAAGGAAAAAAAAGATGTAGGGATCAACGCTTCTCAGCCCCTTCAGCGATACAAGGAGCAAAATGCAGCAAATAGTTACAATCCTACGATTGTAAGTTGTTGCTGCCATAATTTTTTCTTGCCTGCAATTTGGTCAGTTGTTTTCGCCATTTTCTCCTTGGTTTTAGCAATCTACAACTCTTGAGGAGATATAGAAGCCAATTCATGGTCATTTGCAAACTCAAGTGCCCCATGACCTGCAAGAGATTCTCAAAGCTAGCCCTGTGCTCTCTTTCTCCTCCCATCTCTAATTTAAATTTCATGTTTTTAGAGGATCTCTGCGGGGAAGTTGGTGTTGTGCTGTGGCGATAGATGTTTTGATGGATCCCACAATTATAAAAACTATGGTTGAACCTTAACCAAACAAACATTTAGTTCTACGGTTAGCTTCAACCACAAAAACTACAGCAGAGCCAAACATCCACTTAAAAAGGATGCATGTCTCGTTGCCACTTTTCAATTCTGATAACCAGGAAATGATGTCATTCCCTTAATAGTTTATGTCAATGATAGCATCGGAGGGGGAGGTGGGGTGACGGTGTTCACTGCTCTGAAGCAGAAAGTAATTTCAAGAATCCTCAAATTGAAGGCTTTTTGTTAACAGAAATTCTAAGAATATAGACATTCATACTGTTATTTTCTTTCCAAATAAAATATACCTCTTAATAATGCCAAACAAATCAAAAGGGGTATCACAGGTAGTCAACTAAAACAATGAGTCATTTTTCAGGAACCATTGAAACCAACCAGCAACACTCTAACTAATAACTTTACGACTAGGCTGGCCATCAATGATGAATAACATGACCCTCTTCAGACTTTTTACTAACCTCATGAATGCCTTATGCTTCTTTGGGTCTATATTAACCCACTAAGTTGACTCCATATCCTGCATGTCTACAAAAAGATTTGCTACCCCATAATGTCAATCCATGATCTGGGAAAAAGTATTGAGATTCCAGCTAGATACTTTGGATCTTGCAATCTGTTGGTAGCAAATTTAATAGGTTATTTACTTTGTGAAATTGGTAACATGTACAATATCGAAGGTGTTTGTTTGGGGAATGCATCTTCTAGGTTATAATCCTGGCTCAAATTTTAAAGGAAAAGGCTGCACTTATGGGTTAAGATTACAATATACTGCAACCATTTCATATGAAAACCCATTGCATATTATCCAATGTGCATATTACCCTAATCCCTAACACCCTTTCAAGCTGACTTCTGTAGCCTCGACCTTCCTAAAAGCAAATCCAGTTATATCTTCCATACACCACATAATCTATCATTTTCATTACTCAACTCTAGTAATGTCATGGCTGGTGACCATCAGCTTATCTAAATTCCAAAACCTTCAGCTCTAATTGACACCCAGAGACATTCAATAGATATACAGATTTATGTGCATGATTATAGATCTCTCCAAAATTGCATAAAATTTAACTCAGAAAAAAAGAGTCACGGATCCAATCACGGAATCAACAAAATCATCTTCAACACTCCAAATCCAAATGAGCAAACACTGAAATTAAATAAAAACTCAAATCAACAGATATTCTTAAGCAAAACATAATAATTCATACAGAAAATCTCAAATTAACTTCAAATCATTAAGCATGAGTAATTAACACAAGAGGACCGACTTGATTGAGCATGACAAACTTCTCTTTATTTCTTATTATCCCCTTTGCCTCCGCCCGAGGATTCCCCTCCCGCTGTCTGTGCGGCCTTCTTGGCCGTCTTCTCTTGCAGCGCTTTCGCGTCTCTACATAATCAAATCCAAAAAGAAAAGTTCCAAATTTAACACAAAAAAAAATCAAAATTAAATTCGAAAAAACTGGAAACAGAAAAGAGCCGACACCTTTCACGACGCTGTTCAGGAGTCAAACCATCGTCTTTATTTTTGCTTCCTTTTCCACCGTTACGAGCTTGAGCTCTCTCACGATCTTTCTCTCTTTGATTTCCGCGTGAAAAATGAATTAAAGGAAACAAAATAATAAAAATATAACTGCAGAAATTAAAAGATTAAAAAGAAATTGAGAGATCTAGAATTAGCAAAGAAAAAATAGAAAAGGATATGAGCCATTGTTGTTGCCGCTGAGAAGAGGCGTAGAGAATCTGTTTTGCGATTTGCTGGAGAGGGAGAGAGAGGGAGACTTACTACTCAAAAGCTAACTGGCTGAGCCCTGAGAGCTATACATCAAGGAAAAGTCAAACTTTTTTGTTTTTTCTTTTTATTTTATTTTTATTTTTTAATGGAGTGGTTCGAGACTTGGGATTAAGAGGTAGTGCCGGACTCGGATTGTGATTTGATTGTTTTTTTAAAGTATATTTTGTTTAAAATATATTAAAATAATTTTTTTTATTTTTTATAAATTATTTTTTATATTAGCATGAAAATGATTTAATTTAAAATAAAAAATATAAATTAAAAATTATATAAAAAATATTTTTAAAACTTAATGTTGAACATGATTGTATTTAAAAGATGTAATATTACTCAAGATTTGTTAGTTTTTATTTAGAAATTTATTAAAATAATATTTTTTAGTTTTTTAAAAATCTATTTTGATATACATACATTAAAAATTATAAAAAAAATTTAATTTTAAATAAAATACTAAATAATCCTGAATTTTATTTGTAGATACAACTTATAATATATGATGAGTTTCTTTTTAAAACTCTCCATGTGTGGCAACAAATATACATATCCATTTATTCATATATAATAAAGTTAGGAAATCATTGATATGATATAAATAAATCATATAAAATTCCATGCAAATAAACATATCACATTATAAACGATGAAATTAATATTAAATGATTGGTTAACTACAAAAGGAGTAATATTTGTCATATCATTTTCTATGGAAAATTTATAAGGTTGTTTTATGTATAGAATCTCCATCTAGATATCTTTTATGGAAAAAATTTGATGGTTTTTTTTTTAAAAAAAATGGTTTATCTTTCATAACATTTGATTATGTGACTATTGTATATAATTTAGGTCTTGTTTAGCATTGTGTTTCAAAATTACTTTTTTAAAAAATAAAATTAATATTAAATGATTGGTTAACTACAAAAGGCATAATATTTGTCATGTCGTTTTATATGGAAAATTTATATGGTTTTTTTATGTATAGAATCTCCATCTAGTTATCTTTTATGGGAAAATTTTGATGTTTTCTTTTTAAAAAAAATAGTTTATCTTTCATGAGATTTGATTATATAACTATTGTATATGATTTAGTCTTGTTTAGCATTGTGTTTCAGAAGTACTTTTGAAAAAAATGAAAATTATTTATTTTTATTTTTATTTTAAATTAAAATATTTTGATGTTTTTAGATTATTTTTATGTGTTGATGTCAAAAATGATTTTTAAAAAATTAAAAAAAATCATTTTGATGCATTTCTAAATGAAAAATACTTTGAAAAGCAATCATAATCACAGTATCAAACAGTCACTTCCATGAAAATAGTTTGTAACATAAGATATTCCTATTTTTACATTAGTGGGCATAAATAACTTTGAGAAATAATGAGTTACGAGTGTATCTCATAATTTAGTGGTCAAGAAATATGATTTTTTTCTTAATCTTTGGGTTTAATCTATATTCAAAAAAGATTAATTAAATATTTATAATTGCATTAATCTTGATGCGTTTATAAGATCATTTAGGAAAGATAATTAATCATAAATTTAAGTCTATCTATTATCATCTTAAAAAACATTTATAATTCGACAGAAACTAATATATAGATTTATCACAACTTAAATCATAAAACATAGTTCCAATCTCTGCCCAAATCATCATTATAATTAAATTATAGTTATGCTATTAAAATATAAAAATTCAACTCACAAAAATTACCCTACCTAAAAGTTGCATATCTATAAACCAAGAAATAGGCATTAAAGTATTAAACAAATGACTTTTATGGTTATTTTCTGGATTTGATTTTGATAATATTGTTCAATCCTATCTTTCTCTCTAAATTAACCCTATAATAAGAAGTTATCTTAACTTATTACATAAATATATAAACAATAGTAGCAAATATGTAAGAGGTTTATGAGAATAAATCAATAGATTGGTCAAAGTATTAAGAGTTTGAATTATGACTTGTAGAAACAGTGACATAGCACTCGAGTAGAATCGGTGCATGCAAGAAGTGAGAACCGTGAGAAGAAGAGCATATAATGCTAGCAAGATGTAGGTTAAGTGGTAAATCAGAGTGAGAGATAGGTGGATGACATGAGGTGATCATTTTAACTTTAGTTCAATTTTTATCTATAAAAACAATTCAAGTAATATTATGATTTAAAAAACCCAAACCAAGACATTATGATCAACCGGTTTTGGTTCGGTTTTTAAAAAACCAAAAAATAGTATTTGTTTTTGTTTTTTTAGTTTAACCAAGTTTTTTTCCTTCTCCCTTTTCAACAAAATGAAATTAAACAAAAAATAGAAAGATTTTTATAATATTTTTTTTAATTCAAATAATTTTAGTTTGGTTTCGATTTGTCGGTTTTATCCTTAAGAAATCTAAACCAAACAGGACCAAAATTATTATAAAAATATTCTAATTGTTTTTTTATAATGTTTTATTTTTATTTTTTTTTGGTTTCAATGCTCATCTTTGGCCAAGGT
The DNA here is from genome assembly GCA_029228465.1 of Salix viminalis. Taxonomy (NCBI): domain Eukaryota; kingdom Viridiplantae; phylum Streptophyta; class Magnoliopsida; order Malpighiales; family Salicaceae; genus Salix; species Salix viminalis. Next base: position 4,358,289 of record CM055442.1, read on the forward strand.
TTTTTTAAAATTTAGTTTATAACCAAATTTGCTCCTCTTCGACTCGATTTCTGCATAAACTATGTGCCTGTTTGGGACGGCGGTTGTATCGCCGTTTCCAAAAAAAATGATTTTTTTTTATTTTAAATGAATTTTTTTTGTGTTTTTAAATCATTTTGATGTGGTGATGTCAAAAATAATTTTTTAAAAATAAAAAAATATTATTTTGATATATTTCTAAATAAAAAACATTTTCAAAAGCAACCGCAACTATACTCCCGAACAACCTCTATATAAAAAAATAAAAAAGACATTATGGGAAAGAGATGGGAGCCCGATAAAAAAAAATACATAATGAACGAAAGGCAATTCGTAACCTCCTCCCGGGATCATTTGGGCTTTGTGTGGTTCAATAAAAGTGGAAAAGCAGAGAGGGACCGGCCAAAAATTTGAAAAAGAAAAAGATTTTCCGCCGCCGGAATTTGAACCCGGATTTCCTCGAAACCGCCACTGCGCTGCCGCGGACTAATCTGACAGCACTTTTAGAATGCATTTTTTAATATAGTATTTATTTAATCATAGTAAAACAAAGTTTATCTTATTTTCAATTAGGATTGCAATGGTGGCTGTTTTTAGATGCAACGATCATGACAAAAATAAAAATATATAGAGATCATAATGGATAACCGTGGATAGGATTTTCTTGATATTTATATATTATTTATTATTTATTGGTTACATTGCTTTTAAATAATTATTAATTATACATTACATTTCAGATATCTAATGAATGCATATTATTTATTAATTAATAAAAAATAAAATATTTAACTTACATGTAAATGTATGTATATATTAAAAATATATATAAATATTCTACAAATATAATTTATATAATATAAATATATATTCTGAATTAGGTTTACACGAGTTTCAAGTCATCGAGTTTGACAATATTCATGTTTTAGTCGTTATCGACCATTTTATTGTTTTTTATGGATAATATTTGGAATAAAATGATGTTTTTTTTGCTAGAATTTGAAAAAAGCCAATTATCAATTTTTATTTTATTCTGGTCCTTATTCTTTAAAATATTTTTTATACCATAAATTTATACATTATTTTATCGAATTGACTTATATTTCAATAACAAAATTCTATCAAACACTTTGATTAGTCAAAAATATGTAAAGAGATGAAAATACCGAAACAAAAAATAACACAAGCATCATATAGAATGATAAAATTAAAAAAAAATAGCATTGTTCATCGTGCAATCCATAATAAAACGAGAGGAGACACACAATAACAAAGTGTAAATCTCATCTTAGGATATAACCAATACTAAGTAAATCAAAATTCAAATGATTGAAAAGAAATCAAAAGTTAAGGTTTTGAAGAATAGTGATGTTAATATATATGATATCCTTTCTTGATTCACTTTTTTGAAAAACCCTAATAAATTGAGTGTGTCTCACTAGTGAATTTAATCAATTTAATAATCAAAGTTTTTTGAAAAGTGAATTCATGCAAAAGAGGATTTTTTTTTTTTGATAGATTCACACTAGAAAATCACATGCAAGAAAAAGAGTACTTGTTTTACTTCTACTCAAAGCTCTACAATTTTATTAAGTGTTTATTTGGGAGTGTGATTGAAGTTACTTTTGAAAATGTTTTTTATTTAGAAATGTATTAAAATAATATATTTTTAAAAATTATTTTTGACATCAACACATGAAAATGATCTAAAAATCAACAATTTTTTTAAATTTTTTTTTCTAAATCACTTTTGAAATTAGAAACCTTATATATCAAGGAGTAAATTGGTTAAAAAATGCTTATGTGAGTTAATTGATAAAGCAAGTAAGGCTAAGTAGAAAAAAAAACTGATTTTAACCCTATTCTTCAATGACTACTAGTGATGAAATTATTGTTTTTAATTATTAGCTATATAATTTAATATAAATAAATTCAGAAATTTTCTATGTTGTTTTGAATATTATTTTGTCGTTAAAAAAGATAAGAGAAGTAGGTCATGGGACCAAAGCATGTGCTTTGTAGTCTAAATGAATGTTTGTGTTTTGTGGTTGTAACTAAGTTTGAACAAAAAAAGCTAGTGTATTAGTATTTGATTATGTATTAAAACACTGAAGCATTTATATGTGATCCCACAATTTAAAACTATCAAACCACCGGTTGAGGAAAAACAACTATTTGTTGCTTTTAGTTGCTTATCACCCACATATGAAAATTAGTCTCACCTTTCTATGGGACACTCGTGTATCGTAATTGATGTATGAGTTTGTGCATAAACAAAACTAGCACTGAGAAAATAAAGTGGAGGTTGACTTGTCAACCCACACAAGCAATGATAGACAATTTGAATGACATTGAGATGTTTCAATTTATTTGAATTATTAATTATATTATGTTATTATGATTATTAAATATATAATATTTAAAAAATAATATGTGTGTGTGCGCGCGCGCGTATGTCCTTTAAAGTAAATTCACAAGTTGACAGCAATATGAAAAGCATGATAACCAAACACACAAAACTGCTTTTCACTAAATTTCAAGTTCAACCACATTTTTTACCAAACACTTCAATTTTAGTTTTGAATCACAACTAAAAATATTTTTTCATGAAACTAATTTTTTTTAAATTTCAACAACAACAACAATCACATATTCACAATACCAAACAAACCCTAACTAGAGGTGGTGTGATTGAGGCAAGAGATGACCCGCGATAAAATAATATGATATTATAATTTATAAAAATATAAATATAACATTTTCATGTATAAACATAAAAAAAATCCTGTTAATATTTTTTCTATACAATAATTTAATAACAAATAAACACAAATTATAAAGTTTTTTCATGTAAAATGTAAAATAAATGCTTGACGTACTCAAGCTTACTAGATTGAGTTAACAAACATTATAACATGCAATTCAAGTAGAAAAAGAAGCCTTGGAAATTTAACATTTTGAGTAGAGGAAGGGGGTATTTCAGTGTAGTATCAAAATAATATATATGTATATTTTAAATTATCATAGTAAAATAATATTTTTTTAAATAAAATAAAATAAAATAAAATAAAATATTTTTTTAGAATCATATAATAAAAACAATAATATAATTTTATTTGAATTCGATTAATACCATTATATATATATATAATTATTATCCTATTTTTACCGGATTTTGAAAGGTAAAAAAATAAACCCTCACTCAGTTCCCCCCAAAATAAATACATCTGTTTTTCACTTTCATCCCTCAACTCCTCTCTCTCTCTCCCCCGAAGCAACAAGCAGCACTGAGTGTTTTCCTACCATTTCTGAAGGGTGCACTGGACACCAACCCTTTTCTCCATTTCGCACTCTCTCCCTCCTCTTTACTATTGAATCCCAATCAATTTTCCAAAAAAAAACCCTCCATTATATAATTTATTGTTCGAATCTCTGGTCCTCTTCTTCCTCTACCGGATTTTGAGGTGAATCTCTACTTCTCTATCTTCATTTTTCTTTTCTTTTCTGTGTTTTAGCTCTTAAGCTGTATTTGATTATGCTTGATATTATTAGCTCTTGCTTAACTTGAAATGACTCTTGCTTTGCACTGTATGATCCAAGTCCTCATCCGGGTCCTCTTCGAAATCAAGAATTTTATTAGTGGACTGTTTATTTGGATGGGTTGACTCTTTGTTTTCTTTTTTTTGTTTCTTTTCTTTATCGTTCGTATTTGTTATTCAAGTTGTCTGTGGTTCCGGTGGATTGGTTTTATAGAGATGTTTTGTTCAATTTGGGGGGTTGTTGAATGCTGTGGTGTTTTCTTGGTTTGTTTTGGCACTGTTCGATGTTTTTTATTTAATGGGTTGGCTTTTAGGACCAATGGGGAAAAAGGCTCGCCCACCTCTGAAGGAGAAGCGGGTAGCTGGCTGTTCTCCCAAGATTGTGCCTGAACAAGAACATCTCAATGTTGAAATTGTTGATGGAGTTACGGCAGTGAAAGAGAGAAAATTGTGCTCTCACTTTGAAAAGGGTTTTGATGCGAACCAATTGTCGGAGAAAATTAGGTCATTGGATTCTTTTAGGTGTGGGGATTGTCGAGAAGGTGTTGGTGGTAGGAAGGGGGCTAAGGGGAGGGCTAAACTAGCTAAGAAAGGAAGTGGCTCGGTTGATTCAAAATCAGAGTCGAAAGCCATTTGGGTTTGCTTAGAATGTGGGCATTTAGCCTGTGGAGGGATTGGATTACCAACAACTGCTCAAAGCCATGCAGTTCGTCATTCCAAGCAGAGCCGTCATCCTTTGGTCTTCCAATGGGAAAACCCTCAACTTCAATGGTGCTTCCCATGTAGTAAACTAATTCCAGTTGTGAAAACAGAGGGAAATGGTGAGAAAAAAGATTCAGTATCTGAGGTTGTAAAGATGATCAAGGCTCAATCATTTGAACAGTCATCAGTGGGATGCCATGGATGTCTGGATTGGAAGAGGCAGTATTCTTAGTGAGCTTAATGCAGAAGGCAATGGGGCAACTAGTTTAGAGGGAAGAAGTGGTCATGTGGTGAGAGGCTTGGTTAATCTTGGGGAACACTTGCTTCTTTAATTCAGTCATGCAGAATCTTCTATCTATGAACAAGTTGCGTGACTACTTCTTAAATGAAGAGGCATCTCTGGGACCTTTATCAATTGCTTTAAAGAAGCTATTTACTGATCTAAAAGCTGAGGCCAGTTTAAGAAATGCAATCAATCCGAAATCCTTTTTTGGGTCGGTCTGTTCCAATGCTCCCCAATTTAGGGGATATCAGCAGCAAGATAGTCATGAATTGCTGCGCTGCTTACTTGATGGGCTTTCTAATGAAGAGTTGATTGTTAGAAAGCGAAAAAATGTTTCCGAGGAAGATGACATTCCTCCAAATCATGGTCCCATGTTTGTGGATTCTGCTTTTGGGGGTCAAATTTCTAGCACTGTTTGTTGTGTAGAATGTGGGCACTCCTCAACAATGCATGAGCCGTTTCTAGATCTCTCACTTCCAGTTCCAATGAAGAAACCTCCAATTAAAAAAGTCCAACCTGTCTCTCGAGCAAAGAAAAAAAAGCTTCCACCAAAGAGAGGGGGGAAGGTTCAACCAAAGGTAAAAAAAAATATGGTTTCAGTGCCAGCTCAAAATATTTCAAACCCATCAGTCCATAGCGAGTCTTCATGCCAAACACAGTCTTCTTCAGATAACACTCTAGCACCAGATTCAAATGTCTCATCTACTGTGGTCAATGCAAGTGGCATAGCTTCACAAAATTTGATGGCTGGTGTTGAATCTGATAGTAAGCAAGCTGTTGACACAGCAATGAAGCAAACAGCAAGTTCATTTGAAGACTTCTGGATGGATTATGTCGGAACAGAAACTTCATCAGATGAGCATGATCTTACTTCAGAAAATATTGATCTTACTTCAGAAAATATTGATCTTGAAGCAGGTCAGCAATGCGGCGACAAATTTGTTATTCCCAATGATGGCTTAATGGAGGCTTGCCAGGGACCTTCAATTGACAGGGAGCCAAATCAAAAACCAGAATCTTCTTCCGTTAATCCCTGGGAAGAGGATGTTCCATTACAAGTTCAAAGCTCTGAAGTTCTTCTGCTTCCATACAGAGAAGAGGGCTTTACTGATGGGGAGATAATGAAAGGAGAAGCTGAGTCTTCATCATCGTTTGTGGGCTGTGAACAAGATGAAGCGGGATTTGATGGCATTGGTGACTTATTCAATGAGCCTGAGGTTTCCACTGCACCTGTTGCAGGGCCCTCTTTACCTAATGAAGTTGCTGGACTGGTTTTTATTGCAGGAGTTAGCAGTGAGTCTGATCCAGATGAAGTTGATGATACTGATTCTCCAGTGTCTATAGAGAGTTGTTTGTCTCATTTTGTAAAGCCAGAACTTCTCTCCAATGACAATGCTTGGGAATGTGAGAACTGTTCAAAAATCCTGGGACAGCAAAGGTTGGATGCAAAGAAGAAGCAAGCTAAAATATCTTCAAATTTTTTATTAAATGGAGGTGAGACTCAAATACAAAGTGAATCAGTGAGTTTAGACAAGGACATCTCATATGCCACTGAGGTCATAAACTTTCAGAATGGAGATGGTAACCCTAACAAACTTCTCAGCTCCACACCTGAAGTCTTTGTTTCAGGCAAAGATTCCTCAAATAAAAAAGCTGAAATTGTTCAGACAGAGATGGAACCGTTTATTTCTCCAAGTGAAGAAAGGAAATATGAGATGAATGTATCACATAGCTCTGGTTACTATGAATCATGTAATGGAGAAACTTTGAGTGGTCCACCTGCTGATTCTTGTAGTGTTGATGAGACAAGTTATACTGGATATACCATGGCTAAAGATGAGCAGATTGACTCCAACTTCTCTGGAAACTGTGAATCAGATGTAAATGAGGATGAGGATAAAACTTCTAAACATGTGAACGTAAAGAGGGATGCAACTAAGAGGGTCCTTATTGATAAAGCACCGCCTATTCTAACCATTCATTTGAAGAGGTTCAGTCAAGATGCTCGTGGTCGTTTATGTAAATTGAATGGCCATGTTACCTTCCGAGATGTTCTTGATATTGGACCTTATATGGATCCCAGGTACCAATCATTCAGCACTATCTTTGATTTCACTATAAATGATTTGGTGTCATAGTCCCATTGATTTTTCATCCTTTTTGGCCTGGCGTATTTGCTGTGAAAGCTCTGAAACCCTTTTGTCTTAAAAGCTAAATGGGGTGGGGTGGTAGTAATGCAAGGGAAAAGCAATTCATTTTGCTGCATTCGAGCAATTTATTTATGGAGCGGAACTGCATCAATGATTTCTGGCCTGATGTCTGCAATCATATGCATTTTATGGTCTTTCAGAACAACACGTTTGAAGAGATATTTATTACCAAGTTGAGCTTCTTACATGGATAAAATAATAGATAGGTTTTTCAGAGGCTGTGAACTTATCGGACAACTACCGGGATATAAAATTTTGAAACTGACTCATTAAGAGGAATACAAAATGGACAAATATTTTATTAGATATAAATAATCAAATAACAAACTTGTGTGGAATTATATAGATTCTCCCTGACTCTTGTTCATAAGATAGAACTTAAGCATTTATGATGTTAATGTAAGCTATAGATAGAGCTATTTCTCTCTTGGGTTCTAACATATGCACTTGCTTCGATGTAATAGTCGCCCTAAATCGTGCTATCAGTGGCTTTTAAGTGGATTTCATTCCTGACTTTAATCTCCTCTCCATAACCTTGTTTTGCAAGGAAAGCTGTCATGTAATTAACTACAGTTGTTACATTGTTGAGCATTTACAGGTGTGTTGACACAGAGAGTTATGTATATCGCCTGCTGGGGGTGGTAGAGCATTTAGGAACAATGAGGGGAGGCCACTATATTGCATATGTCAGAGGAGATAAGAGGAACCAAGGCAAGGGCGACGAAGAACATGGGGGTTCTGTGTGGTATTATGCCAGTGACGCCCATGTGCGAGAGGTTTCTCTGGAAGAAGTTCTGCGATGTGATGCTTATTTGTTGTTTTACGAGAAAGTATGAAATTGATTTGTTTTTCACGTGATTCTTAACTCGGGGTATACAGCAAATCCCAAATGGGGAGGGAGAGAAGAAGTGAGAGTGTACTAAACCGATACCACATATTTTGATACTCCATTTTTTGACATCCATGGAGCTACAACATCCCTAAAATGTTCAATTACATCACATCATGAGAAAACATTATTTTCCATTTTCTTTTGTCCCATTGTCCTGGGATTCAAAGCATGCTTGAACTGGAATGTTTTTCTGGAACTTTGGGCGGGCTACTTGATTCTTTTGATCGTTTGCTGTACTATTATCAGCTGAGATGTCTTTTTTTGAGGAGAAAATCATGTTACAAGTCTCTCATCTCTCATTCATGGTTTGGATGCTGTCAAAATCACGAAACATTCTTGTACAGAATGTTGTTGCAGGGCTTTATTGTTCAACTTTGGATTCTTTGCGATGTGGCAGTATCTTTGTAGCTTGTTATTTAAAAGAAACGATTTCATATCAGCTATGACTACGTAATAATATAATTATTATTAGTATACAAGCAGAACAATAAAGTCGCTTTGGCCGAGTGGTTAAGGCGTGTGCCTGCTAAGTACATGGGGTTTCCCCGCGAGAGTTCGAATCTCTCAGGCGACGAAATTGATTTTGAATTTCTGAATTCTTCACAGCCCTCCGTTTTGGCACGTCAGCATGCTGGAAATGGTAAAATGGATTAACTACCTCTCCATGATTTATTTATTTATTAACATTATTTATTTATATTAAAAGAATTTAGCCCAACATGTGGTATACCAAGGACCGATTATCTAGATAAAAGAGCATATCATATTTCATAAAAATATGCTACTAAAAAACAATATTCCATCAAAAAAAGAAAATTCTACCAACAAAACTCAAAGTATTATTACAAAATAATGCATTATATTATTGAATCTAGCATTAAATTAAAAAAAAAACTAAAAGATATGATATTTTTATTTTTACTATTTGAATACATAATGCCTAGTCTTTTTTTTTTGTTCTTAAACCTTTTTTTTTATTCGGTTGTGTCTTTATCTAACCAAATTTTAATAAGATTAAATAATATATATTATTCTCAACATTCGGTTGATCATTTGAATAAGATTTGAAATTCTTTTCAAATTTTATTCCACATTGTACAAGGACTTATCAATCAATTGCTTCATTCTACAAAAAAAAAAGAACATAATATATATTATTCTCAACATCACGAATAAATGTTCATGATTAGAAGAGCATTAACCAAGAATATTTAAGAATACTAATTTAATGCAATAAAAATTCCATAATTCTAACATTATTATAATTTCCTTTGCAAATTGTTTTTGTTATATGAAATTTATCTATACTCTAGATTTATTTATCAAATATTAAATATAAATTAATATTAAATATTAACAATGATTTTTTTTAATAAAATTAAATATGTTATACATAAATAAAATATTGTCATGTATAACCAATTGATTGACTATAAACTATCAATCTTCTACTTGTATTAGAGCCAATTGACCATGTATGTAATGTGATATCCCTTCATATGGTGATCATGTTTCTATTAGGGATAATGCCTTAGTTAGAGGGCTTATTAGATTCTTTTATGTGGAGAATCAATCTATTTTTCTTTTTTTTTTGTTTTGTGATTTCTCTAATCAAATGGAATTACTAAATACATGTTTAGATATTTGATGACACCTTGATTTCTTTGCTTATGTAATTGGTCCATTGTTGTCACAATATAGGGCTTCTAGATTAACAATGCTAGGAACCATACCAAGTTTAGGAGTAAACTTCTTGATCTAAACAAACTTTTTTTTTTTTTAATAATCTTAGATGTAAAGATGTATTTGGATTCAATTGTTGGATCTATTGTTGGTTCCTTGTTTAGAACTCTTTCAACTTACAAAACATTTATTCATAATAAAATCATGTCCTGATTGAGATTTGTTATCATCAATATCCGATTGAAAACTACTATTTGAATAACCATGAACTTCTAGTTTATCTCCTCTAAAGACTAGCTAGAAAAACATTCTTAGTTATTTTTTAAGTATTTAATAATATTTTTAACTATTTAACATAAAACTAAATATGTAATATATGAATAGAATATTAATATGCATAACTAATAGATTAGCTAAAAGATATCCAATCTAATAAAAAAAAACAAGCTAGGAAACCATATGGTGTTCCTATTTTTTGAATCCACGATGCCTCATTTTATACTCCCCATGCAGTCGAAGATTTCTTTTGCTGTTAAGAAGAATCACGAAAGCTAGCTCTGGCAAAGTTGCTACGTACGAACCAGTATTATAATATATACAGAGAATGATTGAAAAGAACATCAAAAAAAAAGAGAAGGAAGATGCTTCCATGAACACTGTGAATTGCTTTACTTTTTCTACAACATTCAAATCAAAGTGTTCTTGCATAAATTGACAACAAAAAGAAAAAGAAAGAGAAACCCTAAAAGAAATAAAGAATCGATCCATCTCCCGTTCTTCTCTTTCCCCATCTCTCTCTTGCTTTACCAACTAAACCCCATCACATTCTCTAAACCCCACCACTCTATAACACTCTCTGGTCTCATCCATGGAGAATCTACTCCCTAACAAACTGTTCTTCATCTTCTTTGGCGGTGCAATGTTTTTGGCGGCGGCGGTGGTGGTGGAAGGGAACTGGTGCGTGGCGAGAAGTGATGCAAGTACCCAAGCCCTGCAAACTTCACTCGACTACGCGTGTGGTTCTGGAGCTGACTGCACTCCATTGCAGCCTAATAATGGACTCTGTTTCTTGCCCAACACGATCCAGGCTCATTCTTCTTATGCATTCAATAGCTACTTCCAGAGAAAAGGAATGGCTCCTGGTTCTTGCGACTTTTCTGGGACTGCTACCGTCGCAAAAACTGATCCCAGTTAATCCTTTTTCTTATCATCAACTTTCCCTCTCTAGCTTGGCGTTGTTCTTTTATTTAAACTGTGATTTGATTCTCTTGGCTCTGTGCTGCAGGTTATGGATCTTGCGTGTACCCCATCTTCTCTAAGGTATGTGTGCGTGATCTGAATCTTATGAACAATCTATCTCTGGCCCTTTTTATTGGGAAAAAAGAAGATTTCCTTTGAGTTTTATGAAGTTTTTAGGTGCTTAAGATGGTTCTTAAGTTAATTAAAATAGGGTAAATGATTTGTATTTTAAGTTGAAGATGCATTAGTGCGCATATTCTATATGTAGTGGGGGAGTGATCGGGCAAAGTACACTAAAAATATGAAAATTAGGTATAGCTTCGTCTTCACGTTAGGGTTCTTTTTACTTATTTAGAACATAAAGATTATGCCCAAAATAGGTTTTTTTTTTTTTTTTTGAAGCAGTTCCATGCTCTCTTTCAAGTTGGAAGATTGATGAATGAATTACATGTCTCATTTTTAATGTGGTCAAGAGTTGATCAACAATCTGAAAATCCAAAAGATGTTTAAACATGTCGTTACTTGATATATGATATTTTAGAAAACTTATAAAATGAGGTGCACAAATTACAATTAGAAAAGATAAGAGAGAATATAAAAAGAGATCTTGAAGCCACATTAAAGACTTTGATCATAGCATCGTTGGAAATATAAATTCTTTTTAATAAGATAAATCAAATAATATCAAAAAAATTCACCAACAATAATTGAAATGGACTGCACTTTTTTTTATAATGTTGGTGTCCGGATCAACCTGCATGTATCTCAATTAATCTCCCGAGCCCTAAGACCCTAAGTAAATGACCAATTATCAACTTTCAATAATTCTAAAAATTATAAGACTCCAATTAACGATCTCTAGGAAAGAAACTTAAAATTAGTCTATAGATATGCACCACTCAAGTGGACTTGCTTGAATGGACTACACTTGCTATTCAAAAATAGCAATTAGCTTGCTTTTGGTGCAATTATATTTTTATTGCACTGCAAGTGGTCCGGCTCCACAACTCTGGGGGGTGTACAGGATTTGGCATGGAAAATATTTTTGATTTTTTTTTAAATTTTTTTTTAAATTAATATTTTTTTTATTGTTTTCAAATATTTTTGTGTTTTGATATTAAAAATATTTTTTTAAAAAATAAAAAAAATATTATGTTTATGTATTTTTTTTTAAATATTTTTAAAAACAATATTAACGAAAGCTACCTGAATAGAAAGCATTGACTGCTGTGACGGTATGCATGCATCTTTGTGTATGAGGTTGATATACCATATCTACTTGATGCTCACACTTGGTTAGAGTTTTTTTTTTTTTTTTGATTATTGTGGATGTTTCAATTTGTTTGTATTTCAATTAATTTTATAAATTCTAAAATTAATAATCATATAAACTATAAATAATTATTATATTAGCAACAACGAGATTCAGACTTGAAATTATAGAAATAAGAAACTTTTTAATTTGAAGCTATTGGTACCGGATGACTTTCTAAATGTTTATTGGTTTGAGTTTTTTGACTGAGAGAGAAAGAGAGAGAGAGCATACTGCCATTCTTTGATAACTTATTCCAAGGAAAAGTGGGTGGTGATGGAGGAAATATTCAAATATGCTTGTAGACCGTATCAGTACTCCAAAGAATCTACTTTTACAGCCATGTTTTATGGCTTTGTGCTTTGAGCCCTGCGGGACAGCTCTCTGCTGACTGATTTCTTGGAACTGTGCTCTGTGAATTATGACTGTATACAATTCTGACGAATCAGGTTAATGTTCTTCAATCGAACAATCTTGAATCCTGAAAAAAAAGAAGAGTGGCCCTGCATTTGAACCTGAGCCGAGAAAACTCGATGCCTGTCAGACATTGTTCTCTTGTTTTAGATCCTATGAAAGATTATCGTATGCTACCATTCAACTGGTTGGTCTAGATTTGGAGAAATACGTATTATAATCATCTTGGTGACTTGGTTTGATCTGCTGTGTTTCTTTTTGATTCAAGAAAGTTGTTCGTGCAATGATAAGTGACTAATTAACTGCATATAATCATTTGAATCTCCAGCGCTGCCGGAGGGACTGCTACCAATACAAGCACCACACCATATACCAACCCCAACGTACAAGCACCGCCATTTGGCGGTGGTTCCACCGGCCTGAACCCTGGACTGAACCCCGGAACGCCTCCACTGCTGGACAACTCTGAATCTTCTCCAGGGTTTGTGGTCACAAGAACCTTGCTGTCTCTGTGCCTCATGCTTGTTCTCTCATTTACTTTTCGGCCCATGTAGTCTTCCAAGCCAGAGCTGCAATATTGCTCTGGTGTGAAAGAAATTGCGTGCACAGTTTTGTAAGAAGCTTGAGCGCTCATCCTTTCCACCCTTGCAGGACTACAAAATCGATTCAATTTTTCAATCTGGATTTGTAAGTTTACAATGTTGTTGGTGGACAAGGATTTGCCGGGAGCAGTTCATATATTAGCCTTTTGATGATAACGTTGTACCTTGCAGAAAATTTGCACTCTCAGGACTTTTCATTGCAGTAAATGCAATGAAATTTAAAGATGAATATATCAAGAGCTTTTGCTACAGTCAGGGAAACATGAAATATTCTTCCAATATCAATTATGAATGCTATTCAAACGCCTCCCTTTCTCCTGCAGTTGTGGCTAAGTGCTGCTTGAGAGTGTAGTTGCAGCTGTTTATGAAAATAATTTTCGTTCAAAAACGCATCAAAATGATGTTTTTTTGTTTTTTTAAAATCATTTTTGATATCAGCACATGGAAATGATCTAAAAACACCAAAAAAATCTAAATTAAAGTGAAAAATAAAAATAAAAACTTTCAAATTTTTTCAAAAACACTTTTGAAACGCAGTGTGAAACACCCTCTAATGCATGAATGCAGGGGTAACAAGTAATCCTACAGTTACTGTTAAGAAAAAGTTCTAGTGTTGAAGGCGTGATTGTTTGCTTCTGATGCTCAAATGTCAAGTTTTTGAATGAACCAAAACTTATAAATATGGTAAGGCACTTAATTTCTGGCTTCATAAAAAATCCAGAAGGAAGTTTTGTAACTAATCTGATATTAGCTTTCCAATTTCTATCCACATCAAAACCAAAGTACCCAGAGAACAGCCAAGCGCTGAAGTTAACTAAGACACACCTAACTAAGGTGACATTTCATACAATAGACTGGACTGTCTTTGATTTCTGAAGATGACCATTTTACATTGTTATTACTTGTATCACTAGAGGAAGGATGCCTTAGCTCCATTCTATTTTGTTTAGTTATATCACAATATTTCCATATCCCATACCTCTTGGTGATATATTCAAGCATTACTTGGCAGCATAAGGTTATATAAGAAAATAAGTAAGCTCTATTGCTTAGCCTGGATTTCGAAAGCTGATCGATTGAGTTAGCCATATGAAGTTATAACTCCACACATTCTAAAATTTAGAGGTCATATTGGTTGAGATGTCAAATGTACTGCCTACACGAGGGAACATTAGCTGTGAATGAAGGGGCAATAGTTGGTTTTCTCAATTACATTTAAGAACCTGACAACCCAGAAATGTTAAAGAACATGCTTAATTACCTTGGTTAGCCAGGCACCTATCAGGTTCTCTAACTATGTAAAGGATATCCCCAGCAGTTTCATAGTAGTCTCGATTGCGATGCCAGCTCCACAAAGCATGAGTCTCATTTTTCACCTGAAAGCTACACACATTAGTTTGTGCTCTATATTAAACAATTTTAGTAGAACATTAAACAATATCTGTAAATGAAACTCCATGAATATAGAAATATAGATTTGAGATATTGAGTGGGATTCTTGGGACTCTTTGACTAAAGCCTACAAACTTGCGAGTAGGCTACTTCATCGTACCACCATTTATACACAGAAACCAAAAAATGGAGATGGAAACATAAAACTTGATTGGCCTCGCAAACCGCTTGAAACATTGTTAGAATATTGCCATATTTACAATTTCTGGTGGATTGAAGGAATTAGGTTGAGAGCAACTTTGTTAGAACCGTCCTGATTTGAAGAGATTTCCAGCTTTCTTTCCCTTTTTTCCTAATTAATATTCTAGCCAGTTGATCTCAGTTCGAAAGAACCTATACCTATCACAGGCAGTTGAAAAGAAAGGTGTAATGTTCAGCTCTGTATTTCATTCAGTAACAATAGAAAACAATTATCTAAAGAGGTGCTGGGAGAGGGAGGGGTATAAGACCTCTAATATCCCATGACCAAAGCTGCTTTCTCTGTAGGCACTATACTCAGGCTGCCTGTCCCAACAAAAGCTACCTGCACCAGGGCCCGAAGTGAAATTGAATCCACAGAAGCCACCACCTATATCTAAGTCAGCTGTGGTGGATGGCTCCGGACACTCATCAGGGTCATCAGCATGGGTAACTGCTATGTCTTCTCGACTTCCACCATCACCAACTGTGATATAAACTGGACCACATGGATCCAGAGAGTAGTTATAAACTCGGTTTGACCTCTCGTATGCATGAACCTGCATGTTTTTATGGCATCAAACAATAGACATCACTTCAATAAACAGATTGCAAGGCTGGTCATGGACCATATATCTAACCATAATGCTCATAATATAGTACATTAGATCTCTTCTTGCTTGAAATAGAACTTGTATTCCACAGACGAAACACTTTCCTGGTTCCAACATTTGATTTTATTACCAAAAATTTTGATATATTTATAACAGAAGTTCAATGCAGTGACAATATTTAACAACAACTTGCTAAAAGATGGAACATGATGAATGCTATCTATCCAACCACTAACTTGCAATTTCATATTACCAACAAGGAAGTGTGTAAAGTTGCACAAGACATTTTTTTTTTCCAAATTATGGCCTTTTGTTATGGGTGAAGTCAATATTTTTATGTTCAACTAGAATTGATTAGGTCTTGCACACACTGACAAAGAGAAAAAAGCACTTGTGAAAGTGCAATCACCAAGTATCAAAAAGTAATAAGGTAAATCATTTAAATGCTGCACAACTGCTATGATATAGAGCACTTACATGTGCATTGAATACTATGTCTACACCATGCTCATAGAGCAAGTCCTCTATTTCCACTCTCATGCATTCTGCTTCTCTGTATTGTGCCTTGAATGTGCTGTACCAAGGAGGATACCAAACAGCCACCAACCATGGAGTCACATTCCTGTTAACATTATACAGATCTGCTTCCAACCACTCGTATTGATCCGCTGTGAAAGAAGATCTAGAGAATTGTACTATGTAGCAGATAAAAATAATAATAAAAATAAAAAAATGTCCCCGTACATGTTAACAAGGAAATGTATTATATAAACAGAAGTGATCAAATGAACTCATTATAGGAATATCATGTCATGTGTGTTTGTGATGACTTTCAAGCTAGATAGCATGATTTTTTTGTTATTGAATAGAGCAAATGCTAATGCAAAACCCAGGGGAATAAGAATAAAAAATAAAAATAATAAATAATAAAGTGCTGGCTTTACATGATTTGTCATAGTAAGTGTAGGGATTTAGTATCACAAAGTGTATTCCTCCTGCATTGAAAGAATAGTACGCCGAGGATGATGATCCGCTTTCTTCAGATGGGAATGCAAATCGAGAGCTGTAAGAAACGAAAATCTGATCTTCAGCTTGTGGTTCTATCTCATGCTTCCCTCCAACCACCATTGTTGGAACATTAGCTACTAGAGGTTGCATAAACCTGCTTTCAGAAATGCATTCTTCAATGAGCTAACCGTTACAAGCAAAAATAGTTAACATACATACAGGGGAAAGATGATACCACTGCAACCATAAAGTAGTTCGTTTACCTAGTTTCCAACCAGTGAAGCATTAAAGTTTCTCATTTTTACTTTCAAATCAACTGAATCCAAAATAGTGGGGAGGTACAAAAATGGAAAGTAAACATTAAAATCAAGTATTCTCTCAAAAGTCATGTTTGAGTATTAGATGGCTTTGCAAACTGGCAGACAAGTCTGAGCATATAAAAGATTCGAGCTTTGACCTTCCCCAATAATCCCAGCGAGGCTGGTATGTTTCATGGATGGGAGATTCATCAAATGAGCAAGGGTAACAATCGGATCCAGTTCCATTAGTGAGATACATGTCAGCATAACTTATACCTCCAACCAAAACAAGAAGATCTGGATGGTTGCTGAGTAAATGACCCAATGTTGTGCTTGTATTGTATGTAAGTCCTAGGTCTCCTACCACTGCTACTCGATGAGGGTAATTTGTAGGACTGGAGGGGGGCATAGTCCTAAAGTAAAACACATCACTCATTGCTGATATATAGGGATCTCCACATTGATATTGATATAATGTGCTTGGTTCCAGCCCTGTGAAAGACACGGCAGAAAATGCACCTCAATTAAAAGTTTTCCGACTCCAAGCAGACACACACACACACCCCTTCCCTACGCTTTCAAATTCATAGTTAATTTTTTAATCTTGCATCTGACCATGCAGGGTTAGGCTCTCAAATTCATAGAAAACTTAACTTCACAGGTGAAGTTTTTGAGCAGATGGCAATAATACCTGTCAGACGAACGTGGTGAATGATGCCAGAAGTGTAGTTTTGAAGCCCTTCAAAAGGATAAAGTTGATTGTAAACAAGTGAATATCCAACTTCCTCATTACTCATCTGAGACCCTTCAATTCCATATTGTACAACGCTATAAACTGATTCAGGATCCAAAGGTGTTATGTCATCACCAATTTGGGAATCCCCTGCAGTTCAAATTATACAATATCATTTAAAAAGTTTACAAAAGAGTAGAATAACACTAAAGCTGGAATTGTGAGTTCCATTCAAGTTTCTTCCTCTTAACAGAACTCATCTTGAAGAATCTGTTTTTTTTTTTTCTATTTTGAATCTGCACTAATACATTCCCCCTTCAAATTTAGTATCATAATACATTTCTGCTATGATCTCCAAGACCTTGGTTTCCAGCTAGAATTAAACTGGAAGCATTATATAAACATCAAATCATCCCACCTTACTCGCTAAAAACAGAGGTTATTCTTCTAATAGCACAAAAATCCACCAGTTTGAGGAGCAAGACTCTTTATTTTGCTCATATAAATTACCCCTTAAGTTGTTACAATGACACAACTCAAGGTCAAACTAGCTTTCCTACACAGTTAGGCCAATACTACAACTGTGTTTACATCCTTGCAACATTATCTTAGTGTTCTCAATTCACTAGGAAACAAAAAAAACACAAAATGATTGGGAAAGAAAGAGGGACCTGTAATCCAAGAGATCCAAACAGAGTCATAGTCAGAAGACAGAGAGACAGAGACTTGTTCAGGTTCAAATCCCTGAACTGTCCTTTGGATTTGAGGGTCAGTGTCTGGCAAGTCAATGGCATTACCATGATACGACTGGTTATCAAAAGGAACTGTTACTGGCTTGAATGGTCCTTCAAGGGTCGTTGGAAAACTAGCATTAACAACTATTAATCTCCATAAAAGTGGGAGAAATAGTGGAAATGCGAGAAAACCCATCTGTGGTTTTGCAAAGAACTGAAACGATTAAAGTGAAGTCACTTTGCTTGAGAGGACTTGAAAGAATGGGAGATGGAGAAAGATGGAGATGGATGGGAGGGGAGGAGAGAAGTGATACAGACAGACCGCACTCATAAAGCAGCTCAGCTCATGCACTGAAACTTCACGGGTTCTTAGGATGCTCTAACTGTGTGTTTCTCGTTTCATTTCAAAACATTTTTGAAAAAGTTTAGAATTTTTGTATTTAAAGTTTAAGTTTTTAATCTTTTCAGATTATTTTTTTATATTAAGAATAATTTTTTTATATTAAAAAAAAATATTATTTTAAACAAAAATCAATTTAAAAAATAACTGGGATGAAACTCTAAACAGGGAATGGATATGGAGCATGCGCATGTACTGTTACGCATGCGCATTCACATGTGGTATACATAAACTAATTACCCGCAACATGTCACGGGTGGATAAAAAACATTAAAAAGGATGATGTAACATCGTGTTTTTATTTTTTCAAAAAAGAAAAAAAAAACAAAGAAAAAGAGAAAGAGAAAGGCAATGTTAAATAATATAAAAAGAAATTAAGTAAAAAACAATTCCGACTATGTCCCGACTATGTCAATTCATTAATCTCGTGACTTAGTCGAATTTAATTTTTAATAAACTGAATATTACAAAATAAAATAAAACCTAACATACAAAAGAAAATAAGAAACACTTGAGTTTGCTTGGATCAACTTGTCGAACTCATTAGCTATATTATGAGATCGAGATAATTTGATAAAAGAAAAATAGTTATAAAATTTAAGTTAAGAAAAAAAGAAGTCAAAATATAAGATGAGAAAATAAATGATTAAAAAAAAACAATGCCAACACTTGATTGAAAGGACCAAATATGAAAAAAAAACCATTAATATCAATTATTAGCAAATCAAATATTAAAAAATAAAATTAAAAATAATAATTTATAACTCAAAAGGATTTCAAAGAAAACAAATAACTAAAGAGAGTAGGTGAATTTACCTAGATTAACCCGTTAAATCTACAAGTCTTATCATGGAATCACATAACCCTGGAAAAAGGTAAACAAAGAAAACCATGCAACCTATTTATATATTTATAATCTAGTAATGAGACCAAAAAGCAAAATAAGTCTAATTTGGGCCATTTAATTAAAATCATCAAACTTGGAAAAACTATGAACACCAAACCTTAATATATTAAATGTCAAATGATGAAATTGAAAAAATAAAACATCAAACCACAAAAATAGAAATAGAAATAAAAAAAAATAAAGATCAAATTTGAAAAAAGAAGAAGAGGGTGGGGATTTTTATATTGAAACAAGAGAATCAAAACACGAAACCACCTAAAAATATGGACAATTTTTTTTTTTAAATAAAGATAACAAACTAGATATTTTATTAAATGATGGAATTTAAAACAATTGAAAGAATATAAAATAGATAAGAGAAAAATGAAAAAAATAAACCTCCTTAATATAAACTTGTTTTTTTATCTGCAGGTACAATATTTCTCCAAAACCCTATATATTTTTGTCAAATCCTTCCACTTTGAAACATAATTTTCAAACTCGGAACTGACTCGGGAAAAGCATGAGTGATTGGTTCAACCATTTGTTATTAAATTAGCATTGTTTTGTTTTTTTAATCATTCAGTTGACCTAATTAGACTCAGCTGAACTAAACTCGTTAGCTTATGTTATCAAAGATGAACTCATGAGTTATTATTGTATCAATCATTTTTATTAAAGAGTTGCATTCAATGTCTGAGTTTGATTTAATTAAAAACCTTGTCTGAATCAAGTTTCTAGCCCCAAGTCATTCAACTTATCACACCCGTGACAGCTTTAACAAACAACAATGGTGCTCGTGTTCGACCTCAATAAACTTTGAACTTCTTGTATGTTGTTTCTATAGTATGATGGCAAAACAAAAATTAACATGAGAGATGTGAATAATTGATTTTTTTTCCAGCTTATTAAATTTCTTTAGGCAATTTGCGTGGACATTGTGATAACTTTTCACATCTTTGATTAGAATTCTTCACATAAACACATCAAGATTTCCCAGGTTACAGGCAATGAACAACGATCGATGAAGGTAACTTTCATTTATTCTTGTAATATAAATTATATTTTTATTGAATGATAAGGAATACAGAATTTGGAATATAAATGTTTTTGTTACTGTGTTACATGTATATTTAACTCTGTAGACTCTAGAAATCCACATAGAAATCAGATCGATCAATGCACTGGTGCTCCTCGTTATGTCTGTTTGCGTCACTGGCTTCTTGATCCGATCAACACTTTTGGGAAACCTTTTAGTTAAGACAAGAAGAGTAAGTAGACAATCTTCCACGATTTTGGATATGGAAAATTCTTAGACATGGCAGATTAAAAGTGCTGTTCCAGAATATAAAGCAGTGAAGAACAAGAATAGTGTTGCAAACAATGAGAAAAAACTTATCATCTCATCTAAAACCTTAAGCTTTTAGGAGAATTAGTTCCTTAACATGACATCAGAGCCTTATTGACCTAGCGATCACAAGTTCGAATCTCATCACCCTCATTTTATTTGATAAAAATCAAGCATAAGATAATATAGATCTGTGTAAATTTCAACCCCAAAAGACTTTCACTTGAGAGTGTGTGTTAGAGAATAATAAAAATCATATACATGGAAACATAAGTTGCAATGGATAGTAAAAGATAACATATTCATGTGTATTTACACATACAATGGATGTGTGTGTTAGGGCTCTTCGGTTGGTATTTGCTTGCATTTGTTAAGCAATTATCTCACCTAAAAGTTTAAGTTGTTAGGTGAGGACCTGAAATATTATTTACATTATTCTCTAACACACCTCTTCAAGTGAAAACTTTATGGACTTGAAACTTGCACACAGACTCATATTATCTTGTGTTTTATTTTTATCAAATAGAATGAGGGTGGAAAAATTCAAATTCATGACCGCTAGGTCATTAAGACTCTGATATCATGTTAATAAACTATCTTACCTAAAAACTTAAGCTATTAAGTAAATCCCCATAATATGATTTATATTATTTTCTACAGCATTTACAGTATATGATTCGATTAGGAGCAAATAGCAGCAGTCTAGGTTTTGCAAAGTATTTCGTTATGTTCTTCGTTTTCCAAATTCTCCAAAGCTTAGTTACCTTTGGTTCACACATCTCAGGCTGCCTGACTATGTAAATCTGATCTCCAGGAGAGTTGTACATGTCCTGATTCCTGTGCCAGGTCCATAGAGCATGAGTCTCATTTTTTACCTGAAAGTGAATATCACCATCAGTTTGGCATCAATTCCTTAGCAACTATAATAGGAGCAGAAATATATTGACCACATTTCTAATAAAAGAAGATTTCTGAGGAATTCATCGGCATCTTGGTCTTGTAAGAGGTCGAATTTACCAACACAATAAAATAAATTGACCAAATTTCTAATAAAAGAAGATTTATAAATGTTCTCAATTCCCATTAAATCATGCAGAAAATAAAATAAAACAAAGCAGTAAGTCACGCCTGTGGGTACAGCATGGTCAAACGTGCCGTGAGAGATCTTAGAGTATAATATAAATCATATTATGTGGCCTTACTTATAAACTTAAACTTTTAGGTGAGATGTTTCCTTAATATGGTATCAGAGCCTTGTTGACCCCGTTCTATTTAATAAAAACTAAAGCACAAGGTGATGTGGGCCTGTGCAAGTTTCAAGCCCAAAAGGCTTTCACTTGAGGGGGTGTGTTAGAGTATAATATAAATCATATTATGGGGCCTCACTTATAAGCTTAAGCTTTTAGGTGAGATGGTTCTTTATCAAGATACCTCAAAAATTCCATGACCAAAGCTACTTTCTCGGTATACGCTGTAATCCGGCTGCCGGTCCCAGCAGAATTTTCCAGCTGCTGGTCCTGATGTGAAATTGAATGCACAGAAACCTCCCATGTATTCATCTGGGGTGGTGGATGGATCAGGACATTTTCCAGGTTCATCAGCATGCGCAATGGCCATCTTCTCTCGGTTTCCACCATCACCGACGGTGATATGAACAGGACCACAAGGATCCAACTTGTAGTTGTATACCCGGTTAGATCTCTCGTAGGCATGCACCTGTTGACAATTGGATCATGAAATTCCTGTTGAAAAATGAAGAATCAAAGTTCAACTGATTCCAAGTCTGCGAAATGAAGACAAAGCAGAGAAGGCAGAGCACCATCAAAAATTTCCTTTATTATGTTTTTCCACGTTTTTAATTAAGTGTTTGTGTTTAAGTTAATAAAGATCAAAGTATATTGATCATATCATGTTGCTTTATTTTCGTAGTTAAGAAGATTTTATATTTTGCTGTTTCATAGAAGAGATTGTAATAGACTAGAATTACCATTCTTGTATTTGATCTTCTTCTATAAATAAAATCCAAGGGATGCCAGTAACCTAAGTAATTCTGCCCTTTGTTCTGTATATCTTACAGTAATTATTTGTGCTTTAAACTCTAAAATCTTTCTGTGAAATTTCTGGGCAAGCTCTTGACTTTTAAAGCACTGATCTGAACAGTGCTTGTTTTTCACGTCAAACACAATTTCTGACAATGATTTGAACAGTAACTGTTCATCTCTCAAAATTATTTCCAACAATTCCTTGGCGCATGAAATTTGTTATGAAGAAAATGATGAGGTCGAGTTCATACGAGACAGGAAAAAGTCGTCAAAAAATCAAAAACAGATCACTTAGAGCCAGAACTTCGCACTTACATGGCCATTAAAGATTACGTCAACACCATACTGATAAAGCAAATCTTCCATTGCTACTCTCATGCATTCTGCTTCTCTATAATGCGCCTTGTAGGTGCTGTACCAGGGAGGGTGCCACGTAGCCACCAACCATGGGGTCACTTCTCTGTTAACCTTGGCAAGATCTTTCGTCCAGCCACTTGTATTGACGTGCTGGAGAAACTTGGAGAATAAGTGAATCACATTTCACTGTGCATTATTAGCATGGATAAAAGAAATGCATATTTTCTTTTCCTTGAACATGGAGCAAGCATTAAAGATATTTTATGATCGAAAGAATAATATAAATCATAATCTAGAGTCTTCATCTAAAATAGCTTAAACTTTTAGGTGAGATAGTTCATTGACATGGTATCGAGTTAATTTCACCCCCATTCTATTTGATAAAAATAAAACACGAGGTAGTGTGGGCCCGTGCAAGTTTCAAACTCAAAGGGATTTCACTTGAGGGGATATGTTAGAGAATAATATAAATCATAATATGAAACTTCACCTAACAGCTTAAACTTTTAGATAAAAATGATTCCTTACAACTTCGTTTTCCTCCATTCCAAAGCTCAGAAATAATATCCGATCCCCAATGGCGGTGCTAGTCGCTCTACAAGCTCAGAAATGATTTAAAGAAATTGAATGACTTGTATATATATCAGTGGAAATGATTTGACCTAATATGTTTACCTGATTTGTTGTAGGCAATGTAGCCACCCAGCATTATGAAATGTATCCCACCAGCGTTGAAAGAATAATAGAATGTGGAGGGTGATCCACTTTCTCTGGATGGGAACGCAAACCGAGAACTATAAGCAACAAATGTCTGGTTTTCAACTTGACGTTCTATCTCATGATTTCCTTCTACCACCATTATTGGAATTTTAGATGTCACAGGCTGCATATATCTGACAACAAGTATCCAACGGTCATTACATAGTCCAAATTGCTGATAATATTCACCAGAAAGAAACATTGAACATGAGAAAACATCCCATGATGGCACTTGCTCAAACCAATCTCCTCTGTCTAGTTTGGCCAAAACTGAAACTTAGTTTGATTAGTGTAGGTTTTTTATATTCTCTTATAAAACTAATTGAATTGAATCAGAAATCAACCAAGGTCATCATTCATAAATCGAGAAAATCATGGTTCTGAAAAGATGAAGTAATGAATCCGTAGAGATTGATGTTTTTCCATCAGTCTAAACCAGATAAATGTAGAATTAAGTGAATACACTTTGTTTTTTCAGCACAGTCTCTTAGGGATTCCCAAACTCCATTTTTTTGGTTTAACCAGGTTGTTATTCATCCAGTAAACAAGAGTTATCTGTTAAGAAATTATCTTTCATCTATAAAACTTAACATTTTAGGTAATGCCTAGAATATGATTTATATTAATCTTAACACCCTTAAAACTTATACAGACCCACACTACCGTGTAGCTTGATTTTTATCAAATAAAATAAAGGGTAGTGAGATTCAAACTCGTGACCGCTAGGGTCAACAAGGTTTTGATACCATGTCAATGAATCATCTCACATAAAAATTTAAACTTTTAAGTAATACCCATAATATAATTTATATTAATCTCTAACACTATTATGCAAGACAACAAGTGTGATTCCTAATTTATGTTGCTACAAAATGATTACTTAGTCTTTTTCCACTTTGCAGCACAGAATACTGAAGGGAAAAAGAAAAGAAAAAAATGTCTTACCTTCCCCAGTAATCCCAGCGAGGCTGGTAGGTTTCATGAATGGGAGTTTGAGAAAAAGAACAAGAGTAGCAATCAGCCCCAGTTCCATTGGTAAGGTACAAGTTAGCATAGCAAACATCTCCGACCAGTAAAACAAGATCAGGACTGTTTCCAATCATGTGATCAACGGTTGAGGTTGTATTGTACGTAAGACCTAGGTCCCCCACTATTGCTATTCTGCTGGGGTAGCTCTTGGGGCCAGAAGCAGGCATAGTCTTGAAGTAATACGTGCTGCTCATTGCTGGCATTGAAGGATCTCCGCATTGGTAATAATAAAGCGTGTTGGGTTTTAACCCTGCAGAAAGACATGTAGCAGGAAAATTAAGCCTGAGCTCTGTTAAAGAATCATTTTATCTACAAGAATAAGTTGTTAGATGAGGTTTTATAATTTAATTTATATTATTTTCAAACATATCCCTTCAAGGGAAAGCGTTTTAAGTTTGAAACTTGCACACAAGCGCAAACCATCTTGTGCTTGATTTTTATCAAATAGAATAGGATGGTGAAATTCTAACTCATGATCATTAGGTCAACAAGACTCTAATACTATATTAAAGAAACATCTCATCTAATAGCTTAAGCTGCTAGGTAAGGTCACAGAATATGATTTATATTATTCTCTAACACACTCATTTAAGTGAAAGCTATTTGGGCTTACAATTGGTACGCAGACCCACACTATCTTGTGCCTGATTTTTATCAAATAAAATGAGGGTGGTGAGATTCAAACTCTTGATCTCTAGGTCAACAAAACTCTGATACAATATTAAAGAACCTTCTCACCTAAAAGTTTAAGTTGTTAGGTAAGGTCATAGAATATGATTTATATTATTCTCTAACAATCTCAGCATTCATGGATGACACCTTGGTGTAAGGGGGCAAATCACCCTTTCCCCCCATATTCTAAATGTCTGAACTTGAGCTTTTCTGATGAAATCCCAGAGCCTTAATGAATATGACTCTCTTCACGATGCCAGTAGTGAAGAGATAACAATAGTGCTGCAATGAAGTTTGAGGAAATTGTACCTGTAAGACGGGCATGGTGAATGATCCCAGAAGTGTAATTTTGGAGGCCTACGAAAGGATACAACTGGTTGTAAACAAGGGAATGACCAGTAGCTTTGTGAATAAGTGGAAATCTTAACCTTCCATATCGAACAACACTAGCAACAGTCTTAGGATTCAATGGTTTTATGCTCTCCCCAATTTGAAAATCCCCTGCAAATTTAATCCAAAAAACATCAATTATTAACTAGCTTTAACATAGCCCAAGAGAAGACCATTTTAAAGCCTAAATTTAGATTGACTTCAAATCATTCCAGTAAATTTTAGTGCCTTCCATGTTTACAGAACAAAAAGCTAAAGTTAATCGTATGAGATCATTTGAATTGGATTTCAAACTGTAATTGAAATCAATGGAGACAATGACTAAACTCCTTGATACATTAACAGTACACCCTGTTTGAGAATAATATAAATCATATTATGGGGTCTCATCTACAAGCTTAAGTTTTTAGGTGAGATAGTTCATTAACATGGTATCAGAGCCTGATTGACCCATGGTCACGAGTTCAATCTCACCACTTTGCATTCTATTTGATAAAAACCAAGCACAAGGTGATGTGAGCCTGTGCAAATTTTAAACCCAAAAGGCTTTCACTTAAAGGGGGTGTTAGAGAATAATATAAATCATATTATAGGACATCACTTATAAGCTTAAGCTTTTAGGTGAAATGATTCATTAACATTATTAACTCCTCGACACATTAAGACCCTACCGACTGACTTTTTTACTATAAAATTCCTAGCAAAGATAAAGATAAACACATAACGTGAAGCCAAATTAATTACTATTACGACATATATATCTTCAAAACCTTACCTCCTATTCAAACAAAACAACAAAAAAA
Source organism: Salix viminalis (assembly GCA_029228465.1). Classification (NCBI taxonomy): domain Eukaryota; kingdom Viridiplantae; phylum Streptophyta; class Magnoliopsida; order Malpighiales; family Salicaceae; genus Salix; species Salix viminalis. The sequence continues at coordinate 4,384,886 of CM055442.1, forward strand.
AACAAGTCAGAAGAAGCCGGCTTGAAGAGATTGAGAAAACAAGAACCAGAACAATGAAATGATAAGAAGAAAAAAAGTACCTGTAATCCAAGAAACCCAAACAGAATCATGAGTGGTAGAGAGGGACAGAGAAATCTGCTCAGGCTCAAAACCTTGAACAATCCTTCGAACTCGGGGGTCTGTATCAGGCAAGTCCACGGCGTGTCCTCTAAAAGTTTGATCGAGAGGGACAGTCACTGGCTTAAAGGGTCCATCAAGAGTTGTTGGTATCCCCAAAACAGACAGAACACAAAACGAGACCAGTAGCACTGAAACCAAACCCATGAATGAATTCCAGGGTTTAATAGAAAGCTGTGTTCTTTTTCCATATGCATGCAAGATTTTGAATATTATTGCTCTTGATGTTGCTGTAATAAATGTTACAAAAGAGGGACAGAAAAAGATTCTAAGTTGAACAGAAAGGATTGATTCAAGAACATGGAAGCGCCCGTAACTTTGAACACATGAATGCTCTCTCTCTCTCTCTCTCTCTCTCTCTCTCTCTCTCTCTCTCTCTCATATATATATATATATATATATATATATATATATATATACATACATACAGGGGGAGAGAGATTGTGAGAAGGAAGAGACAGGGTAAGGATCATAAGAAGATGGATTGGAGGGAGAGTAGGCGGGTGGCAATTTGCTTATTTATCTATTATATATGTGTGTTTATGCGCTGTGGAGATATGTAAGAGGTGGCATGCATGTGGACAAGAAGTGAAAGCATGGGAAGGGCGTGGTAGCCGTTTGGCATGAAAATATTTGTCTTATTAGTTTACTTAATTAGATTTTTGCAAATTTCTCGCTCTGTGTAAGTTGGTTTGGGTCTTTTCAGTTATTATATTGTTTTTAAAGTGTTTTTTTTATTATTAAAAAATATATTAAAATAAGATATATATATATATATATTATTTTTTAATATTAGTACATAAAAATGATTTAAAATCATCAAAAAAAAATTAAACTAAAATAAAAAAAATATTTTTTTTCAAAAATACAATGCAAAATAGAGTCTTTTCCTCTTCTATCTTCCAAGAGAGAATATCTATGGTGGGTCAATTTATAGCACAATTTAAGATTAAGTGCATGTATAAGAGTTTGTTTGAGGATGTTTTTAAAAATATTTTTTGTTCAAAAATATATTAAAAGAATATTTTATATATATATATAATGACACATCAGAATGATCTAAAAATACTAAAAAAAATAATTTAAAATAAAATATTTATTTTTTTTTAAAAAAAAAGGTTTTGTAAAATACAATTACAAAGAGTACCTAACTAAACACATATCAATACAGTTATTGGCAAGGATTTAACTTACAGCACACATCTTCTAATCCACTCATTTTACGTCTTGTTTTTCCATAGTCACATCGATGGGGAGTCAAAATATACGGAGTGCTCTCTACGTGGATACCATATAGTAGATGTTCTTACTTCTAAGTGCTAATATCTTATAATTAAAAAAAAATTATTATTTTTTTTAGTGATTTTAGATTTGAATTGTATAAATATTAATACGATGACTACTATAAACTTATATAAGGGCCTGTTTGTTTTAGCTAACGGCATTACAATCGTTGTTTGTTTAAAAAAGAATATTTTAAATCATTTTAATATGCTGATGTCAAAAATAATTTTTAAAAAATAAAAAAAATATCATTTTGATGTATTTTCAAATGAAAAGTACTTTAAAAAACAACCGCATCCGTTCTCCCAAACATGCCCATAATCACATCAATGGGGAATCAAAATACAGGGAGTGCTCCTTCCATGACCTCTATTTAGCAAGTATTCAAGTGATAAGATATTATGATTAAGAGGTTTGTTTCATTTGTGATTTCAGTTTTGAGCCTTTGTCGTTGCTAATATAATGGTTATCGAAAACTTCTTGATCATTAATTTTAAAATCTATAAAATTAGATCAAGATATACATAAATTAATTCAAACACTAATATTAATAAAAAAAAATCCTCGAACTGAAAGCAAGAGAAGAGATGCGAGGAGGGCGAAAAAACCGATATTTCGGACAAAAAAAAAGAAGTATCGGGAGCTCCGACTGTTAAGCACCATGATACCTCACGCAGCACAGCATCACAAATGGACAAGATAATAAGCTCATCTACACAATTTTCATGTGAGACCAAAAAAAAACAAGCAAAAAAAAGAGTTATGGAGTTCATGCCTTTGATCACCTTCACAACTTCCATGCATCCGAATTGAAGTTTTGTACATTTTGATGAGGTTCTTGGAATGATATCTACATCAATTTTATTTTATTTTATTTTATTGGTAAAGAAAGGGACAAAAACCCAAATAAACTTGACAAACACTAGCCATGCTATGTATGAATAGGATTTCAATCTAATTTGTAATGTAAAAAAAAAGAAAAAAAAAGGAACAAATATAATGTGTATATTTTGTTGGTAAAGAAAGAATTGAGAAAGAACAAAAATAATTTCTATATTTTCTTATCATTAAAAAAATATGTTTGTGTAAATATTTGTGATATGAGAAAATTTTATTTATTATTTAATTACGATTGCAAGAAAATACACAATGAATTAAGTTTTGGATAGAGCAAATTCTCTTTTCGTATTTATATTTTATCTTGTTTAAAAATAACATATTTGTTGTTCATTATTTAAATATCATTAAATAAATTTATTTAAAATAAATCTTATCATATATATATATATATATATATATATATGATAATAGTCAATTAAAAAAAAAGTTGCACGTGGACTAAAAAGTTAGCTCATGTGTCTAGCCCAAAACTATAAAGTCTAAGAGTGATTGAGTTTGAAAAGTCAGACACTCAAAAACTTTTTTTTTTAAAAAAAAAGGTAACATTTTTTATTTTTAGATAAGGTCAATATTTCATAATAAGTCATAATTCATTGAAAACCATGGTGTGTTTGTGAGTTTATATATATATATACCAATTTCTTTTCAAAATAATATTAATTCTTAAAATCAAACCGTTATTTCAACAAAGTTTTCCTTTATATCTAAAACATCACATGTTATTGACAATCACTTGTATACTTCTTAATTGAACTTTTAAGTCTTGATTCAATCATCCTAGATCATTTCTTTTATCATAACATGACAACCACATCATTGTAATCATCGACAACTCATCACAATCAATACTCTCAAAAATTCAAAATAATTTCATATAAATCTATAAAGATATTACACATAATAATATAGTTTAAAGAGTATTCTTACTACTTAAGCACAATCATTCAAAATTGAATTATTTCAAATATATATATCATCAAATGATAAATTAGACACACATAATTTAAATTACTTGATGTCATCTAATCATAAAATGTACAAGTCCATTACTTAAGGCTAAATAATAATAATAATAATAAAAAAAAACTCAAGCTATTGCTCTTAACAAGTCTACAATGAACCTCAAGTCAAATAATAAACATTAAAATGTATCTATTTGTTAATACAACATTAAAAAACATATGTTGTTTTCTTTCTAAGTGAATCTTAAATTCAACAATTAATCATGTAGTCAATGTCTTCACAATCAACTCAATCTTGCCTTTCTCTGACTAACCATGCCTAGTTACTCTTGACTATTACCCCCTCCCCTCTTTTGCAACCATTTTCTGCATTAACAAGGCCAAGACTATTATAACTCAATAACTCATTATCAAAGATTTTATTCATATTTTCTCTTAGTTTCACATTATCCAAAAAAAAGGATCTTCATTATTAATGCAAACTCTACAAGGTCTTAATCCTGCATTTACTCTAATTATGATAATTTATTTCCATGCAACATGTGACTTTGCTTAAACATGTAATGTAACATACAAATATTCACTTTTGTGCATCCAAAATCTCTCAATAGTCCAATACTTTTTTTATTTTTTGGCCTTCACGTCAATTTAAAAACTTAACATATATGAGTTATCATAATGCCCTTCAACTTTCAATGTATTGTCTCTAAATTTACTTGACTTTCATATCTTGTGATGTCATCATTATATAGTTTTTTCTTCTATACATACTACCCATAATGACATTCATCACGTTATCTTTGGGTTAATCGAACATTCATGAGAATATTTACACTTTTACTAATTACCATTCATCCATATAACAAACATAATAGGGGTTTTGATAACCCTGGCCTTTAGTTACTTGGTTAACTAGATCAAACACTAGCGGTCATCAGTTACCATTAATATCATTAGTCTTCACAACTTGACAAACTAAATAAAATTTCATCTTAAACCTCCCATATCAAGTTCTCCACATGTTTATTAGTAACATACCTAATACATTATTCAATTTCAACCAAAATCTTATTCATCATAACACATTACATATCTTATTGGGTCACCCTAACATGAAACCCTTTATACTCTCACCTTATTTTTTTACATAACACCTTAATGTATCTATAATTATATAAGTGTTTTTTTCTTAAATCCAGATATATATCATGATATTGTATTTTTATTATCTATTTTGAATACCTTACACAACCATTTTTCTCATATACTCACTTTTACAAACAAAATACAATATTAACAATTCAAAATGCCCAATGTTTTACTACTAAATATGTTGTTTCACTCTCGGAATTCAATATCCATATTACGAATACACAATTTTACTTCATCATATATGCATGCATTTCAATTCTATGAAACAATACCTTTTTTTTATATCATTTTGGTCACAACCTTTATGGTATTCCAACGTTTTTACATTAAATACCCACACATGTATTACCATCTAACATCTCATATCATAACCGATTCATATTTTATATTTATAATATTCATTAACTTGTTCTTTTCATAACACAATTATTTTATTATTAAAAAATAATACTACAAGGAATAACAATTACTGAAATGATATTTAGAATTTATAATAGTCAATGTGTTAGACACTTACCTGGAGTATGAGTATGTTTCAATGATCTAATTTGTATTCCAACTCTAGGAACTTTCATTATAACTACACCAATATGACCTAAGAACTTTAGTTTGAATCCCATTTAACTCATGTTTACAAATTAAAGAACAAAGAAACTCATAGGATTTAATGTTTGTCTTACTTTTTAAATGTTACATCCATATTTAAAGGTCTAAATCTAGCATTTACTTAAGGTATATTCCTTTATTCATACAATAATGTATAATAAAACATTACAACGCATCAATTAACATCAATGTATCCAAATCTAACAAATTTCCATACGTAAAATACATTTTTCCTTAGATATATGAGCTCATTAACCAAACCATTTTTACCCAAGTTATATCACTGTACAACCTTGGTTGTCAATACACTTTCACATAGTACAACGATTCCTATAATTTTTTATTAGGTATTATTGGACAAAAAATAGCATTTATGTTTTCGAGAAATTCATTTTAATTTCATCATTTTAAAGTGTTTTTTTAATGGATTTAATTAATGTTTTAACACAATTCAAAATAACAAATCAAACATATAAAAACCTATTTTCCTACATCGATGGAAATTTACCCACCCTTAGATTTTCTTCATATGTTGCATGATCCATATATGACTAAATCAAGTCAAGTTTCCCCACCCTTAGATTTTCTTCATATTTTTATTTCTAATTTACCAACATTAATACATTAATATACACTTTAACAATCATGCAAATTCTTTACATAAAAATCCAATCCTTTACCATTCATGAATGGCTAAACCCCCCTTTAAAGCATAAATGGTCGAATACCCTCTTTTTGGATGATCTTAGGTTATCCTTTGTTTTTTATTATTAAGATTGATTCTAATATGATCAAACACATTCTAAAAACATGTTTAAACATTAAAAAACACAAACTAACAAATCCACCCTACTTTTCCCAAACTTATCTGAAATCATAAAAGATTAATTCCTTGAATTCTCATTTAATTTCTTGAAAATTTATTAAGTTAATCATTTAGACACCATACACAACATAATCCAACCCAATTATCATAATAATGAAAAAACAAAAATCTTTTTTTTTCTCATTTAGGCCGAAACCTAGCTCCAAGGGATGGCATAATTTCTTTTCACTTTTTTTTTACAATTCACACATTAACTGTTAATTTTTCACACCCAAGTATATAATACTATACCAAAAGCCTCATTCTAATCAATTTAACACATTGAACCCTAAGTTTCATAAAGCAAATTCAACATAGCAGAAATTAAAACATATTTAAAACTTCAGTCAATGCTTAAACAATGTTTCTTACCTCTTTTTAGCAACAAATAAATGGTTTCAAACTAAGCTAATCTACTATTTCTCTTCTTCTCCAAGATTTCCTTCTCTCTCTCTCTCTCTCTCTCTCTCACACACACACAAATCCTAGCTCAAAAACCCTTATTTCACTTTTTTTTACCCATTATCTCACTTAGTTTCTCTATTTTTAATGCATTTCCTAAGGAGATTTTGAGAAAATAAAAGATATAAGTTTCCTCTCTTTAAAATCATTAATGGTTGCTGGAAATAGCCTTTATATAAGAGTTTCATACTTATTTACAATGTTTCTCTTTATTTAACATCCCTTGTATTTTTTTTTGTGTAAACTTCCCGTTTTCTATCTAAATTGTGAAGACTTTTCATTTTGATAATCATGAAGTTATAATCTAAGGTAGGCCAACATGTAAAGAGATCCCATGCAAGATTTTAGCTTAATCTTGAAGTTATAACCTAAAGTAGGTCAACATGTAAAGAGACCCCATCTTTCTTATTCTTTTATCCATAAAAGTTGATTACTAGTTTTATCATCGTTGTGAATTTTAAAGATCATCCTCTTCATTTCACATCATATTCTCTATTATTTATATCGTTTAGTCATTTTTATTTTCATTTATGAGTTATTATTACTCATAAGATATTTGTACCTTTGATTCTATGTTTACGCAAGGGTTTACAAAAAAAAGTGGAAATATGCTCCTATATATATGTTTTTTTAATAGGATGAATGAAATGTTATCTACCTATAACATTTCTAACCACCAAATATGGTTTTGGTGATTGGAAAATCATGGTCTAAGTGTTTTTGGACCTCTAAAAACCCAAATGTATATATTTTCTTTAACTAAAAAACATGGAGAAATATCATATGAACATCTAAAATTCCATTCCTAACCATACAAAAATTTATTTTAACAAAAAAACTCAAAACTAAACCATTTTTTTAAAATCAAGTCAAGATCTACCTAATGGGGGGGATTATAGAGGACAAAATCATGTTTACTGTGATATTCATGATTGTTTATAAGCTCTAATTCATGTAAGTCCAATATAAACATGAAAAAACTCATACATATTTTGTAACAAAAATATTTTTCTAACTAGTTGGTAAGAGAGTTGAAGGTTTGGCTTATAATAATTAGAGACTAGGCTTGATGCCTTGGTTGACTCCTAAGTGGTTCATCTGTCATTTCATGTTTTTTAAATTAAGTATGGTCCATTCATTATTTCTTACCACAAACATAAGAAAATTGATCAAATAATGAACTTTTGCTTATCCAGAAAAAAAGATTAAAACTTGAAACTTGGAAGTGTGAAATGCTAAAAATGGTAAAACTTCTTCTAAAGTGAATAAACATATAAATATGTCGATAAAGAAACATAATAATAATAATAATAATAATAATAATAATAATAATAATAATAATAATAATAATAATAAGTATTTTTTTCTATGAGAGATGAGGATATGTTACAAAATATTTTCCTAAGTATAAAAAAATGGTAATAAAAAAGGATAAAGCTCATTTATTTAGTGTGTGATGAATATATTCTTTATTAAGACTTTTTGTAATACATGGTAGATTGATTTTAGTTCTACAATCCATATTATGAATAACATGTAGGGTTTTTTTAGTATAAAAATGCTAAAAGAAAATGATGAAGGTATTTTTCATATAATAAATACACTCTAAAGTTTAAGTTATGAGGAATTTTAGATTAATTATGAGATTTTGATTTATTTTGGATTTTAAAAAATAATTTTTTAGAAATTCAATTTTATTTTTTAGAGTTTATAAAGTTAGATATGGATTTTTGTATGGTGAAAACTCTTTTTAATATTTTAAGAAAATAAAATTTGTATTAGTTATGGAACATTAATTAATGATTTATATAAAAGAGATCTAGAATTGACTTTTAAGCTTAACTATTTATCAATCTATGTTGATAATGATATTAAAATGAGCAAATTTGATGAGAATTACTTTGTTACATAGCATAAGAGATTAAGTCACATCTCCATTAAAAGAATTAAGAGATTGGTGAATGATGAATCTCTAAAAACTCTTGATTTTACTGATTTTCATATTTGTATGGATTATATAAAGGGAACACAAACTATTAAGATCACTAGCAACGAGGAACTTAGAGAATTTTAGAATATATATATATATATATATATATATATATGGACCTCTTAATCCTCCTCGATGATATGGTTCAATGTATTTTATTTCATTTGTTGATGATCATACTAGATTTATGTACATTTATCTTATATTGATAAGATTGAAGCACTCAATGCTTTCAAGGTCTACAGGGCTAAACTAAATAAATATAAGGAAAAGGATCATCAAGATTTTATTATGCCAAATGTATATATAAAAAAAAAGATAAATATCAAGTCCATGTATAAGTTTGCTTAAAAGAGAAGGCATTATTGCACATTATATAATGACTAACATATCATAACAAAATTGCTTGGTTGAAAAAAGTCACACTCTTATAAATATGATAAGAAATATGATTAATAATTATAATATACCACTATCCTTATAAAGTGAAGCTTTAAGGACTATAATGTGTATTTTAAACAAGATTCCATTTAAGGTTATCTTCAAGACAACTTTTGAGTTATAAAATTGATGAAAATCCAATTTAAGTTATATACATGTATGTGGTTCAACCAATAATAATTGTTATCTCCAAAGAGAATAAATCCATCTTCTCCCTTGGAAGCCCAATTTAAGTTATACACATGTATGTGGTTATCTTGTTGAGTTAAGAATTTATAATTAAAAAAATTAAACCTAAGAATATTTAATAGATATTTTATAGATTATACAGTGCAATCTAGTATACTAGTTTTATTATCTTTTCTATAATACATGAATAGTAGGGGGAATAAATATTAAATTTCTTGAGGATATTAGCAAAAGTGATTTTCCTTTAAGGATACAATTTGCATGGTTATGTTATGCAAGAATCCCTTAATATGTTTTTGTATATTTAAATTCACATAAAGATATGAAGGGTTAATATATGAAAGTGATTTTAATAATACATGAGAAAGATTGTTAATTAGGTTAGGGAATCTCAACCATTAATGTGGATAATATTTTTTAACCAAAATTGTTTTAGGAGTTAATATATATAAGTTATGGTGAAATTATATGCTTTATTATTTTATGTCATTGATTTGTATCTAGTATGTTATTATTAATTCCTTTTGTTTTCATTATCAATGTTATCTTTTTAATTATTTTTCCAGATATAATTAAAATAATGAGTTTCAATCAATTGATTAATCAATCACATGGATTCAACACTCTATGCTATCATTATCATTATTTATTCTATTTTATATACTTGTAAAAGAACGCGTCATTAGTCTTTAAAAAGCACTCATTTAGAATTATAATGGCATTAATAACTTATTTTGATTTTGAGTTATTTTCGATGAAATTGAAAATAAAATTGTTAAATGAAAATTTGAATGAAAAGCTAATATATGAATTGACTTGATTTTTTTTTATGATAACACAAATAGTCAATTGGTTTGTTAGCTAAAAAAATCTGTTTACATGCTAAAATAAGTCTCCCAACAATATTATATTAAATTATATATGTTATTGTCACATATTGTTTAAAAAATGCATATCATTAATAGTAATATCATTATTCATTACATTTACATACTGAGTGTTATTTATTTATTTATTATTTGACATGTTTAAAATCAATTCGAATTGAATTCATAAACAAATTTGAATTTAATTCATAATTTATTATAATCTTGATGTTTATAATAAAATATTAAATTATAGCATTAAATTCAATTTTTGTATCTGAAAATACATGTAGAAATGAATTGAATTAGCAATATTGATTATTTTATCTTTAATTTATAATTTATAATTTATTTTTATTACATAAATTATTTTATAAAGATATTTATATTTATTTTAAAAAATAAAATATATTTACCTCATTTTAAAGCATTTTAAAGCATTGATTTATCTATTCAAATTAAATTTTAGAAACTATTGGGCTATATTCTATTTCATTGACTAAATAAAAAAATATAGATACTTAATTGACTAAATTGAAGAAAAGAAAGTTTCTTAGTTGAAAGTTTATTAAAAAAAAACACATTTATCGTATTCAGTCAATCGGTGAGATCTGCAGAGAGCCAGAGACAGGAGCTGCAGTAGATATTCAAGGCCAAAACTTTTCCGGTTGATGTAATCAAGACCCTGAGAAAAAAAGAAGAAAAAACCCCTCTAAATTACACCCACACCCACACCCACACCCACACCCGTATAGAGGGGGGAAATGAATATATTCAGATTAGCTGGGGATATGACCCATTTGGCCAGTGTTCTGGTTTTGCTCCTTAAGATCCATACGATCAAATCCTGTGCTGGTAAGTATTAAAAGTTTCGATTTTTCTTCTTTTTTGCTGTGTTTAGGTTAGTGGGTTTGCTTGAGGTTGTGTATCCTGTTTGAATGTTTGTATCTTTATTGTAAATCATAACAGTGTTTCTGCTTCTTTACATACTGGGTTTGTGTTTTGGTGATGGGTTGTTGTAGGTGGAAGTAGTAATGGGATGTTGTTTGATTTTGTGGACTCAAAATGGGTTCTTTCTTTGGTTAATAAAGAGATAGGGAGAGGAGTGTTGTTTTTTATTTGAATGCATTTTACGAATTCTTTTGGCTATGACATCCGTTGGTTAGATAATATGATTAGCTGTGGTCACGTTGGTGTTGGACGAGGATAGAGGGATACATCTGAGAGAGAATGTGCTGGCATGATTTATAGCAGCTTAAAGACTTAATAGAAAATTAGATGAACCCTCTATTATTCAAAAGAAGTTCCACCAGTGAACTTTGTTTCCTAATGTTTGCGTAGTCTTTAGGGGATATGTTTGTGTGTTAGCAATTAGGGTTACAGCGCAAGTAAATCTGTAACTAGAAATAATTGTGCAATGGTAATGACATTGAACTATGTAGTCCCTGAGTGTAATTTTCGGCTAAATGTTATCATGGGAAAGTGTAATAGTAGCAGGGTTTGCTGAAGAAGATATTTCAAACGAAGTGAGAGGTTTCTACATCAATGTGAAAGAGAAAGAAGTTCATAAGATTAGAATAGTCAAAGTTTAAGAGAGGCTGTTAAACTGTATTTGCATGGGTAATTTACAAATCGATTCAGGTAATTGCAGTGTAGTTAGAAATCAGTAATGGTGAATATAAGTGATGATTGACAGGTATTTTGTACATCAGTGATGATGTTCATTCTAATTTGCTAAAGTGAGCAACCAAACTAAAGCTGATTGAATTTTGTTTTAGTCCACATTGTTAATCAATTATATTTCTGATGGAACTGGATTTCATATCATAATTTTACTTGGTTGTTAAAAACAAAATAGTTGGTTACTTGTAGTATTTTTGTTTTGTATGTTCTCCAGTTTTCTTGTTTATGTACAGCAGATTGAAAAAGAAAAAGAAAATCCTCTGGAGGGGATATAAATCTAGAATATGTGAGAGGGTTTGGGCTACTGAATTATGTTTTAGTTGTAGGCTGGTTGTGATGGAATAAATTGCTGGCTGAGGATCATCTAACAGAGGTAGATATTAAACAAAGATAGTTTCTCTTGCTTTCTGTTATCCACCAGGAGTGGAGGGTTGATTTTTTTAGTCATCTACTCGCAGCAGCCATTTCCTAGCTCAATTGTAAATGTGCCTGTGTGGTTAGAGTGAGGAATTCTTCCACAGAGCATGCTATAATATGATGTTTTTGAAATAGGATTATGAAAGCCAGAGTCTTTTGCCCCATGTTTTCATGATACCCAAATTAATATGTGTGCATGATAAATAGCCAAACTGACAGGTCTTGAGTCTTTTTCATTCAACTAGACGCATCTGCTTTCAACCTTTTAAAAGCTCTGTGAAGTAGAAACTCTCTTTCCTAGTTATTTGTCCAAGCTTTAATGCTCACTGTGTTCCATGTAGTCATGCGCATGACAAACTGTTCCATGCTTTCCTTTCAAATTTTTATTTAGACTTTTGACATCCCTGTTTTATTTGCAGGCATTTCTCTAAAGACTCAGGAACTCTATGCTCTTGTTTTTGCGTCTCGTTACTTGGATATATTCACTCATTATGTCTCATTTTATAATACAATGATGAAATTGATATTCCTGGGAAGCTCATTCTCAATTGTATGGTACATACGACGCCATAAGTTGGTTCGGAGATCTTATGACAAGGACCATGACACCTTTCGGCATTATTTTATTGTTCTGCCCTGCCTACTTTTGGCCTTGCTTATACATGAGAAGTTTACCTTTAGAATGGTAACAATGTCATCCCATCTAATTATTTTGGAATGCGTCAGTTCACATATTATTTGTCCGAGATGTTAACAGTAATGTGAAAAGTGCATGCACACATACAGATGCTTCAGTTTGCATATATTGCATGCATGTATTTGCCTACATACACCTGCCTGTCTGCATGTGCACTTTTTAGATTGACCACGCCTATGCTATTCTTATAAGCCATATTTTGACTTTGATGTATTTTAAAATATTGTTGTCTAGGTTATGTGGACATTCTCCTTGTATCTAGAAGCAGTTGCCATACTTCCTCAACTAGTCTTGTTGCAGAGGACAAGAAATATTGACAATCTGACAGGACAATATGTTTTTCTCCTAGGGTATGTCTTATTTCATAATCCTTGTTGTTATAATCTTAGATCAATAAGGTATTTTTGTATGTTACAGCTCGAGTACATTCTTCATGAATTTTGAATCTTGGTTCCATATATTGCCATTTTCTCTATCTGTTTTTGGAAAGCTGACTTTTTTAGTAACTTAATATTCTGCATACTCGCTCAACTTTAAACCCTACAAGTAACAATTGGATTTTTGTATGTTACAGCTCGAGTACATTCTTCATGAATTTTGAATCTTGGTTCCATATAATGTCATTTCTCTATCTGTTTTTGGAAAGCTGACTTTGTTAGTAACTTAATATTCTGCATACTCTCTCAACTTTAAACCCCACAAGCAACAATTGGATTTCTGCTAAACCATTTTAGTCTTATTTGCTGCAGGGCATACAGAGCATTATACATATTAAACTGGGTTTATCGCTACTTCACAGAGCCACACTATGTTCATTGGATAAGTATGACACTCTTTGTACGTGCATTTATAGGCACATACCTGTAAAACTGTCATTCTAATATTTGGCAATCTAAATGTTATTGCAGCCTGGATATCAGGACTTATTCAGACATTGCTGTATGCCGATTTCTTTTATTATTATTTCGAGAGGTAAGTCCCTCGATCTATTGGGAAAGCATCCAGTCTTTTGCTGATGATTAGAGAAAATAAGGTTCTATTTTTGTGTTGCAGCTGGAAGAACAATGTGAAGCTCGAGTTACCGGCATGAGCAAGCTGTGGGAAGATGCACTCATTGGACTAAAAGTGCTTTGCATTTTCATCACAGCCTTTTTGTGTCCTTTGAATAAATTTAATTAAATTTGTCCTTTGAATCAATTTAATTTTATATTATTGACCGTGTTTGAAAATGCCACAGGAGATTTTCGTTTCCTGTTTTAGGGACACTAGCATACATGTAGCAAGATCATTGAAGTATGCTGTTAAATGACTATCGAGTCAAACAATCTTCAAATGAACAGAAAAAAAAGCAGAATTTGCCCAAGATTATTGAAGTCGAAGTTGTCTCAGTTCTGCCTAGTAGCAAGTGCTAGAAAAATTTTTATGGTCTCTTTTGGAGCTCCATCCTGTTTACCTGGCTTCTTTTGCAATCTGGTTAAGCTTGCTTTGGATATTTATTATCTCATCAAAGTGATGTATCCATTCTTCATCCAGCTTGCGAAAAGCGCTTTTGATGTGTACAAGAAGGTAATATCTCTTATGATTCTCATGATGAAAGGTAACTAGAAATTGCTTAATTAGTGAATGGTTTTTAGCAGCTCATTTGCACATAATGGCAAAACTTTCATGCTAATATTTAGCATACAGTGGAGACTTTGCTGGAAGAATAGACAGGTGCATAGAATGATTTTTTGGCATTACATATTAACTACTTGTATTTCCACTACTTCAATCCTTATCATTAACACTACATATTTGTGGTGGCTATAATATATATTTTTTAAATTATTCTTAATATAAAACACTATAAAACATATTAATTTAATATTCTTTCAAGCTAAACACTTTTAAAAACAACACTTAAAAATATTTGGTAAAAAAAGATTAGTGACGACAATGTATAAAAGATGGAATATGCCCCTTTAGGGTTTTGTTGTAGGTGCATTTTATATACAAATATGGATTGGATTAAAAAACCAGAAAGTACAAATAATGAGCGGGTCAGGCCACTATGCTTGAAATTCATGAGCTCGAGCCCTGCCTAATTTAAGAGGTTCGGGGTTGGGTTTTGTGGGATCAAGTCAACATGCTAAGGGCTTGTATGGGAGGACGGTTGTGGTAGCTTTTTAAAGTGCTTTTCATGTTGAAATATATCAAAATGATTTTTTTTTTTTAAAAAAAAATTATTTTTGACATCAGCACATCAAAATGATCTAAAAATACCAAAACATATTCATTTAAAATGATTTTTTTTTCTTTTCAAATTTCGGCAAAACGCCAGTTCAAATGCAATCCCAAACAGGGGCTAGATTGACAACTAGACCGAGTTTAAAAACACCAATATAAGGTAAGTCATGGTTGGGCTTGCTGAAAATAGGTTAACAAGCTAAAAATGTCAACCAAAGACTTATCCAAAATTCTTATGTTCTAGTCCAAATCCATCGAGATGCCTGATTTATGAATAAGCTTTTAGTATTGAGAATATCATACGATTTAGCTTTTTTCAAAGTGGTTTCTTATTTGAAAATATATTAAAATAATATATATTTTTTAAAATATATTTTTGATATTTTCACATCAAAACAATTCAAAACAAAAAAAAATATTTTAAAGACTAAAACAAATTAATTTTGTTTAGAAGTATGGTCAAACTACAATCTTAAACACGCGGAAGTGACAAGATGTGTTTTGACCTCTTCCTACCAGCTAGTCCAAACTAATTCTAGCATTGCTTATGACCAAAGAACTTGGACCTTTCTAGCATTGCCTATGTTAAAAAAATTAAGAATCGTTTGCCTCAAAAGTTTTCAAATCATTTTAAGATAAAAAAATAAATTTTAAAAAATAAAAAAAATATTATTTTGATTTATTTTTAAATAAAAAACAATGGTATGTCAACTTTCAGATCATGAAACAATAATCTTTTCAATGCATCATCTGTTGTTTTTGGAGCTTCAGAAAATTCTCAGCCAATTGGAAGGGTTGATGTGATCCTGCCTTGTGGGGGAGGGGAATTGGCAAAGCTTTTGCTTCATGAAATTGCATTCAGTGACTTGTGAAGGCAATCGTAGGGGTTCTCTACCGACATGTCGTCTAACAGGGTATCCCAAATTTAAGTGGGCCAAAGCCCATACATCTTGGGCCCTTTAAGTTATTTTACCATCATTTGTCACTCTCCTGATATGGAGGACCTGAAAAAGAAATAAATTAAAGAAAAAAAAGGCCAAAAAAATATTCATTTTATCGTGGAGTCAATCTGGGAGATCTGCAAAAAAAGGAGCTGCCGTGGATCTTCAAGACAAAGCCTTTTCCGATTGATCTAATCAAAATTATACACACATATACACGTTGAGAGGGAAAAAAATGAATATATTCAGATTAGCTGGGGACATGACCCATTTGGCCAGTGTCCTTGTTTTGCTCCTTAAGATCCATACTATCAAATCCTGTGCTGGTAAGCTGTAGAAGTCTCGGTTTTTCTGCTTTTTTCGATGTGTTTAGGTTAATGGGTTTGCTTTAGATTTTGTTTTCTGTTTGAAAGTTTGTATCTTTGTTGTTAATGATAACTGTGTTTCTGCTTCTTTTCATACTGGGTTTGTGTTTTGGTGAAATGGGGTGTTGTAGGTGGAAGTAATAATGGTATTTTGTTTGATTTTATAGACTTAAAATGGGTTCTTTCTTTGGTTTGTAGAGATATGGGGAGAGGAGTGTTGTGCTTCCGTTGGTTAGATAATATGATTTGTTGTGGTCATGTTGGTGTTAGACATGGACAGGAGGATATATTAGATAGAGAATGTGTTGGCATGATTTATAGTAGCTTAAAGACTTTATAGATAATTAGATGAGCCCTCTATTACATATGGCTTTTTCGTATTCAAAGAAGTTCCGTTCAGTGAATTTTGTCTCCTTCCTTAGGTGAGATGTTTGTGTGATAGCAATCAGGGTTACAGTGCAAGTAAAACTGTAACTAGAAACAACTGAGAAATGGTAATAATGACATGGAACTATGTAGTCCCTGAGTGTAATTTTGGACCGAATCTTATCATGGTAAACTGTAATAGTAGCAGGGTTGTTGAAAAAGATATGGCCTGTGAAACAAAATTTGAAAAAGAGCGGGAAGGTTTCTACATCAATTTGAAAGAGCAAGAAGTTCATAAGATTAGAATAGCTTGAAATCATAGAAAGATTGCTGAAACGTATTGCCTTGGATGAGTTACAAATTGATTCAGATCATTGCAGTGTAGTTACAAATCAATAAGGGTGAATGTGACTGATGGTTGGAAGGTGTTTGGCATATTAGTGATGATGTTGATTTTAATTTGCTAAAGTGAGCAACGAACCTTCTGCTGATTGAATTTTGTTTTAATCCACATTGGTAAATCAAATGTATTTCTGATTTACCTGGATTTCTGATTACAATTTTGCTGAGTTATTAGAAATAAAATAGCTGATTACTGGTGGTATTTTGGTCTGGTATGATCTCCAGTTCTCTTGTTTTGTACAGCAGATTGCAAAAGATAACAAAAATTTCTTCATTTGGAGGGATAAAATCAATCTGGTAGAATATGAGAGGGATGCACTACTCATTTATGCTTTCAGTTGTAGGTTATTATTATGGAATAAATTGCTGGTTGGAACCATCTAATAGAACTAGCAATATGAAAGGGAAATAGTTTTTCTTGCTGTCTGTTTTTCACTAGGAGTGGACGTGTTGGGTTTCTTGGTCATCTACTCCTGGCAGCCATTTCCTAGCTCAATTGTAAGTGTGCTTGTGTGGTTAGATTGAGGAATTCTTCCATAGAACTTGCTATACTGTGATGGTAATGTGCTGAAAACAGGATTATGCAGGGAGAGATTTGTCCCATGTCAACTTATGCCTAGACTCATATCTAAATTACTATGTGTCCATAATAAATATCCAAACTAACTGATCTTGAGCCTTCTCATTCAACTCTATGCATCTGCTTTGCACCTTTTAAGTAGGAGTTTGCTTTTTTGTATTTAGTTGTCCAAATTTTCATTCTCACTATGTTCTATCTAGTTCAGCACATGGCAAACTGTTTTGGCTTTCAGATTTTCAATCGTAGACTTTTGATTCCCATGTGTATTTGCAGGTGTTTCTCTAAAGACCCAGGAACTCTATGCTCTTGTTTTTGCCTCTCGCTACTTAGATATATTCACCAGTTATGTCTCATTTTATAATACCGTGATGAAATTGATTTTCCTGGGAAGCTCTTTCTCAATTGTTTGGTACATGCGACACCACAAGTTGGTCCGGAGATCTTATGACAAGGATCATGACACCTTTCGGCATTTTTTTATTGTGCTGCCCTGCCTTATTTTGGCCTTGCTTATACATGAGAAGTTTACCTTTATAGAGGTAATATTTTTGTTTCCGCCTAATTATTTTAGAATGCTTCGATTCCCATATTGTTTGTCCAAGATGTATCAACAATGTGATAAGTGCATGTACACACACAGACATATCTGACTACTGCATCTTTGTGTGCACCTTTAAGATTGATTGGGCCTATGCTATTCTTATCTTGAAAAATGGTTGACCAGGTAATGTGGGCATTCTCCTTGTATCTGGAAGCAGTTGCCATACTTCCTCAACTAGTCTTGTTGCAGAGGACAAGAAACATTGACAATCTGACGGGACAATATGTTTTTCTCCTAGGGTATGTCTTATTGCATAATCCATTTTTTTTAAATCTTGAATCAACATGGTATTTTTGTATGGTACAGTTTGAGTACATCCTATCTTGGTTCCATATAGCAATGCCATTTCTCTATCTATTTTTCCCATGTTTTTTTATTTGAAAAGCTGAATTTGTTTGTAACTTAATATTCGCCATACTCGCTCAACTTTAAACCCAACGATTAACAATTGGATTTCTGTTAATCATTTTAGTCTTTATCTGCTGCAGGGCATACAGAGCATTGTACATATTAAACTGGGTTTATCGCTACTTCACAGAGCCACACTATGTCCATTGGATAAGTATGTCAGCCCTTTGTACGTGCATTTATCGGCACATCCCTGTAAAAATCTCGTACTAATATTTGGCTATCTAAATGTGTTTTGCAGCTTGGATATCGGGACTTATTCAGACATTGCTGTATGCTGATTTCTTTTATTATTATTTCCAGAGGTAAGTCCTTCAATCTATTGGAAAAGAATCCAATCTTGTGCTGATGATTAGAGAAAATGAGTTTTTATTTTTGTGTTGTAGCTGGAAGAACAATGTGAAGCTCGAGTTACCGGCATGAGCAAACTGTGGGAAGATGCACTCATTGGACTACAATTGCTTTGCATTTCATCACAGCCTTTTTTTGCCCTTTGAATTTATTTGATTTATTTTTATTGACTGTGTTTGAAAATGCCATTAGATTTTGGTTTCCTGTTTTAGAGACACTAGCATACATGTAGCAAAATTATTGAAGTATGTTGTTAAATGACTTTGGACTCAAACAATCTTCATTTGAACAAAAAAAAAAACAGAGATTATATCAATGCTGAAGCTGTTTCAATAAAGGTTGTTAATACCGTTCCGGTCGTCGTTCCGGTTTTTCTATTGGAACGGAATGTTCCGATTTCGGAGCGTTTCGGCGTGCCGTTTCGGGGTTGTACTGTTCATATATATATATATATATATATATATATATAAAATTAAAATATTAATTTAACAAACATAATTAAAATTCAAGATAAATTAACTTTAAATTATACAATATAAACACAAAGTCAAACAAACATAATCTCAAAATTAGAAAAAAAACCACAAGTTAATCAAAATAAAGAGGATTTAAGGCCGGAACGGCACACTCGGAACTGTACTGAGATGTTTCGGCCAGAATTAAAACCGAGACAAAAACGATGCCGTTTTGTCTTGGTTTTTTTAACGGCACGAAACGTTCTAGCCAAAACGGAACAGAATTGACAATTTTGATTTCAATTCTGCATTAACAGTACTGGAAAGTTTTATGGTCTCTTTTGGAGCCCCAACTTGTTCACCTCATCCTCATTGTCAAATCTTCTAGCTGTTCTTTATTTGAGGTTGGGATTGTCAGCGAAGTCACCACCGCTAGTCACTGAGGTCGTCTGGCCTCACTGAATGTCACTGCGCGCTACAATTGTGGTTTACGTTTCAGCAGAAGTGTATGGTAAAATCCAGTCTTCTACTTCTTGTTTTCGACCTGTTAAAGCAATTAACAAATATGCGGTTTTTCACGGGGTTAATGATTTTTTTTTAAAATTATTTTTAATATTAACTATGATCTAAAAAAATAACAAAATTATTTTTAATATCAATATATTAAGATATCTAAAAATAAAAAAATATTAATTTGAAATAACAAAAAATATTTATTTTTTAAATTGTTTTCACAAATAATTTTGAAACACAAAATCAAATATGTTGTAAAAATATATTTTTATAAACATGTAGTGAAAACATTAAAAAATATTTTTAATATCAAATGATCTGAACATATAGAAAAATAATTAATTTAAAATAAAGAAAAATAATATATATATATATATATATTTTAAATATTTTTAAAACACAAAAACAAACCATTTGAAATATTTTTTTTTATAAAGGGAAAAATATGTGCTATAATTTCTTACTGTACATTTAAAGTGTACGGTCAAATCTAGATTATATTTATTGTTCGGAATTTGTTGCCACAATTAGGTATTAATTATTTATAGGCAGACAGATGTGCTTAGTAGAATTCTAAAAACTAAATATGATGTCACAATGTGGTTATTAATTGTTAGTTTGTGAATGGCAAAACTATCCCTTAAAAATAATTACAATTGTATTCTATGTAGCTAGACAATTTGTTTTACCAAATAAACATTCAAATATAGCTCCATTTTTTTTCATTTGTCAAATTACATATATTTCTTTATGTTTTGGTTAATCATTATACATGTTTTACTATAGAAATGACATAATTAAGTTATTATTATTATTATTATTATTTACTATAGCAGTGATAAAGTTGTAGTTTTTAGGTTGTTCTTTTAATAGAAAAGAAGTTTTTCTTATATTTATTTTCTCTTTATACTTAACATTTTTATCATTGTACACCTAGCCTATTTATTACTATTTTTTTTCTTATCTTTATTTTAAAAATATTTTTCTTAGTTTTTTCTTTACACTTTTTTTTAAAAAAAATTATAATATCTACATATATATATATATATATATATATATATATATCACTCTACACTGAACTTATTTATACCATTCTTTTTGTATCTTCATTCTTTTGTAATTTGTTTTTATAATAATAACAAAGATGAGAGCGAATGATAATAACAATAATAACATAACAAAGATGAGAGCGAAAGATAAAAAGGTTTATCATATATCAAAACTCTTAAAAACCAAGAATACCATAACTATGGAGAGAAATATATAATATTTCATTCTTTTATTCTTTTATGTCGTTACTTTTTAGCCTTAAAGAGAATCATTTGAAAAAAACATTTGAAATGATTCTTATTATTATTATTGTATAAATAATGGGAAAAAAACAATTACTTTGAAGAATGAAGAAAATAAAAAATATAACAAAAGAATATGCAAAACATAAATTAATGACAAAAACATAAATAAATATTATTAGTCTTAAAAAAATATTTTGCAGAAAACATATAAATTAATGATTACCATTATTGCACAATTAATTAAAAACAATTACCTCGAAGATTAAAAAAACTAAACATTCTAACAAAAGGGTAAGAAAAGAAATCAAATAAATGAAAAAATATTATTAGCTTTAAAAAAATATTTGACCCAAAGGAGAAAAGAAAAAAAAATTTTTTTTTAATATGATCACTAACACAAATTAAGATTTAAGGACTAATTAAAAAAATAAGCAATCCCAACAAAACAGAAAATTAAAAAAAATAATTCTTACTATTATTGCATAAATAATAATAAAAATATGAACTTCAAAGAATAAAAAAACTCAAAATTATAACAAAAGAGTAAGTAAACAAATAAAATAAATGACAAAACAAAAATAATATTATTAGCCTTAAAAAAACATTTGTTTTTTTTTAAAAGAAAAGAAATAATAATTTTCAAATGATCACTAACACAAATTAAAATTCAAAGACTAAAAAAAAACATACAACCCCAACAAAAGAGAAGATAAAAAAGAATTCAAAAGTAAAACAAAACGCATATACACATAAACATGTATGGTAATAGGGATTAATTCATAACTATATAAATAATAAAATAAATTTTTTTTGAAAAGAATAATTAAAACTATAGGGGCCAAAATATAAATAAAATATATAATTGATTTCAATTGAAGGATTCAATTGACAATAATTCAAATTTCTATATAACACATATTAAGGGATTTAAAATCAAAATCAAAATCAAAAGAATAGGGACCGAAATGAAATATCATATATAATTAATTTCAATTGAAGGACAAAATTGAAAATAATACAACTTGTTAAACCAAAAAAAATGATGGATTTAATACAAAACCAAAAATTAAAAGAATTAGGACCGAAATGCAAACGAAATATATCATGAAATTCAATTAAAGGACTAAATTGAAACCAATCAGAACTTCTATAACTGAAATTAGGACCATACACAGCAATCAGAAGAGAAGGGATAGAAATGAATCTACCATAAACCTAGGGGACTGTAGTGTAAAATGGTCTTGAGGAGAGAGAAAAGGGTGCAGAAGCGTTCAACCGACCATCGTCGCCTCTCCGGTGATAATTGAATGCCACGCGCCACTCCATTAGGTAGAGGACATGGAGGCTAAGCCTCAGAGATGTCGGAGATGCATTTTCGGACTCCGTATGATGCCTCATGTGCCACCGTAAGAGAGCGAACCGGGAGAAGGTGGAGACAACGCGCCAACAATGCACCAACAATGCGTCGAAATAAGAACAGTAAAAAGCAAGGCTAATTACCAAAGCACCCCCACAACCATTTTTTAACTTTTGTCTTTTCTAGGGCTAAAGTAGTATTTACACAAATTTCAGAAATGTGCAATGTCCGAAGGACCCCCTAATGGCAGTGCAAGTTTTTGTATTATTTGTGGGTGTTTTCATTATTGTACTGTTCATACACGGGTAAAACAACGATATTACCCCTGGTCCGATTACTATTCACAATCTAAAGGGAGAGTTAGCGATTTTTGATTGTTTAAAAATACATGGAAAATACAAAAATACCCCTAAAACAATCTAGTATTGTCAACTGGTCCCCTGGAAAAATCGAAAATACCCCTGATATAAAGGCAATAGCTGAGATGCACTGAGAGATAAAATCGCTAATACACTATTGTAATCCACAATGTTTTGTGATTGTGTGCACGGTGATTTACCCAGCTGTTATAGCTTTTTTCTTAATATGAGACGCAAAAAAAAATAAAAATCAAAGACAAGTATTTTCGTGCGATCAAAGAATCTCTCGAGTGATCAAAGAATCTCCACTTAAAAAACTAACTGATCAGAATTTCATCTTATTAATATAGTATATTATTTCCACATGTTATTATTTTATTTTATATATTTTTTAATCTTATATACATGATCTATGTTTGCCAAAGACTAACGATGTAAACATATAAGCTAAATATCATGCTTGTAAGAAATTTAAAATAATTAAATCATTTTAATGCATGATAAATTGCAATAGTATTTCCTACTAATTTTAATTAAATATTTTACTGAATCTTACCTTTTATATTGCTAAGAACTAATTAATATAGTTATTCTTTTTTTATTGAGCACTTTTTTTAATTGACAAATCAATTTCCATTCTATTGCTACCATCTCCTACTATTGTTATCACCCCCTACTACTATATATTATCCTAATAAATAATTTATTCTTTTTTCGCTTGTAATTTTTCTTCATACTACAATTCACATCTAATTTTATTTTTTTGTATTCTAGTTTAATTCCAATTTGGAGTATAGCAATAAAAATATTTTTTAAAATAATTTAAAACTAGTATAGGACACTTATAGAACTAGGAGTCTTAGTTCAATTAAGACAGAGATAAAAATATTATAAATTATAATTTTTTCTTGCAGTTCAATGAAATCACAACTAGACGTTTTTTAAAGAGTGGTTAGTTGCTATGTAATTCTTCTTCTTCTTCTTCTTTTTTTCCAACTTTTTATGATTCTAAATATACATGAACATATAAAAAAGACAGCAAATTATTATAGTAGAAAAAAATTATCAACTTTATATTTCAAAATAAAAGCCACATGCCCGCAAACTGAGAGACCCACAAAGTTTTTCTCATTTGTGTGGCCTTTAAATATACGAACGAACATCAAAGCACAACTCAAAACGTGCGTGACTTATCGTTTAAGGAATAAACAGAAAGAAATGATAAAATATTGAGTTAATTTGTAAAATTGTACATGTATCTAATATAAGAATTAGATTAAAAATTTAATAATTAGTAAAGTTAGATTTGATTTGTGCAAAATCAATAAACTCGGTCGGATTTTACGAGTTTACTAAATTTATGATATGAATCAAGTCAAGTTTGAATTTAACTTTAAAATATTTGCTAATTAATTTTGTGAGATTGAACATATCTCTCAAATTTTGCATTGGATCTAGTTGAAATTTTACAATGCGATACTAGACACTTGGAAATATATTGTGGTAAACTTTCAGGTCAATTGAAGTTCAAGAACATATTATTTTAGAGAGTTAAACTTACTAGATGAATCTTGTCAAACTAGACTTTTGTGTAATGTTTAGGACATATCGAAAGCTATAGATGGAATTTTACTGCGATTTTAGTTGAGAGAGAAACTAAACATCTCAAGCTTTCCAAATATATATGATACGTGCAATAATTTATTCATCTGAGAGAGAACAATATGTTTGAAATTATAACTAAAATCTACCATGAATTTATAAAAATTGAAGATTTGGGCTACATGGAGAAATTTTAGCATGAAGACTTTGTTCTTATTATTATATTATATTCACAGATAATTTGAATCAAAAAAATTAATGACATGAAAAAATAAAATATCTAAAAAAAACCTCACCTCTCACCATAGAAGAATCATTTAATGGTAGGAAGTACACAAAAATTTGGTGACAACTTAGTTGTCCCCATCATAACAAGTCTTGTTGGACTTCTTTTGAGTTACAAGTTTTTTATTTTATTTAGATCACTTATTTATTATAATATTATTGATTTTTTTATAAAATTTTAATATAATTGAATTTATTAACTGAAAACATTAATATATAATTAATTAAAATATTTTACTTCCATTTTCCAATCCAAGTTTATATTTAATGTTTTATATGTGATCAAATTCAACCTCACGTCAATCACACAAAGCCAAGGGGAAAATACTAAAATAATTTATTCAAGCAATCAAGCAGTCTTCCAATGCAATCAAGCAGTCTTCCAATATTATTCAACCAATCAAGCACGATCTTCCAATATTATTCAAGCAATCAAGCAGTCTTCCAATATTATTCAAGCAATCAAGCACGATCTTCCAATATTATTCAAGCAATCAAGCACACCTAGCAAATGATTCCTTAAACTTGATGTTTACGTCTTAACGTCGTGTTACCCACTTTAGAGCAGACTTGCGTTTACCTCTGCAGTGTAACATTCATCGCTCTCCCCGTAGACTAATTGTGATGTTAAATAGGCAATTCCCTGAGACGAGCATTTTCACGCCTAGCAAGGCCATCCATTTTATAATATAGCAAAGTGAGCTACTTGATGAGAGTACCGATGGATTATTGTATTCCCGGCACTTGTTTTTTGCTTCGTTTCATTTGTTATTGTAACAACAGCCACACCTACAGACACCATAAACACGACCCAGTTCATCAGAGATGGAGACACTGTAGTTTCAGCTGACGGTACCTATGAACTGGGATTCTTCAGCCCCGGGAAATCCAAAAACCGATACCTGGGGATATGGTATGGCAAAATATCTGTCCTGACAGCAGTTTGGGTTGCCAACAGAGAAACCCCACTTAAAGATTCATCAGGTGCTGTAAGGCTTACCAGCCAAGGAGTTCTTGTTCTTCTTAATGGTGGCGGAAGCATCATTTGGTCCTCCAACACATCAGCACCTGCTAGGAATCCAATTGCACAGCTTCTGGATTCAGGAAACCTTGTTGTGAAAGAGGAGGGTGATGATAACTTGGAAAATTCCTTGTGGCAGAGTTTTGATTATCCAGGCAACACCTTAATACCGGGCATGAAGATAGGACGGAATAGAAAAACTGGCATGGAGTGGTACGTGACGTCATGGAAGTCACCTGATGATCCTTTCAGAGGTAATATTACAGCCATCCTTGTTCCTGATGGATATCCGGAGTTAATAGTGTTGGAAGATTCAAAAAAGAAAATTCATCGAGCTGGGCCATGGAATGGCGTGCAGTTCAGTGGCACGCCCCAAGTAAAACCAAATCCCGTGTACATGTTTGAATTTATTTTTAATGACAAGGAGATATTTTACAGAGAACAGCTTCATAATAGTTCAAGGCATTGGAGGATCCTCTTAGTTGAGAGTGGTGATGTCCAGCACCTCCTCTGGATCGAGCAAACTCAAAGTTGGTTTCTCTATGAAACAGCAAATACCGATAATTGTGAAAGTTATGCACTCTGTGGGGCAAATGGTTTCTGCAGTATTAACAACTCTCCATTGTGTAGTTGTTTGAATGGATTTGTGCCAAAAGTTCTGAGAGACTGGGACAAGACAGATTGGTCAAGTGGGTGCGTTAGAAAAACTGCGCTGGACTGTTCTACAGATGGGTTTCGGAAGCTCTCAGGTGTGAAGATGCCAGAGACAAGAAAATCATGGTTTAATAGGAGCATGGACTTGGAGGAGTGCAAGAAAACATGCTTGAAAAACTGCAGCTGTACAGCGTATACAAACTTGGACATCAGGGATGGAGGAAGTGGGTGCTTGCTTTGGTTCAATGATTTGATCGATATTAGAACTTTCATTCATAACCAGCAAGAGATTTATATACGGTTTGCTGCATCAGATATAGGTATGAATCTATCCTCAACCAGAAAAGGAAGTTATCTATCTATATATTTAACATGT
Source organism: Salix viminalis (assembly GCA_029228465.1). Lineage (NCBI taxonomy): Eukaryota > Viridiplantae > Streptophyta > Magnoliopsida > Malpighiales > Salicaceae > Salix > Salix viminalis. The sequence goes on from CM055442.1 coordinate 4,411,734, forward strand.
TCCGCGAGAACTAAATAGAACTAAGTATATATCTATCTATATATTTAACATGTTCCTCGAGAACTATACAAGTATATATCTATCTATATATTTAACTTTCCAGCCATAAGAACTAACCATACAAATACAATGTGCATTTCCTCTTTTAACACCAGTTTTTCTCTACCATGTTACAGATAACAGTGACTCTGCAAAGGTTAATACCAAATCCAAAGTGAAGAAATGGGTCGTGGCAACCACTGTGTTCTCCGCGGGGATTCTGTTTATCGGCCTATGCCTGGCCTTGTATGTTTTGAAAAAAAAGCAGAAGAAAAACAGTACGTACTCACACCATCAAAATCTAACTATTCCGTTGTGTTTGATGCTATAATTTTTTTGAGTTTACCAGCTGATATAGATCCCTTGTCTTTCTCTTTCTTTCCCCTCAATCCATAGAAGTTATGCTAACAGGATAAATTACAGGTGATTTGCAAAGAAGATCAAATGACAATGGCATGAAGGAAGAGCTAGATTTACCCTTGTTTAACATAGACGAGCTGGCTTGCGCAACAGATAACTTTTCTGAGTCCAATAAACTAGGAGAAGGGGGTTTCGGACCTGTTTACAAGGTAATAATTGTCCGTAAAAAATCATGCAATATGGCGCATCGATGGAGCTGCTAGAGAATAATATAAATTATATTATGGGGTTTTATCTAACAGTTTATACTTTTTAGATTAAATAGTTTCTTAACGTGGTATCAGAACCTTATTGACCCAAAGCAATCACGAGTTTGAATCTCACCACCCCCATTCTATTTGAAAAAAATCAAGCACAAGGTAGTGTGAGTCCTGTGCAAGTTTAAAGACCCAAAAAGCTTTCATTTGAGGAGTTGTATTAGAGAATATTATAAATCATATTCTGATACTTCACCTAATAGCTTATGATTTTTAGATAAGATGGTTTCTTATCAGGAACTCTATTGTAGTGAAATTATTCCACTACAGAGCCAGCCTGGTTTTTTTTTAGCATAAAACGATGACTGATTGCAAAGACTTTTTAAAGAGAAAAAAAAAGATGCATGAAATTTTCAAATTTCAGAAGACAAAGTGGGATATGCATATGATGCCGAGTCATATTTATTATTCACAGGGAACATTAACAAATGGACAAGAAATTGCTGTCAAGAAGCTCTCCAAAAATTCAAGACAAGGACTTGATGAGTTCACAAATGAAGTCAAACATATTGTGAAACTTCAACATCGGAATCTAGTTAGGCTTCTTGGATGCTGCATTCAAAGAGATGAAACGATGTTGGTCTACGAGTTTTTGCCTAACAAGAGCTTGGACTTTTATATTTTTGGTATGAATCTCATGAAACCCTCTCAAAAAAATTTCCAGTTTTTCAAATTTAGCACTATTGATCTTCCATAATGAATTTGGTATCATCTTATTTTTTCCATGTTCCTTCACGACCATTTAAGAATCTGATAAGATCCATAATGGATTGACCTGTTAAGGAACCATCTCACCTAAAAATTTAAGTTTGTAAATGAGATCCAATAATATGATTTATATTATTCTCTTACATGACCTGGGCAGATGAAACTCAAAGCTTGCTACTAGATTGGCCTAAGCGCTACAACATCATTAATGGGATTGCTCGTGGACTCCTTTATCTTCACCAAGACTCGAGACTAAGAATAATCCACAGAGATCTGAAAACAAGCAATATTTTGTTGGATTGCGAAATGAATCCAAAAATCTCAGACTTTGGCCTGGCTAGAAGTTTTGGAGAGAATGAAACTGAAGCCAATACTAATAAAGTGGCTGGAACGTAGTGAGTATCCTTTTCATCATATGAACTATATGCTCTTAGGGTGTTTTTGGAAAGCGGTTTTGAAAAAAATTGAATTTTTTTATGTTTTATTTTAAATTAAAAAAATAGTATTTTAAAATTATTTTGATGTGCTGATGTCAAAAATAATTATTAAAAAATAAAATAAAAAACATCATTTTAATGTATTTCTGAACGAAAAACACTTTCAAAAACAACTTCAACTATACTGTCAAACACACATTTACTCTGCAATTGCGACCTCAATATCTCTGAATTCATGCAGTGGCTACATAGCTCCTGAGTACGCAAATTATGGACTCTACTCCCTAAAATCAGATGTCTTCAGCTTTGGTGTACTGGTGCTAGAGACAGTGAGTGGCTACAGGAACAGAGGATTCAGCCATCCAGATCACCACCTTAACCTTATCAGCCATGTAAGTTTCGAAGTTATGTTACCTTGAATCTTTCATTTCAATAAATAAAATAATGTGCTGATAATAATAGCATGGATTTGTTCATCAGGCCTGGATTCTATTCAAACAAGGCAGGCCTCTGGAACTGGTTGCGAAATCAAAAGTTGAAGCATGCCATATATCTGAAGCATTACGTTCAATTCATGTAGGGCTATTGTGTGTGCAAGAAAATACAGAAGATAGACCACTCATATCGCATGTGGTTTTAATGTTGGGCGACGAAAAAGAATTGCCTCAGCCTCGACAACCAGGTTTTTTCACTGAGAGGGATCTTGTTGAAGTGAGTTACTCATCAAGCCAGAGCAAACCACCTTCGGCAAACAAATGCTCGATTTCAATGCTAGAGGCTAGATAGAATCATTTTAGGTGATTATAGGAGAATATTCTATTGCTCTAGTAAGTGCTAAGGAGTTGAAACAGAATCGACGGTAGTGAAGTGGTGACAAAGAGCTTGAAATCTCCCTTGTAGGTCTCAAGTTCGAGTTAAGGTATGCTTACCTTAAAAAATTCTAGAACAATCAGAGTTTTACTCATTTAATCCGGACCATAACAAAGCAAGAGAAACACAAACATTAATGTTCCATATAATTAAATTTTGCACATACCAGCAAAGCAACTAGATCAAATTTTGATCCCAAGAAGCAACTCAACCAGCAACAAACCAACAACAACTGATAATTCAGTAGCAAAGCAAAAGAAACAAAGGCTTTAATGTTTGAGTTCACAAATTGTCAACACACCAACAAAGTAAATTGCGCAAACCTTAATCCCATGAAAGGATAATAAAAGGTTGTTTGATTCTTCTTCATCCTCGGTGGAGAGAGTTTTTCGGAGATTCCAGGTTCTGTTCTTCACAGTTTTCCACTCCCATGAAAGGGATCACTTCTCCCTTGATGTTGGCTAATGAATGGTCCGATCTTAATGGGGTGGTGTTGGTTGCCGGCTACTTCTCTGCTTATTTTGCTGGGTTGTTTTACTGTGCTGGTGTGTGGCTGTTTCTTTGTTTGCTTTGTTGGGATGATGTGAAAGATCTCCTCTCCATGGTTATTGGTTGCTTTACGGCTTGTTGTGGCTAGTTTCTGTTTTGAGCTGTCTTGGCTTTTTGTTGTCCTTTCTCGAGTTGTCTGCTGGCAGCCTTTCTTTGCCTAGGTCGTGAGATTTGTAGTTTTTTCATATAAATATGGTATTTCTTTTAGTTCTTGTTTTTTTATTGTATCCTAGCCTGCCAACTTCTTATTTGGATTGTGGGCGGATACTTTGCTTCTTGTTTTGGCTTCTTCTTAGCTTACTCCCTTTCTGTGGCTTGGAAGTGTGCTTCTCTTGAGGTGTCTGTTCTTTTTTTAGGTTTTTTGACTTTGCTGTTTGCAGCTTGTATTATTCTTTGATCTTTTATTATACTTACATTTGATAAAAAAAAAAGGATTTACCTTCTTTGATCATGTTCAATGATATAAATTATATTTTAAAATCTCAATTAAATTCATTTAATTGCATAATCTTTGTTAAAAGTTAGGTTTCCTTTCATATAGATGTCTCTGGAAGTGAAAGAATATTACTCTAGGGAAGAATTAGGTAGCGGGAAAATGTCACTAGCCATTAAAAAAATTAAAAATTAGTGACAAGGGAAGAATTTTTTTTCTTTTCTTTGTTACTTCAATGAAAGATAAATCGTCGTTGCCGTGTGTGACGAAAAAAAATGACAGCGTCAAACTTCGGACGAATTCAGCTTTAGTTAGTGGGATATTTATGTTGATATTATTTTTTAAAGTATATTTTATTTTAAAATGTATTAAAATAATATTAAAGTATATTTCTTTCCTTATTCTATTTTTAATATATATATTAAAGTAATTTAAAATTACTAAAAAAATTAAATAATAAATGATTTTTAAAACATAAACAAAGGAAAGATAAAGAAAGAGGTAACCTACTGCTCAAGTAAGAGGACCCTAATAATCTCTATAAAACACTGCAGTGACAGTCAACAAAATCCCACACAGTGATCTCTCAAAACATGGCTGAAGTTAAGCTGCTAGGAACATGGCCTAGTCTTTTCAGTTATAGAGTCATCTGGGCACTGAAACTTAAGGGCATACCATACGAGTCCTTCGAAGAAGACCTTTCCAACAAAAGCCCTTTGCTTCTTCAATGTAACCCAGTCCACAAAAAGATTCCAGTTCTCATCCATGGCGGAAAATCAATCTGCGAATCCATTGTAATTCTAGAATACTTGGAGGAGACCTGGCCCCAGAATCCACTGATGCCCGATGATCCTTATGAGAGAGCTATAGCCAGGTTCTGGGTTAAATTTGTCGAAGAAATGGTACGTTTTTTTTCTTAATTTGTTTTTGTTAAGGAATCATCTCACCTAAAAGTTTAAGTTGTGAGGTAAGATCCTAGAATATAATTTATATTATTTTCTAACACATCTCCTCAAGTGAAAGTCCTTTGAATTTGACACTTTTACAGACCCATATTATCTTGTACTTGATTTTTATCAAATAGAATAAGGATGGTGAGATTCTGTTGTAAATTCTTGATTCCCAAACAAGTACTGTTCAGATCAGTACTTGATTATGATGGAAAAAACCCTGAAAAACCGCTACTGTAGAGATCAAGATCTGCAGATAGCTTAATTTCCAGAATTGTAAAGAACAAAAGAACTTATGTTTCTTGCACTGAAAATACGTGAATAAGGGGCAGAATTAACTCAAGGTTACTGCCATCCCCTTAACTTTATTTATAGGAGAAAAAACCATTACAAAGAGTAAGAATTATAGTCAATTACAAACTCTTCATCTATTCTAATACTTTGAATTAAACTGAAACTGCCTAACTTTATTGACCTTATTGAAATAGGACTAAAACACTTTAAATGAAATACTTAATCAAACTAAACACTACAGCTAAAAACAAAATCTTTGATTCTTCAGCTTTCCACTTGCAGTCCTGGAATCACTCTCAATCTTCAACAGATTCGAACTCGTGACCGCTAGAGTCAACAAATCTCTGATACCATGTTAAAAAAATCTGTCAAGCATCTAAAAATTTAAACTATTAGGTGAGATCACAGAATATAATTTATGTTATTCTCTAACATTTCTGCTCCCAAGAAATCTGCCAAGCATTTGATTCGCCTTGTGAGAGACCTATGCCCGATGAAAGAAATTCTGGTTTTTATTTTTATATTCTTGTACTGGTTGTGATAGGGTGTTACGGTGCGGATTATGCTCTTCAGCAACGGAGAAGAGAAAGAAAAGGCAGTGAAGGACAGCTTGGAAATGCTGAAAACCATTGAAGAGCATGCTTTAGGAAAGAAGAAGTTTTTCTGCGGAGACAAGATTAGCTTAGTGGACATAGCCTATGGCTGGATGGCCCGGTGGTTGGAAGTCATAGAAGAATTGGTCGGAGTAAAACTGTTTGAACCTCAGAAATTTCCTCGCTTGCATGCATGGATGAAAGATTTCAAGGATGAGCCCGTAATCAAGGAGAATCTGCCGGGACATGACGAGATGCTGGTCTACTTTAAACATAAATTCCAAAATTAATGGTAGCTTGGACCAGTGTTCAGACATAAATTAAGTCCTGTTATATGCGCTGCTTGTAATGATTAATAACATTTGATTCCAGTATTCAAGTAAGAACAAGTTTCTGGTGTAACTGTTATATTTCCCAGGTACCACTTTGTTTAGAGTTTGTTCGGTGATTGTGTCATGACCTGATCAGGTGCAATTCAAATAAGAAGATAGATTCTAAAGAACAAAAATAGAAGCACTTACCTCTACTAAACTATTTTCCCACATACTTTTTATTCTCTCAAGTTCTACAATATTTATTTTTTATTCTAATAACTCAAGTGAGTATTAAGAGTGATTAAAGGTTTGGAAATTTTTTGCTGCATCCAAAAATTTAAACCAATTGTTGTATCTTGAGAGAGAAGCGTGTTGTACTATTTATGTGTGTGTGTGTGTGTGTATATATATATATATATATATAATTAAATATATTAATTCAATTTTTTTAGTTCAAATCCAAAAATAAAATTATTTAGAATTGTGCAATTTAATCTAAAAAAAGACATAGTAAAATGATTTTCTAAACAAAATTATGAACATGTATAATATTATTAGAATGCCATCATAAATTTCGCAAGGTCATTACATTCTTTGATTGCTCTAAAATTTTAACATAATATATATAAATATATCAAAAGACTCCTCATAAAATTTCATCCCAATCTAAACGTTGGATTAATAGATATGAATGGGTTACAAAGCTTTGAGTAACATCATCTCTAATTCATGGCATTGTGAGGCTAAATTGTATATTCATGAATCTGGATGGTTGGTATACAAATTTCAAGAATTCATAAAAAATGGAAGTATTACGGGGGGTCCTTATCTCATTTATAGTAGACCTTTAATATTACAAGAAATGCCAGAGTATTTTGACTTTAACTCTACTGATATGTCCACTGTCCCTGTTTGGATAAAGTTGTCGAATTTGCCTCTGAAATGTTGGTCCTCTACTTGTCTCTCTAAAATTGCTAGTCTTCTTGGTAAACCAATACAATGTGACATGTTGACATCCTCCATGTCTCGCCTCTCGTATGCTAGAATTTTGGTGGAGATTAATCTTATGGAGGACCTCCCCCAGTCCATTACTTTTTGTTTATTGAATGGTATTCCTCTTGTTCATCAAATTGTTTAGGAGACTTTGCCAAAATTTTGCAAGTATTGTAGGGTTCTTGGTGACTTGGTTGAATCTTGCTCTAAGGCTCCTAAGGATGGGGGAGTGGATCGAGCTACCTCTGCTGAACCTCTTGTCACAACTGCTGTGCATAAAAGCAAAAATAACAAGAGGGGCCGATCTGGGGTAAGGGAGGAGCAGGTTGTCGTGGTTGTAGCTCTCGGTTCTCAGACATCTTCAGATGCTGCAGCTGAGAATGCTAATAGGGTGGATTTTACTTTATTTTCTAGTGATCCCATGATTGCAGAAGTGGCTGCTGCTGTTGGGAAACGAGAAATTGTCAAACAAAAGAAACATAGCAGCAGAAATATGCAGCAGGCAGCAACTAAGGGTGTTGGGCCTATGGGGATTGGCTCGGCTGTTCCTCTTGATTCTAGTATGGTTTTAAGATAGAAAAGTGGCACAATAACCATAAGTAAGGGGCAAGATAGTGAAGGGATTTCTCCGGGTGTAAACACTAGAAAAGGAGCTAAGCTTTTGAATGTATCTAGCGGCAATGGTAGGACTCCTCCTACCTATGCTGCCCTCCGATGATTATCCATTGTTGGAATGTTAGAGGGCTCAATAACCCTCTAAAACAACATGAGGTTGTTAGCCTTATGAAGAAAAATAAAGTGGATGTTTGTGGTTTGCTGGAAACTAAATTGTGCTTTTCTAAGGTTGAGGCTTTGCAATAGTTTCGGCTCAAGCGTTGGAAATTCTTGACGAATGTTGTTGGATCTTCCACTGCTAGAATTGTCATCTTCTGGAATCCTTCCACTGTTAAGGTGGATTTTGTTGACAGCTCATCTTAAGGTGTTCATGTTGTTATTAGTAGCCTTGTGAGTCAAGTTAGCTTTCATGCTACTTTTGTTTATGGCTTGCATACCATTATTGATAGGTGAGATTTATGGGACAGTCTTCGTTTGTAGGGTCCTTTGGATCCTTGGTTGGTGCTGGGGGATTTTAATTCCATTTTGTCTCAAGATGATAAGCTGAATGACAATGTTGTCTCTATGTATGAAATTAATGATTTTCATAATTGTTTTCATGATTGGGTTTGTTTGATCTTAATTAATCTGGTTTTCATTTTACTTGGTCTAATGGGCATGTTTAGAGTAAAATTGACAGGGTTCTTGTCAATCCTATTTGGGCTTCTCTTATACACATAGCCCATGTTCATTTTGGTAATCAGGGTGCTTTCTGTGATCACTCTCCTCCCATGGTTCGACTTGATCACAAAGACAAGGGGCGTCGTAGTTTCAAGTTCTTTAATATGTGGACCTCTCATGTTGATTTTCTCAATACTGTTTCTGAGAGTTGGCACTTGGATGTTGTTGGCTCTCCCATGTTTTCTTTATGCAGGAAGCTTAAGGTGCTGAAAAATCCCTTGAAGCATCTCAACCAACTGCATTTTAGTCACATTTCTGAGAGAGTGTCAAGAGCTGAATTGGGCCTTGACTCCTTGCAATCTTCCCTTCATGGGGATCCTAACAACCCGCAACTTGTTCTTGAAGATAAAAAGCTTCGGCTCCAGCTCCTGAATCTCAAGCTTGTCGAGAAAATGTTCTTCAGTCAAAAGCTTAAGTGTTCCTTTCTTCAAGATAGTGATAGAGGTTCTTGGTTCTTTCACGCGATGATGAGCCAAAAGCATGGCCGAAATTATATCCCTGCGATCCAGAAGTCTGATGGTCTCCTTACTGTTTCGGAGGAGGAAGTTGGAGCTGAATTTGTGGTCTTCTTCCAAAACCTCTATGGGACCTCCAAATGCACCTTGCCTTTGGATGTTGATGTTATCAGTTGTGGTCCTTGTATCTCTACTAGCTATAATGCTCTTCTGTCTCCTCCATTCTCTAATGATGATATCAAGTAAGCTTTGTTTGGTATTGGGAATGATAAGGCCCCGGGGCCGGATGGTTATACCTCTCTTTTCTTCAAATCTGCCTGGTCGGTTATTAATGATGATTTCTGTATGGCAGTTCAGGATTTCTTCAGATCGAGGAGAATGCTTAAGCAAATTAATCACTTGGTTATCTCTCTGATTTCCAAATCTGCTCATGCTTCTACTCCTAATGATTTTTGGCCTATCTCTTGCTGCAATGTGCTCTACAAAGTTATTTCAAAGCTTCTTGCCGATCGTTTATCTATTGCTCTAGGGGATATTATCAGTCCTATGCAGAATGTCTTCCTGGAAGGTTGAGCTATGGCAGATAATATAAATTTGGTTCAAGAGATGCTTCGGCAATATGGTAAAAAGTGAACCTCTCCTAAATCTCTCATGAAGATTGATTTCAAGAAGGCTTTTGACTCAGTTCAATGGTCCTTTATCAGAGAGCTTTTAGGGCTGCTAGGCTTTCCTTCTAGGTTCATTCACTTGGTCATGCAATGTGTTGAAACCACCTCCTTCTCCATTGCAATCAATGGGAATCTGTACGGTTTCTTTCCGGGCAAAAGTGGTATTCGGCAGGGGGATCCTCTTTCGCCGTATCTTTTTATCACTTGTATGGAGTATTTCTCTCGCATGTTAAGGGGAGTGTCTCAGTAGCAAGCTTTTCGCTTCCATCCGCAATGTAAGCCTCATAATATCACCCATCTTGCTTTTGCCGATGATGTTCTGCTGCTTGTTAGTGGTGATAAGTCTTCTGTCCTAGCTCTTCTCTGTCAGCTAGAGATGTTTGGGTAGATTTCCGGGTTGGAGGTTAATCCTTCCAAGTCCTCCATTTATTTTGGGGGAGTGGGTGACAGTTTGAGATAGGAGATCATTCATGCGACGGGGTTTGCCATAGGGTCCTTCCCTTTTAAATATCTTGGCGTGCCTTTAAGCCCTCATCGGCTGCTGGTGAGCCAGTTTTCTCCTCTCCTTCATAAGCTTCAGACTGTTATTCAGAGTTGGGTGGGCAAACATCTCTCTTATGCAAGAAGGCTTATGCTTCTACGCTCCGTTCTCTATGGCATGGTTCAGTTCTGGATTAGTATATTCCCTCTTCCAGACATTGTCATTACCAATATTATCCATCTTTGCAGGAACTTCCTGTGGACAGGTAATGTTCAAAAATCTCATTCGGCTCTGGTTGCTTGGAAGAATGTGTGTTTACCCAAGCAGGAAGGTGGGGTGGACCTTTTTGACATCAAAGCTCGTAATAAAAGCTTTCTAATGAAGCATCTTTGAAATATCCATCTGAAGACTGATTCTCTTTGGATCAAATGGATTCATCATTTCTACCTTCCGACTCTCTTGATCTGGGATGCCCAAGCTAAAAAAGCTTCATCTCCGTTATGGAAAACACTTGTTTCCTTGAAAGATCAACTTGTCCAGGATTGTGGGAGTAGCTCCTCTGTTATTGCTACTATGACCTCCTGGTCTGCTGGTACAAGTCGTTTCTCAGCTAATGCTTATAAGCATTTTCGAGTTAAAGGCCGCATGATCCACTAGGATAGGGTGGTGTGGGAGCCATGGTCATTGCCTAAAAATTGTTTTGTGCTGTGGATTGCGGTGTTAGGTAAGCTCAGAACTAAAGATCGTTTTCACTTCATTCCCGCTAACACTAGCTGTGTGTTTTGTAGCCAGGGCCAGGAGTCGTCTAGTCATTTATTCTTCGAATGTCCCTGGACTTCGAACTTGTGGGGAAACATTGTTCGGTGGCTGCATATTCATCGTCGGATGAGCTCCCTTCCTAGCACCATTCGAGGCCTCTTCCCAAAAAAGGTAAAGATGGTTTCTAGAATGAGAAGACCCTCTCTTTCCATCTCATTTATCTCATCTGGGAAGAGCGTAATAAAAGGTTGTTTGATTCTTCTTCATCCTCGTTGGAGAGAGTTTTTCAGAGATTCCAGGTTTTGTTCTTCATAGTTTTCCACTCCCATGAAAGGGATCACTTCTCCATTGATGTTGGCTAAAGAATGGTCCGGTCTTAATGGGGTGGTGTTGGTTGCTGGCTACTTCTCTGCTTGCTTTGCTAAGTTGTTTTACTGTGTTGGTGAGTGGTTGTTTCTTTGTTTGCTTTTTTGGGATGATGTGAAAGATCTCCTCTCCATGGTTATTGGCTGCTTTGCGGCTTGTTGTGGCTAGTTTTTGTTTTGAGCTGTCTTGGCTTTTTGTTTTCCTTTCCCGAGTTGTCTGCTGGCAGCCGTCCTTTGCCTAGGTCGTGAGATTTGTATTTTTTTTCCATATAAATATGGTATTTCTTTTAGTTCTTGTTTTTTGCTTGTATCGTAGCCTGCCAACTTCTTAGTTGGATTGTGGGCGGATACTTTGCTTCTTGTTTTGACTTCTTCTTAGCTTGCTCCCTTTGTTTAGCCTTGGAAGTGTGCTTCTCTTGAGGTGTCTGCTCTTTTTTTAGGCTATTTGACTTTGCTATTTGCAGCTTGTATTATTCTTTGATCTTTTATTCATACTTACATTTGATAAAAAAAAAAGGATTTACCTTCTTTGAGCATGTTCAATGATATAAATTATATTTTAAAATCTCAATTAAATTCATTTAATTGCATAATCTTTGTTAAAAGTTAGGTTTCCTTTCATATAGATGTCTCTGAAAGTGAAAGAATATTACTCTAGGGAAGAATTAGGTAGCGGGAACATGTCAATAGCCACCAAAAAAATTAAAAATTAGTGACAAGGGAAGAATTTTTTATCTTTTCTTTGTTACTTCAATGAAAGATAAATCGTCGTTGCCGTGGATGTGACGAAAAAAAATGACAACGTCAAACTTCGGACGAATTCAGCTTTAGTTGGTGGGATAAATGTCAAACTTCGGACGAATTCAGCTTTAGTTGGTGGGATATTTATGTTGATATTATTTTTAAAGTATATTTTATTTTAAAATGTATTAAAATAATATTTTTTTATTTTTCAAAAATTATTTTTAAAAAATATATATATTAAAGTAATTCAAAATTACTAAAAAAATTAAATAATAAATGATTTTTAAAACATAAACAAAGGAAAGATAAAGAAAGAGGTAACCTACTGCTCAAGTAAGAGGACCCTAATAATCTCTATAAAACAACTGCAGATGATGATCAACAAAATCCCACACGATGATCTCTCAAAAACATGGGTCGAAGTTAAGTCTGCTAGGAACATGGTCGAAGTCTTTTTCAGACTATAGAGTCATATGGGCACTAAAACTTAAGGGCATACCATACACGAGTACTTCGAAGAAGACCTTTACAACAAAAGCCCTTTGCTTCTTCAATGTAACCCTAGTCCCACAAAAGATTCCAGTTCTCATCCATGGCGGAAAATCAATCATGAATCCATTGTAATTCTAGAATACTTGGAGGAGACTCGGCCCCCGTAATCCACCGATGCCCGATGATCCTTATGAGAGAGCTATAGCCGGGTTCCGGGTTAAATTTGTCGAAGAAATGGTACGTTTTTTCTCAACTTTCTGCTCCCAGGAAATCTGCAAACATCTGATTCGTTATGAGAGAGCTATGCCCGATGAAAGAAATTCCGGTTTTTAATTTTATATTCTTGTACTGGTTGTGACTGTTAAGAGATATTCCAGCTGTTATTATATCAATTCTTGTATTTAGTTTATTGTTCAAATATTCCTCCTCTGCTCATAGTGTCAGGAATTAGTTACTTATTGTTAGGAGTCACCATCCTCACCTCTGCAATTGGTTGTAACAATAATCTCGTGTTTTGTAAAGGGCTTTGCTCTATAAATACCCTACTGTACATGATTAATAGATGAGATTCAAGCAATACATTTCTAGTGTTTTACATGGTATCAGAGCAATAAGCATTTTTTTTTCTCCCCGTCTTTCTTTTCCCCTCTTTGCTCCAAATGAAATCACCATGAGTGATTCCATTATCCCCAAAGCATCACCACTCGAGTAAGCCATTCCCCCGTGACAATCAATGTCACGGCTCGAGCTCCTCTCAAGCTTAACAGCACCAACTACTTATCCTGGAAATTTCAATTCCAAACCCTCTTCGTTGGGTATGATCTTCAGGGCTACATTGATGGCACCACGCCCTGCCCACCACAAAACCTCACCACCACCTCAGCCACAAACACCATCACTACACCAAATCCAGAGCATCATGCCTGGATACGCCAGGATCAATTGATTCTTAATGCCCTTATTGGGTCCATTTCACCAACCATAATACCTTTTATTGCTCAAGCTGCCACTGCTCGTGAAGCTTGGAACATTCTTGCAGCAACATATGCAACACCCTCAAGGGGTCGCATCAAACAAACCAAAGCAAATCTGAAAAATCTCACCAAAGGCTCCCCTAAGCATCACCGAAGTTTTTATACTCTGTCAAAATCAAGGTCGATGAACTTGTCTGTTCTTGGCTCCTCTTGACCATGAAGACATTACTGAGAAGATTCTTGAAGAACTAGGAGATGATTACAGGGAGTTTGTCCGTGCTGTGCAAGCACGCGATACCTCTATCTCTTTTGATGAGCTCCATGAGAAGCTCCTTATGTTTGAAGCCACCATCCAAGCAACTACCAAGGTCCCTCACTTCTCACCCACGACTCACCCCCTACGGTTCGAAACTATGGACTGAAACTCTCGATCCCAACTCGGGGACGATTTTTCTCCTCACAACTCTAATCCCAATCAACAATCCAACTGGGCCCTCACTCACATCTGCAAAGCATCGCTCCTTTTCCCCACACAACAACTTTTTCCCCGACCAACCCCGAGAATGACACCTAGACCTTATCTTGGTCACTGCCAAGTGTGTGGTATCCAAGGGCACACTGCCAAGAGATGCCCATCCTTCAAATTTGTTCCACAAAACCAAATTGCGGGGTTCTACTCGTGGTCACCCCAAGCTAATATGGCCACCACCACCTCTCCACCTAATTCCTCTCGGGTTGTTGGACAGTGGAGCCTCTCATCATGTCACGGCTGACCTCAATAACTTGTCTCTTCATGCTCCTTATAACGGTGTTGATGACATTATGATTGGGGGACGGTAAAGCCCCGAAAAATTTCCCACACGGGTTCTCGCCACTCTTTCCACCTCCAAGCATTCTTTTACTCTAAATGATGTGCTGTGTGTTCCTGAGATTAGAAGAAATTTAATCTCTATTTATCAGTTTTGTGTTGCTAACAATGTCTCTGTTGAGTTCTTACCATGGTATTTTCTTGTGAAGGATCTACTCACGAGGGCGCTTCTAGCTCAAGGTGAACCCAAGGGACTGGCGTGTATGAATGGTCGGGTGTGTCTCCTCTATTGTCCACTCCTCAAGTATTTTTTCAGCCATAAACCTTCATCCATCAATTGGCACTGTCGATTAGGTCATCCTGCATATCCAGTTGTCAAGTCTATCTTTAATCAGCTTAAGTTCAATTTCAATTCTCATTATCAGCACATTGTATGCACTGCTTGCAGATTGAATAAAAGTCATAAGTTACCTTTCTCTCAATCAACTCTAACTTCACATTGTCCTCTTCAACTCATATACTCAGATGTCTGGACATCTCCCATTTATTCCATTGTCGGCTTTTAAATATTATGTTATATTTGTGGATCATTTCTCAAAATATACATGGTTTTATCCTCTAAAGAAAAAATCTGATGTCAAACCAATCTTTATTAGGTTCAAAGCCATTGTAGAAAATTTCTTTAAACAATCCATTGTAACATTATATACTGATAATGGAGGGGAGTATATTGCGTTAAAAGACTTTCTGGCTGTTAATGGAATTTCACATCTTACCTCTCCTCCACACACCTCTGAACATAATGGTTTTGCTGAGAGAAGGCACAGGCACATTGTTGAAACTGGCCTCACTCTCTTAACCCATTCATCCCTTCCTTCACACTTCTGGTGTTATGCATTTTCCACAGCAGTTTACTTAATCAACAGAATGCCCACCATTTCACTCAAACATATCTCACCATTTCAAAAGATTTTTCATCAGATTCCGAATTATCATAAACTCAGAACATTTGGTTGTCTATGTTTTCCTTGGCTGCGTCCTTATGCTAATCATAAGCTTGAACAACGTTCCAAACCATGCATATTTATTGGATATTCTCTATCACGAGTGCATATTTATGCTTTGATTATGCATCTTCCAAAGTTTTTGTCTCGGACATGTCACCTTTGATGAATCAATGTTTCCATACCCTCGAACTGTCAAAACCCAAAGCATCTAATCTCGTGGTCCACCACTACAAACATATGGTCACCACTGCCTCATTTCCATCCGTGTCTTCATCCCAGACCATCCGCATACTGTGCTCGCGGTTCCACTGATCATCAAGATGTGCAATGCACATCACCCCTGGTTATAGATTCCTCCACCTCACCTGTGCAACCCAATCCACCAATTATTTCATCTGCTACTCCAACTGATCCCACTGAAATTATTTCAATTGACTCCCCTGCTACCAGTTCATCTCCACCACTCCCAACACATGTGCCCCATCCTATGATTACAAGATCAAAGAACAACATATCCAAGCCTTTACATAAATTTTCCTACCATACACAGCTGTGTTCATCACCTCAACTTGAACCATCCACTGTCACTCAAGCCTTAAAAGACCCCAACTGGCGTCTAGCTATGCAGGAGGAGTATGCTGCCTTACTTAAAAATGACACTTGGTCCTTGGTTCCTTCTCATGCTGCTGCCAATATAGTGGGATGCAAATGGATATTTCGGCTCAAGCGAAATATTGATGGAACTGTTGCTCGTTATAAAGCCAGGTTAGTGGCTAAAGGTTTTAGCCAAAGACCCGGTCTTGATTACCATGAGACCTTCAGTCCCGTCGTCAAGCACACAACTGTTCGCCTTGTTCTAAGCATTGCTGTCAGTCGTGGTTGGAAACTCAGACAACTTGACATCAACAATGCCTTTCTTCAAGGTACGTTGAATGATGATGTTTATATGGTCCAGCCACCTGGTTTTGTTGATATCACTAATCCAGGCTTCATTTGCAAACTTCGCAAAGCCATCTACGGTTTGAAGCAAGCCCCAAGGGCGTGGTATCAAGAACTCAAACATTTTCTGCTCACAACTGGATTCAGAAACTCTCTAGCAGACACTTCTCTTTTTATATTCAAACAGCACACCTCTCTTATTTATCTACTTGTCTATGTTGATGACATCATTGTCACGAGGCAATGATGAAGGCTGCTATCAATGAGTTTATTTCTTGCTTAGCTAACAGATTCTCATTGAAGGACATGGGTGCATTAACTTACTTCTTGGGTGTGGAAGTTAGGCCTCACTCCAAAGGCTTAATCCTCTCTCAGCAAAGATACATTCTGGACTTACTTCACCGAACAAATATGACTGCTGCCAAGTCCACCTCTACTCCACTACCACCTGGTTATCAGCCTAGCTTGGCTGATGGTGAACCCCTATCTGATCCTTCAGAATTTCGTGCCACAGTGGGAAGTCTTCAGTATCTTGCTCTCACCCGTCCAGATATCTGTTTTGCCGTAAATAAACTTGCTCAGTTCATGCATAAGCCTACTGATGTTCACTGGCAGCTTGTGAAACGACTACTTCGATACTTATCAGGCACACTTCATGACAGTCTCCTTCTTCATCATCACTCACCTCTCACGGTTCATGCCTATTCTGATGCAGACTGGGGGGGCAACAAAGATGATCTATCGTCAACCAGTGCGTATATTGTCTATCTTGGACGAAATCCAATCTCCTGGTCATCAAAGAAGCAAAGGACCATTGCACGATCTTCAACTGAGGCAGAATACAGATCAGTGGCTGACACAGCAGCTGAATTGAGCTGGGTTAGCTCCTTGCTATCTGAACTACATTGTCCAGTAACAATTGCTCCAGTTGTCTATTGCGATAATCTTGGTGCTGCACAGCTATGCTCAAATCCTATATTTCATTCTAGAATGAAACACATTGCAATTGATTTTCATTTTATCAGAGAAAAGGTACAATCTGGAGCACTACGTGTATCTCATGTTTCATCACAAGATCAACTGGCTGATGCATTGACAAAACCATTATCTCGGCAAAGGCTTCTGTTTTTAAAAGACAAGATTGGATTGCTGAACAGCCATCCATCTTGAGGGGGCATGTTAAGAGATATTCCAGCTGTTATTATATCAATTCTTGTATTTAGTTTATTGTTCAAATATTCCTCCTCTGCTCATAGTGTCAGGAATTAGTTACTTATTGTTAGGAGTCACCATCCTCACCTCTGCAATTGGTTGTAACAATAATCTCGTGTTTTGTAAAGGGCTTTGCTCTATAAATACCCTACTGTACATGATTAATAGATGAGATTCAAGCAATACATTTCTAGTGTTTTACAGTGACAGGGTGTTGCGGTATGGACTATGTTCTGCAGCAGCGGAGAAGAGAAAGAAAAGGCAGTGAAGGACAGCTTGGAAATGCTGAAAACCATTGAAGAGCATGCTATAGGAAAGAAGAAGTTTTTTCTCATGAGACAAGATTAGCTTAGTGGACATAGCCTATGGTCGGATGGCCCGATGGTTGGAAGTCATAGAAGAATTGGCCGGAGTAAAACTGTTTGAACCTCGTAAATTTCCTCGCTTGCATGCATGGATGAAAGATTTCAAGAATGAGCCCGTAATCAAGGAGAATCTGCCGACATGACGAGATGTCGGGTCTACCTTAAACATAAATTCCAAAATTAATGGTAGTTTGGACCGATGTTCGGACATAAATTAAGTCCTCGTTATATGCGCTGCTTGTAATGATTAATAACATTTGATTTCCAGTATTCAAGTAAGAACAAGTTTCTCGTGTAACTGTTATATTTCCCAGGTAACACTTTGTGTAGAGTTTGTTCGGTGATTGTCTCGTGACCTCAGTTAAATTATGGATTTGTTCGGCAGAGTTTGACATTTTCTGAAGGAAAAATCCACTGGTGGCTTTCATAAACCTCTTTACTCCATAGTTTTATCTTTGTGGAGTCTGAAGATTCCTTGTAATTAATCAGGGAATCCAAGATTAGACAACTAAAATGATTTTTGAATCCCGAGAAATGGCAAGCAGAAGAAACACAAACCAGTTGTAAAATATCAGCAATAATCGCTACAATCTTTGAAGTCACAAACTCTAATCTAAGCCAGCTTCTCAATAAAGAATTATACACAATCTGTGATCAGTTCATCTCACAGGATCCTTTGAGATCCACCTATAAATTGGTGAATTGAAGCTGCACTGGCATGCAGCAGCCCATATAGTTATGTTGAAGTTTTGATTCTTTGTTTGATTGTGTTTATTTGATGATTTGCAGGTTGCTTGTTGATTTGGGAGAGAAAGAGAAGAACTTTGTACTGAGAACAGAACATTGAAAAACAGAGGAAAATTGCAGAAGAAGGTAAGTGTTCTTGTATATATTTTTGACATATGAACTGCTTGACAAAAGTCCCCTTTTATTCACTTTGGAGAAGAGCACACGTTTTGTGTGTGTTCTTGACAGCATGTAACTACAAAGCATTTAGAAGAGTATTCAATTGTTTTTTCTCTTCTTAATTTGTTACAATTAACAGAAAACATAACTAACTAACTATTACATGATATCAATCTTCAGTTTCTTCTTCACTGTCAACACTTCCACTAAGTCTTCTGCACTTGCTTCTTTGTTAATCCAGCTCAGCAGCTTAACTTCCAACAAGTTGGTGAGTGATTTGGTGGAACCAAGTAATTTTGCCTCTCTTCCATGCCTAGATTCAGCATTTCAAAGAAATTCCTGCGATAAAAGAGAATAGTGAGAGACTTCCAAGTGATTTTAGATGCTCAAGGCAGATGTTTTCTCTCGGACTGGTCTATGTAGGTCATGATCTATTGTGTGATATCTATATGGGAACCAAGAAAACTCTAGATATATATATATATATATATATATATATATATATATCCTGGTCAGTATTTTAGCGGAGCATGACCTAGATGTGTGGAGTTAAACTTCTAGATTGAAAGCTATGATTATTCGGTGGCGTTATATCCATAAACCTTGTGATTGTTATTGATATGGAATCATCTCGCCTAAAAGCTTGAGCTATTAAGTGAGGTTCTGGAATATAATTTATATTATACTATATACTAAAAGAGATCATGGTTCAAGTACCATGCATTGTGAGACAAATCACTGCGGATTAGAAAAGTGTTGCTCAGTTTTCGGTTCGGTTCGGTTCACCGGTTTACTGATTTTTTATTTATTTTTGCACAATAAAATAACCATTATGTCCCTCGAAAAAGACAAAAAAAAGTCCTGCTGGGAGGGGTGCCACGATAATTGCACATTTTCCGTCTGGTTCGGGTCACTGGTTTTTTTTTTTTTTTATATTTCTTTACACGGTAAAATAACCATTCTATCCTAGAAAAAAGACAAAAATCACCTTTGGCCAGGAGGGGTGCCACGGGTATTTCATATTTTTTGAAAATGGCTAAATACGAATATACCCCCAAATAAGACAAAATTGAGGTGTTGGTTGTAGGGGTGTTACGGTAATTGACTATCTTTTTTTACTATTATCCTCCGATTACTGTTGGCTCGTGTGACACACGGGACAAACAATATTCGACCTTCCACACGCTTCGGGTGGGGCGCGCGGCGTCTTCCAGTGTCGGAAAATATCCATCCAGATTCACAGTGGATTAGCCACCGTGTCCTCTTGGAGCAGGGCATCGAAATTTCTACAAAAATCACATAGGTTCCATAAGTCAAAATCCACCTCTTGTAAGTTTCTACCAGATGTAGAGTAGTCAATGTTTCTTGCACAGAAAATTAGCAAAATAATAATAACAACTGGCGTGGTATGAATTCAGTGATACAACATTATTTATCAAAACTCTGTTGTTGCAGTCATTTTAATATCCTGCATGAGCATATGTATATATATGCTTTCTTCTCTGACCAATTGAGCTTGCCTCCCTCGCAGGGTTATATTATATCATTTTAAAATATTTGTAAACTAAAAAACACTTTAAAAAACAATCTCAACCATTCTCCTAAACCAGCAGTAAGCAGTGACGATTCGTCTGCTTTTTTTAGTCATTGGCCGTTGTAATATGTTTTCTTGAATGCTGATCCATGCTTTGTAGTGGGGTGAGCTCATTCTTGTTTCTTTCTACTAAATTAGTGTGTAGAGCTGGGCAGCAAGTCAAGTCAATAATAGTAAACAAAGTTTTGCGTCCAAATTCTCCTACCGAAACTTGGTGCACAAGCTAGCGAGAAGTAACTATAAAATGGCTTTTCATTGCAGCAGTCCTTGCATCCTGACCTCATCAAAACAATGGCAGAAATGAAGCTCTATGGTTTTCGGCCGAGCCCTTTTAGCCACAGAATCATATGGGCATCAAAAAAATTAATTCGGCCCACGGTGTAGTACAACTCTATTAGTAATCATATAATAAGAGAATGGAGATTTTGAAAACTAAGATTATTAGCACCATAACTACAATCACATGTTTAAAGGGTCGCATGTTAGGACTAAAAAGTTTGTTTTTTTTGTAGTTTTAGGTTCGATCCTGTATTTACTAATACGATGACAATTAAAGATTTACATAGCCATAAATTTTAGACATGTAAAATTAATTTAGATAAGTGCAAGGTGACTTGGACAACCATATTAAAAATAAAAAAAATAAAAGATAAAAGAAAGAGTTTACCGTATCGATGAAAGAGTTTTAAAAGTGAATTAATGGTAATAGTTAACCTCCTGCTCAAGTAAGATGACTCTAATGATCTCTATAAAATACTGTAGTGACAGTCAACGAAATCCCACACAGTGATCTCTCAAAACATGGCTGAAGTTAAGCTGCTAGGAACATGGCCTAGTCCTTTCAGTTACAGAGTCATCTGGGCACTGAAACTGAAGGGCATACCATACGAGTACTTTGAAGAAGACCTTTCCAACAAAAGCCCTTTGCTTCTTCAATGCAACCCAGTCCACAAAAAGATTCCAGTTCTCATCCATGGCGGAAAATCAATCTGCGAATCCACTGTAATTCTAGAATACTTGGAGGAGACCTGGCCCCAGAAATCCACTGATGCCCGATGATCCTTATGAGAGAGCTATAGCCAGGTTCTGGGTTAAAGTTTGTTGAAGAAAAGGTACGTTTTTTCTCAACTTTCTGCTCCCAAGAAATCTGCTAAACATTTGATTCGTTATGAGAGAGCTATGCCCGATGAAAGAAATTCTGGTTTTTAATTTTATATTCTTGTACTGGTTGTGACAGGGTGTTGCGGTATGGACTATGTTCTTCAGCAGCGGAGAAGAGAAAGAAAAGGCAGTGAAGGACAGCTTGGAAATGCTGAAAACCATTGAAGAGCATGCTTTAGGAAAGAATAAATTTTTCTGCGGAGACAAGATTAGCTCAGTGGACATAGCCTACGGATGGATGGCCCGGTGGTTGGAAGTCTTAGAAGAGCTGGCCGGAGTAAAACTGCTTGAACCTCAGAAATTTCCTCGCTTGCATGCGTGGATGAAAGATTTCAAGGATGAGCCCATAATCAAGGAGAATCTTCCGGGACATGACGAGATGCTGGTGTACTTTAAACATAAATTCCAAAAATAAATGGTATCTTGGACCAGTGTTCAGACATAAATTAAGTCCTGTTATATGCGCTGCTTGTAATGATTAATAACATGTGATTTCCAGTATTCAAGTAAGACCAAGTTTCTGGTGTAATTGTTATATTTCCCAGGTAACACTTTGTGTAGAGTTTGTTCTGTGATTGTCTCGTGACCTCAGTTAAATTATGGATTTGTTCGGCAGAGTTCGACGTTTTTCTGAAGGAAAAATCCACTGGTTGCTTTCATAAACCACTGTACTCTATAGTTTTATCTTTATGGAGTCTGAAGATTTCTTGTAGTTAATCAGGTAATGCTAACTCATCCCCTTCACTGGTCCTTATTGAATAAATAATGTAGTTGACCTACTGATGATGGTATCTTCATTTGCATAGTTAGCTTGCTAATATAACTCTATCAGAGCTTTCTTTCGACATTCAATGCTATAATGCCTATATTGATTGCAGATATAACACTGAATATATCTCTTATCATGGTTGTTGTAACTACGTCCTCTTCCTCTAGGAGTCTAAGATTGTTGTCCTCGTCCTCCTCTAGTGATGTTTCTACTGTTGGAATTTTAGCAGAAACAGAGGATAGGAAAGAAAAGGATTAGGCTTCTCACTCTAATTTGGTAGAATACAATACATATGAAAATGGTACTCTCACACCTTTCATTATGGAAATCAAACAACATATAAAGACATTACAACATGTCTGTTACAAACTTTAATGATCTTAATAAATATAGAAACTCTTCACTAATTGCTATCAGTTTTCTTATACTTAATATGTATTAAAATGCATTGAATTAACTTTAACGTATGAATACTTTATAACCAAGTTTAATAACTAACATTCTCCCCTCTTAAACTTGTTCCCTCAATCTTCACGATTCCAAGCTTCTTCTGCAGATAATAGAACATGTCAGCCTTCAATGGTTTTGTAAACATGTCAGCAATCTGTTCATAAGTGTTGTCATGAACTAACTCCACATCTCCTTCTTTTATGTGCTCTCTGATGAAATGAAAACGAGTATCAATGTGCTTTGAATGTTCATGATGAATTGGATTCTTTGCAAGAGCTATAGCAGACTTGTTATCAACAAAAATCCTTGTTGCCTCGTTCTGCTTCTGCTACATATCTTCCATCAGTTTCCTTAGCCATATTGCATGACACACACATGATGCAGCAGCAATGTATTCTGTTTCACATGTGGATAATGCAACAATAGATTGTTTCTTGGATGTCCACGTGAATGTTGTTTCTCCCATGAAAAATATGAATCCAGTTGTGCTTTTTCTGTCCTCTAAGCTTCCTGCCCAATCATTGTCACTATAACCTGTGATTTCAAAATTCTGTGATGATGAATAACATAATTCATAGTTCAATGTTCCTTTAATAAACCGAAGGATCCTCTTTGTTGCCTTCAAATGTGAACTCCTTGGTCTCTCCATAAATCTGCTAACCAAACCAACACCATACAGAATGTCTGGTCTGGAACAGGTTAAATATCGTAAACATCCTACAATACTTTTGTAGTATGTAGGATTAATCAAATCTCCTTCTCCTTCTTTAGTTAATCTTGTTCCATATTCGATTGAAGTGTCCACTGCATCACAGTTTTCCATAGCAAACTTCTTCAACACTTCAGCTGCATACTTTGCTTGAGAAACACAGATTTCATTACTGCATTGCTTCACTTCTAATCCCATAAAGTATGAGAAGACCTAAGTCTGTCATCTCAAATTCCTTCACCATGGATTGCTTGAAATCTTGAATCATTGTAGGATCATTCCCTGTGAACAGAATATCATCCACATATAAACAAACAAACATTATTCTACCTTACAAGTTTTTCTTCACATATAATGCATGTTCATACGGGCATTTTGTGAAACCATTCTGTGAAAGATAGCCATCAATTCTTGAGTTCCATGCTCTTGGTGCTTGTTTGAGTCCGTAAAGGGCTTTCTTCAATCTGCACACCTTTTCTTCTTCTCCTTTCACTACAAAACTAGCTGGTTGCTCAACATATACTTCCTCTTCAAGATTGCCATTCAAGAATGCTGATTTTATGTCCATCTGAAATATCTTCCATTGTTTCTGAGCAGCTAATGAAATCACCAATCTCACGGTTTCCATTCTTGCTACTGGAGCAAAAACATCTTCATAATCTACTCCATATCGTTGCTTGTACCCTTTTGCAACTAATCTGGCTTTATGTTTTTCAATTTCTCCTTCAGCATTCTTCTTTGTCTTGAAGATCCATTTTACTCTGATTGCATTGTGACCTTCAGGAAGTGTTGTCATTTCCCATGTATTGTTCTTCTGAATGGAATTGATCTCCTCCTTCATTGCTTTCTTCCACTTGTCTTCCTGATATGCTTCTTCAAATGTTATGGGATCATTTCCTGAAAACAAGCACAACATGTTAACATCATCAAGGTTCATTCTTTCTGTCGCGTCATAGATTTCTTGTATGCTCTTTGTCTTTCTTGCTGAACTTGAAGGACTAGCAGGGCTACTAGTTGATGGGGCTGGATTTATCATGATTTCTCCTTCATCAATTTGCATTTGTTCTTCATCTACAACCAATTTCTGCAGCTGCTCCTCATTATTCCAGTTCCATTCTTGCTCTTCATCAAATCTCACATCTCTTGACATGATCACCTTTTTTGTTACTGGATTGAACAATTTGTAACCATATGAATTTTCTCTACATCCCAGTATTTTGCACTTCTGACTTTTATCTTCAAGCTTGGTTCGTTTTTCTTCTTGAATTTTGGCATAAGCAATATTGCCAAAAATCCTCAAGTGATCAACTCTCGGTTTCTTCATGGTCCAGGCTTCTTCTGGTGTAAGCATATGCAACCTCTTTGTTGTAAATCTGTTCAACAAATACATAGCACACACAACCGCATCTCCCCAAAACATACATCTAACCATGTTCATAATAGTCCTATTTTTTCTCTCCGATACTCCATTCTGTTGTGGAGTCTGTGGCATTGTGAGCTAATGTGCTATACCATTCTCTTTACAATAATTATCAAAAACATGAGACACATACTCTCCTCCCCTATCAGTTCTCAGATTTTTCAACTTGCATTCACTTTGTTTTTCTACTAGATTTTTAAATTCCTTAAACTTGCTCAACACTTCTTTTTTTTCTTTCAACATATATACCCATGTTTTTCCACTAAAATCATCAGTGAATGTAAGGAAATACATGTTTCCTGCTATTGTTGTAGGCATAATTGGCCCACACACATCTGAATACACCAATTCCAGAGGCTGAGATGCTCTAGAACTCTTCTTTGGGAAGGATTTTCGGTGCTGTTTTCCCATCACACACACTTCACACAAATTGTTTGTGTGTTCGAGCTGTGGTATTCCCAGAACCATCCTGTTTTTCTCCATCATCATTAATGATCCACAATTCAGATGTCCATATCGCAAGTGCCACAAGTTCGTCAGATTGGAAATTTCTGCCTTGAAACAGTTTGACATACACACATTTAAGTCAAGAGGAAACATCCTGTTTTTGGTCATCTTGACTGAGGCAATTAGAGCTCTAGATTCATCGAAAATCTTCAAGTTCTTATTCTTCATCTGCACTTCAAAATCTTGCTCCAGAAATTGTCCCAAACTTAAGATGTTGCTCTTCATGTCTGGAACGTAAAATACTTCAGTTATGAATTTCTGCTCACCATTCTTGAGTTGTATAAGAATTCGGCCTCTTCTTTCAACTGGTATTTGAGAAAGATCTCCAAAAGTGATTTTCCCTTTGTATCAATATCTGCAAATGCTTCCTTCATGCCACACATATGATTTGATGCTCCTGTGTCTAGATACCAGGTACTAGAGTTGTTGTTATCAAATTTTCCACATGCCAGCAATAGTGCAGGTTCTTCTGAATCACTTACCTTCTCAGCAAAATTAACAACTTTTTCTTCAAATTTGTATTGTGAGCAGTCAGAGGCGAAATGACCATATTCCTTGCAATTATAACATTGCACGCTTGCATTGTTATTTCTCCAGTTTGAGTATCCTCCACGACTTCTTCCTCTGAATCTGCCTCTGCCTTTGCCATTGAAATTCAGGTTTCATGCAACATGAAATTCTTGATTTCTATATGATCTTCCTCCTCTTCCTCTTCTATGCAAAAATTTGCCTCTCTGGAATGCTCCTCTGCTGGATTCATGGGAATTCTTCAAAGTTAGCTGTGTCTGCAAAGCATGTTCAAGAGTTCTTCCTTCTCCTCTTCTGTCAATTTTCTGCTCATGGGCTTGCAGTGATCCCATTAACTCTTCTACTGTCAGTTCTTCTAAATCCTTTGATTCTTCAATTGCTACAACCACATGGTCAAACTTTGAATCTAGTGATCTCAAAATTTTCTCCATCACACGAACATCATCAATATTTTCACCATTCCTTCTCATCTGGTGAACCAAAGTGATTACTTTTGTAAAGTAATCTGAAATTGTCTCATTTCCTTCTTTGTTCAGCTTCTCAAAATCTCCTCTCAGAGATTGTAGCCGAACTCTTTTTGTTTTTTTAACTCCACTGTAAGTTTTGCTAAGCATTTCCCATGCTTCCTTTGATGTCTTTGCTGGTGCCACCATCTCAAGGGTTGCTTCATCAAGCCCTTGATAAATTGTGAATAACGCCTTGTTATCTTTCTTTCTTGATTCTCTCAGTGCTTGTCTCTCTGCATTGCTCATCACTGCATCTTCTCTTGGTTCAGTATAACCATCTTCAACCAACTACCATAACTCTTGTGATCTAAGTAGTGCTTTGTATTGGATGCACCACAAATCATAGTTTTGTTTGGTAAGATGGGGAATATGGAATTGGGAATTGTTGTTGTTGGAAGTCATTTTGTCTCTCGGGCTCTGATACCAGATTTGTATGAATTTTAGCAGAAACAGAGGATAGGAAAGAAAAGGATTAGGCTTCTCACTCTAATTTGGTAGAATACAATACATATGAAAATGGTACTCTCACACCTTTCATTATGGAAATCAAACAACATATAAGGACATTACAACATGTCTGTTACAAACTTTAATGATCTTAATAAATATAGAAACTCTTCACTAATTGCTATCAGTTTTCTTATACTTAATATGTATTAAAATGCATTGAATTAACTTTAACGTATGAATACTTAATAACCAAGTTTAATAACTAACATCTACCACCTCTTCCTCTGAAGCTTGTATTCCAAGATCCTCTTCCTTGTTGATTTCTTCCTCGAGGGGTATATTCATGTGTTGAAATCCCCCTTTGCTCATAAATATCTTCCTTCAGAGACAATTTCAATTGCAAGGCATGCTCTATTGCCTTCTCTCCATTTCTTCTCACAAGCTTTTGTTCATGAGCTTGTAAAGAACCCATGAGCCCATCCACCATTAATTTATCTACTTCCTTTGATTCTTCAATAACAACAACATAATCAAATTTTGGATCTAGGGATCTCAAAATTTTTCTCACTAATTCGAGCTTCTGTAAGGGTTTCTCCATTTCATCTCATCTGGTTGATTATCACCATGATTCTCGTGTGATAATTAGAAACAAATTATGAGGATCTCATTTGTTGGATTCAAACTAACTTGGCAAAGACTAAAGACAAATTTTCTTGATTCTGTTAGCACCTTTGTATTTTTGTTGGAGAGCTTCCCATACTTCTTTAGAATTTTATGCAGAAGCGATAATCTCAAACATGGCTTCATCAAGACCTTGAGAAATGATGGTCTTGGCTTTGTTGTCCTTCTTTCTATTATTTCTAAGAACTTGCTTCGCAATTCTTGTAGAGCATCCTCTTCTTCTCTGGACTCTGATTCATCATACGTATAATCAACAATCTCTATACATTCTTGTGAGCTAAGAAATGCCTTCATTCTAATGCACCAATTATCAAAATTATCTTTGGTTAGCTTCGAAATGAGTGTTTGAGCATTTTCTATAGTCATTGTATCTTGAAAATGACTATCACCTTAAGTTTGTTTCCGTTTGACAAAATAGACACCACGGATGGATCCAGAATGGTCCAAATAGTAGGGAACTGGTCTGACTTGGTTCGACCAAAAATAGATGAACCTGTCCAAATATTAATTCTGGATGTCGGTCGGTTCGGTGTGATTGAACCGAGAATATTCTAAGGAAAATTAGTAGGGTGAGCTCATTCCTGTAGATAAGTCAAAATCCACCCACTTGGATTCCTCCATTGTAATTTGTTTTCTTCAATCCTGATCCATGCTTTGTAGTAGGGTGAGCTCATTCTCCTACCGAAACTTGGTGCCCAAGCTAGGGAGAAGCAACTATGAAACGGCTTTTCATTGCAGCTGTCCTTGCATCCTGACCTCATCAAAACAATGGCAGAAGTGAAGCTCTATGGTTCTTGGCCGAGCCCTTTTAGCCACAGAATCATATGGGCTCTGAAATTAAAAGGCGTGGAGTACGAATACATAGAAGAAGACCTCTCTAACAAGAGTGAATCGCTGCTGAAGTACAACCCAGTTTACAAGAAGATCCCAGTTCTTGTTCATGGTGACAAACCCATTGCCGAGTCTCTTGTTATTCTTGAATACATCGAGGAAACATGGCCCGACATTCCACTGCTCCCCTAGGACCCTTATGAGAGAGCCATGGCTCGATTCTGGATGCAGTATGGAGCTAATACGGTGAGGGTGTCGATCTCATTACAAGTCTTTTTTTTCTCTTTTTTTATCCGAGGAAACTTCATCCCCCGGAAAGCACATTTTATGGGTCAGGTGAGCGAATAAAACCCTAGCTGTTCCTGGCTCTTACAAAAAGTACACGTCCTGATTGAACTGGAGACACTGTACAGATCTCAAGTTTTTTGTCATCACGCTACTCCCTTTAGGGACTCATTATAAGTCTCATCTTATATTTTTCTTTCAACTGTTTTATTATATTAAAAAATAATCAAACTCTTTGGTTATCCAGGGTTCTGCCTTCAGTGCATTCAACCGAGGTAGTGGAGAAGATCAGCTCGAGAAGGCAGCTAAAGAATTGTTGGAGAGCCTGAAAATCTTGGAAGAACAAGGTCTTGGAGATAAGAAGTTTTTTGGTGGCGAAAGTATAAATCTCGTAGACATCTCATATGGAGCGTTGGGTTATTGGTTTCCAGCCTTGGAAGAAGCAAAAGGTGTAAAAGTGCTGGAACCACGCACATTGCCTCGGTTACATGCCTGGGCTAAGAATTTCGTTGAGCTTCCCGTGGTTAAAGAGAACATTCCTGCCTATGATAATATGGTGGCCTATGCGATGAAGAGACTAGCCAGGAACTAGCCTTTTAATGCTTTCGAATCCCAGCTCCATGTTTCTCATGTATTTCTTGTTTTTTTTGGTATAACCATCCGATGTCCGGCCACTAAAGAATATTCTTTACAACTCGGCTTATGGCTCGGCTTTGCGGCTCAATATGGCACACGTGAAAATCAATTGTCTTGTTCCTCGGGGCGCGTGAACTAAGAGTGGTGAATAGTGTCAGATTTTTCAGAAGGAGAGTGTGGTCACCTCTAGCTCCGAATGAGTTGATTTGTATATCGACAAATTCATATGGAAGAGCTCTTTACTGTGGAATAATCAAAATTTGTTTTTGAGAAACTTGAAAATTCAGATGTATCCCAAAAACTTTTTTGTTTTTGATGAACAAGCTCTGATACCAATTATTGGGAAAAAGAGTTTACATTTCCACTTTGTCCATTCTTATTTAATTTTGTGAGAAAAGAGACAACGAAGAAGACAATAAATCAAATTATAAAAAAAATAAAAGGCGTCGATTGGTACTGTTTTCTCGACACTTCATTTCGGTCTTTAGTCTTTTAATTTTTTAACAAAATTACATTGCAAGTTTTTTTTTTAAATGCCTCTAGTTGTTTCGGTTCTAAGGTTTTTATTTGTTTCAATTTTGTCATTCGATTGGAATTAATTATTATTTTTTTTCATTTCGTCCCTTATTCTTTGAATTTTTTATTTGGTATTAATTCCTTGTTTTTCGGTCCTTCTTGGACAATGTTTAGTTTTTTACCTGTATTTATGCATCTATGCTTTTGTTTTGTTTTTAATTTTTGTCATTTATTTTTATTGGGGTTTTATTTTTATTCAGTTTAGTCCTGGAATTTTAATTTATGTTGGTGATCATTTTAATATTAATATTTCTCATTTTTTCCCTTTGTTCTTTATTTTTTTGTGTTTTCTGTTATTTTTATTTGTTCTTCGAATTAGATGATTTAATGATTTCATTGTTTGCACAATAATAATGATAATTTTGTGATTGTTTTTTTATTGTTTTTTTTGTAAAAAAAAGTTGTTTTTTTATTCTTTGGGGAAATTTAATGATTTATTTTTTTGGGAATAATTTTGATAATAATTTTAACTATTATAGTCATGATAATGACAGTAATATAGGGATGAATTTTCAATTTTGATAATAATTCTTTTTGTAGATAGAGAATTAACAATTCATTTTTGTTATTTGATTATTGCAGGTGTTTTCACAATTTATATTTTGTTTGTTGTGTTTAATTTAAATTGTATTATAAAATGAACTAATCCTAATATAGTGAATTCAATAATAAAGGTATCCAAATCTTCTTGCTTTTTTAATGATGATGATGATAATTTTATATTAGTGATTTCATTGAAACCTACTAAATAGATAAATTTATATCGATTAAAATTCATATATTTTATAAGAAACTTGCACTTCATAAAAATTATGCACAAATTTATTATTTTGTCCAAATTTATATTATAATAAAAAATCTCACACAATTAATATTTTTTGCATTAAAAATATAGTTCTGGTTGCAACATGGTGTGGGTAAGTGGCTAGTATTGATTTAAACCATGTTCGGCAATGAATAGTGATGTATCGCTTTTACGACGAAAGTTCTCCACGGAACATGAAAGATGAAGCAATATGCTTGAAATCTGATGTTAAAGAACATATTATTATTTTACTTGTTTAATAATTTAAGTTTTTAAGTTAATTTGATTATTTAATATGATATCAAAGTGTTGATAACTAAAGAATTATGAGTTTAAATCTCACCCTCTCATGTATAAGTCTCACAATCTCATTCTAATTAATAAAAATAAATATAAGTTAGGGTAAGTCTAGCTTAAATGTTTGTTTAATATTGCAATAGTGGTTACTTTTCAAAGTATTTTTTGCTTGAAAATGCATCAAAATATTTTTTTATTTTTTATATCAGCACATTAAAACAATCTAAAACTACAAAAAATAATTAATTTAAAGAAAAAAATCAATTTTCTTAAAAAGCTCTTTTCCATCGCAAAAACAAACATGCTTTAATAACCTTACTTATAATATTATAAAGTAGTATAAATTATATAAGGAGATTTTATTTAATAACTTCAATTTTTTAGATTGAATTGGTTAACACAGTATCCAATCATTATACAAGTTTTAGTAGAAAAAACTAAACTCACTTTAAAAAAATATTTTATAAAATAATATAAGTTATTTTTTAAAATCTCAACTAAATTCATTTAATAGCATAATCTTTATTAAAAGTTATTTCCTTGCACATAGATGTGTCTGGAGGTGAAATTAGTTCTTAGAATAAACTACTGGCAAGGGAAGAATTAGGTAGCGGGAAAATGTCGCGGGCCTTAAAAAAAAATTGAAAACTAGCGACAGGGGAAGATGTTTCTTCTCTTTATTACTTTATGAAAGAAAAATCGTCGTTGCCGACAACGTCAAACTTCGGACATTGCTGGTTGGATATTTATCTTGAAATTATTTTTTAAAGTATATTTTAATTTAAAATTATTATTAATATTTATATATATATTAAATAATTTTTATTTAAATTCAACCTTAAATTGATCGATTAAGAGTAGTTAACCTACTGCTCAAGTAAGAGGACTCTAATGATCTCTATAAAATACTGACAGTCAACAAAATCCCACACAGTAATCTCTCAAAACATGGCTGAAGTTAAGCTGCTAGGAACATGGCCGAGTCCTTTCAGTTACAGAGTCATATGGGCACTAAAACTGAAGGGCATACCATACGAGTACTTCGAAGAAGACCTTTACAACAAAAGCCCTTTGCTTCTTCAATGTAACCCAGTCCACAAAAAGATTCCAGTTCTCATCCATGGCGGAAAATCAATCTGCGAATCCACTGTAATTCTAGAATACCTGGAAGAGACCTGGCCCCAAAATCCATTGATGCCCGATGATCCTTATGAGAGAGCTATAGCCAGATTCTGGGTTAAATTTGTTGAAGAAAAGGTATGTTTTTTCTCAAGTTTCTTGTTAACGAATCGTCTCATCTAAAATCTTAAGCTGTTATGTAAGGTTCCAGAATATAATTTATATTGTTCTCTAACACCCCCCTTAAGTGAAAGTTCTTTGAGAGGCCTATGCCCGATGAAAGAAATTCTGGTTTTTAATTTTATATTCTTGTACTGGTTGTGACAGGGTGTTGAGGTGTGGATTAAGTTCTTCGGCAGTGGAGAAGAGAAAGAAAAGGCAGTGAAGGACAGCCTGGAAATGCTGAAAACCATTGAAGAGCAAGCTTTAGGAAAGAAGAAGTTTTTCTGCGGGGACAAGATTAGCTCAGTGGACATAGCCTATGGCTGGATGGCCCGGTGGCTGGAAGTCATAGAAGAATTGGCCGGAGTAAAACTGTTTGAACCTCAGAAATTTCCTCGCTTGCATGCATGGATGAAAGATTTCAGGGATGAGCCCATAATCAAGGAGAATCTGCCAGGACATGACGAGATGCTGGTCTACTTTAAACTCTAAAATTAATTGTATCTTGGAGCAGTTTTCAGACAGATTAAGTCCTGTTATATAATAACATTTGATTTCCAGTATTCAAGAAAGAACAAGTTTCTGGATTTTTTCGGTGATTAATGTCTCATGACCTCAGTTAAATTATGGATTTGTTCGGCAGAGTTCGACATTTTCTGAAGGAAAAATCCACTGGTTGCTTTCATAAACCACTGTACTCTATAGTTTTATCTTTGTGGAGTCTGAAGATTCCTTGTAATTAATCAGAGAATCCAAGATTAGACAGCTAAATTGATTTTGAATCTCTATATTTTTTTCTCCTTACGTTTCCAAATCTACGGTTCATTTTGGTAGATTAAGAATGTTTCAACAGTCAATAGATACTTGGCAGCAGGTTAACAAAAGAAAAAGGGCAGTCAGAGGAGGAACAGTTCATCTCTCTGCCTTTCCGAATTCTTAAATAATTAATATTTTAATAATGATGTGGGATCTTGGAGCAGGGCATCGAAATTTCTACGAAAATCACAGAGGTTTCATAAGTCAAAATCCACCTCTTGTAAGTTTCTACCAGATGTAGATTAGTCAATGTTTCCTGCACAGAAAATTAGTAGGGTGAGCTCATTCCTGTAGATAAGTCAAAATCCACCCACTTGGATTCCTCCATTATAATTTGTTTTCTTGAATCCTGATCCATGCTTTGTAGTGGGGTGAGCTCATTCTTGTTTCTTTATACTAAATTACAAAGTTTTGCGTCCAAATTCTCCTACCGAAACTTGGTGCCCAAGCTAGGGAGAAGCAACTATAAAATGGCTTTTCATTGCAGCAGTCCTTGCATCCTGACCTCATCGAAACAATGGCAGAAGTGAAGCTGTATGGTTTTTGGCCGAGCCCTTTTAGCCACAGAATCATATGGGCTCTGAAATTAAAAGGCGTGGAGTACGAATACATAGAAGAAGACCTCTCTAACAAGAGTGAATCGCTCTTGAAGTACAACCCAGTTTACAAGAAGATCCCAGTTCTTGTTCACGGTGACAAACCCATTGCCGAGTCTCTTGTCATTCTTGAATACATCGAGGAAACATGGCCAGAAAATCCACTGCTCCCCAAGGACCCTTATGAGAGAGCCATGGCTCGATTCTGGATCCAGTATGGAGCTAATACGGTGAGGGTGTCGATCTTATTACAAGTCTCATCGTATATTTTTCATTCTAAGTGTTTTACTATATTCAAAAAATAATCAAACTCTTTGGTTATCTAGGGTGCCTTCAGTGCATTCTACCGAGGTAGCGGAGAAGAGCTCGAGAAGGCAGCTACAGAATTGTTGGAGAGCCTGAAAATCTTGGAAGAACAAGGTCTTGGAGATAAGAAGTTTTTTGGTGGCGAAAGTATAAATCTCGTAGACATCTCATATGGAGCGTTGGGTTATTGGTTTGCAGCCTTGGAAGAAGCAAAAGGTGTGAAAGTGCTGGAACCACGAACTTTGCCGCGGTTGCATGGCTGGGCTAAGAATTTCGTTGAGCTTCCCGTGGTTAAGGAAAACATTCCTGCCTATGATAAGATGCTGGCCTATGCGACTGACTCCATGAAGATGCTAGCCAGGAACTAGCCTTTTAATGCTTTCGAATCCCAGTTCCATGCTTCTCTTGTCTCGCCTTGCCTTTCTTTCTCATGCATGGTTTCTGTTTCGCGCGGGCGAGCGCAGACCTTGTATTTCTCAAATTGTCAGTTTTGTTTCGGGTGTTTCTTTTTAATTAAAATGGAATGTTTTGATTTCAAAATGTATTCTCATACTATTTTAAGGTTATGTCCTAAATGGAAACAATAATAGTAGTATCAGCGGTTCCTCTTCTTTGTCAAGAAATGATGATGGTGATGGTGATAGTGCAGTGTAGATTGTTGGAGATTAGTGAGTGGTTTGGCTGGGACAACGAATTGAATTTGAGGCAGGGCATTACGATTTGGGGGTGCCGGGGTGGGGAGCTTTTCAGTTTCAATTTAATTCGTTTATGTTTTTTTAAAGGCTGAAATGGCACAACCGGCATGATACCGGCGCATTTCGATCGAAAAATCCAGAATGCACTGGAATTTTAACTGAGATAAAAATCCAGAATGCGCTGTTTTATCTTGTTTTTTAACTGGTACGAAACATTTCGGCCATTTCAACCGAGATGAAGAAAACAGAGTAAATAAAAACTGGAAAGCAAAGTTGACAGAAATCTGTGTTTTTTGTATTATGTTTTGTACAATTGGAGAGCATTTATATAAATACATTCTCGCAGCTTGTAAATAGGAAATACAAGAGTTTGAGTCCTACTCAATCACGTACAAGTGATTGAGTCCTTCTTCATAATAAATTCTTCACAGCTTGAATTATGGTGGGAATTCTTCATCAGCAACCTTCATCAATTCTGCAGATATGCTTTATCTTTTCAACAATGCTAATAATAATGGTGATGTAGCTACAATCTTTCAAGTCACAAACACTAATCTAAGCCAGTTTCTCAATAAAGAATTTTACACAATCTGTGATCAGCTCATCACACAGGATCCTTTGAGATCCACCTATAAATGGGTGAAGTGAAGCTGCACGGGCATGGAGTAGCCCATATAGTTGAAGAGTGATTTGGTGGAACCAAGTACTTTGCCTCTCTTACATGCTTGGATTCAGCATTTTATGTTATATACGGTTTATATAATCGAATACTAAATACATGTAGTAGTAAAAATTTAGATTATAAATACTTCCAGTCATTTTTGCTCAAGTTTCAAAAAAAATTCTCAATGCAGCAGCAATATAGTTTCAAAATAATAGAAAATTTTCTAAGAGAAACCTTTTGATCTATGTCTATCTGTAGTCGTTGATTGAGTCCACATATTATTATTTATAGGTACATCGGGGACCCTTTTCATCAATATATTAGCTAATTTTCTCCTCCCATCAAAGAGAAAATTAGACAATTATCTCCATGATCAATCTCCATGATCATGGGTTTGAATAAAAAAAAAGAGTGTGTTATCAAGAACATAATGATAATTTCTCATATTTTAAAGAAATTCCAGTGATAAAAGAGAATTGTGAGAGACTGATGGTGATTTTAGATGCTCAAGGCAGATGTTTCTCTCGGACTGGTCTATGCAGGTCATGATCACCTTCAAAATCTTCAATAATCTACTGTGTTCCTCATTTATCTTCTTACACTAATAACAATTGTTGCAACGCATGCCTGTGAAAAATCTATGGTTTATTTTGGTAGATTAAGAGTGTGTTTAGCATGATTGTTGCTGTTGTGGTTGAGTTTGAAAAAAAATAGTTTCATGAATAGCGCTTTTAGCTGCGGTTCAAAACTGAAATTGAAGTGTTTGGTTAAAACTGTAGTTGAGTTTGAGATTTAATGAAAAACAGTTTCGAGCGTTTGGTTACCATGTTTTTCATATTGCTGTCAACTTGTGAAATTACTTTAAAGGATATACATATATTTTTTTTAAAATATTGTAGATTTAATTATCATAATAATAACATAAATGTAATTAATAATTCAAGTAAATTACAAGATTAATTTGTATACAAGTGGTTTCCATACAATCCAATAAACTCTAGAATTTCAAAAGCAATGCCGATAATAGATTAAAAGTGTGGTTTTATTTTTTAAAAATAAAAATGATATTTTTTAATATTGAAATTGGAGTATATTAGATCAACCTATACTTGTTTTTGATTCGTCAAACGTGTGATACTAATTATAAATTTTAGTTTAATATTTTCTAAACTATTTTTATTAAATAATATAATATAAATAAATAGTTGAAGATCGAATACCCCCAACGTTTTCAATTTTGAATACCAATTCAAATCAAAAACCCACTTGGATTCCTCCATTGTAATAGATCAAGATTTTTCTTGTTACTTATACTCCACAAGATAGTGAGTGTAGCAGTCATGATTTCGTGAAGAGTATTTATCAAGATATTTTTTATGGATTGTATAAAACTAAGATGATGTTAACCAGTGTAACCTTGTGTTTAAAAAATATTTTTTAAAAAAATTAAAAATATTTTTATTTTAAATTATTTTTAAGTGTTTTTAGATCATTTTCATGTGTTGATGTTAAAAATAATTTTTTAAAAATAAATAAAAAATATCATTTTAATATTTTTTTTAAACAAAAATCACATTACAAAACAATTTCAACCCACTATGTGCATGCGTTTTGTAGTCATTGGCCATTGTAATATGTTTTCTTGAATGCTGATCCATGCTTTGTAGTGGGGTGAGCTCATTCTTGTTTCTTTCTACTAAATTAGTGTCTAGAGCTGGGCAGCAAGTCAAGTCAATAATAGTAAACAAAGTTTTGCGTCCAAATTCTCCTACCGAAACTTGGTGCCCAAGTTAGGGAGAAGCAACTATAAAATGGCTTTTCATTGCAGCAGTCCTTGCATCCTGACCTCATCGAAACAATGGCAGAAGTGAAGCTGTATGGTTCTTGGCCGAGCGCTTATAGCCACAGAATCATATGGGCTCTGAAATTAAAAGGCGTGGAGTACGAATACATAGAAGAAGACCTCTCTAACAAGAGTGAATCGCTGTTGAAGTACAACCCAGTTTACAAGAAGATCCCAGTTCTTGTTCATGGTGACAAACCCATTGCCGAGTCTCTTGTTATTCTTGAATACATCGAGGAAACATGGCCTGATCAGAATCCACTGCTCCCCAAGGACCCTTATGAGAGAGCCATGGCTCGATTCTGGATCCAGTATGGAGCTAATACGGTGAGGGTGTCGATCTCATTACAAGTCTTTTTTTTTCTTTTTATCCGAGGAAACTCCATCCGGGAAAGCACACTTTATGAGTCAGCCGAGCGAATAAAACCCCAGTTGTTCTAGGTTTTTACAAAAAATACACGTCCTGACTCGAACTCGAGACACTGTACAGATCTGAAATCCCTTGTCATCACGTTACGCACATTGGGGACTCATTATAGGTCTCATCGTATATTTTTCTTTCAACTGTTTTATTATATTCGAAAAGGAATCAAACTCTCTGGTTATCCAGGTTGCTACCTTCAGTGCATTCTACCGAGGTAGCGGAGAAGAGCTCGAGAAGGCAGCTACAGAATTGTTGGAGAGCCTGAAAATCTTGGAAGAACAAGGTCTTGGAGATAGGAAGTTTTTTGGTGGAGAGAGTATAAATCTCGTAGACATCTCATATGGAGCGTTGGGTTACGGGTTTGCAGCCTTGGAAGAAGCAAAAGGTGTAAAAGTGCTAGAACCACGAACTTTGCCGCGGTTGCATGCCTGGTCTAGGAATTTCGTCGAGCTTCCCGTGGTTAAAGAAAACATTCCTGCCTATGATAAGATGCTGGCCTATACGATGAAGAAACTAGCCAGGAACTAGCCTTTTAATGCTTTCGAATCCCATGGTTCCATGCTTCTGTTGCCTTTAATTTCTTTCTCAGATTGACTTTGTATTTCTTGTTGACATGCTAGTAATAATAATGGTGATGTAGCTGCTATTGCTTGATATAAATGATCTTGTAGTTAAAA
This sequence comes from Salix viminalis, assembly GCA_029228465.1. Classification (NCBI taxonomy): domain Eukaryota; kingdom Viridiplantae; phylum Streptophyta; class Magnoliopsida; order Malpighiales; family Salicaceae; genus Salix; species Salix viminalis. The sequence continues at coordinate 4,449,608 of CM055442.1, forward strand.
CGAGCGGTATACCCGCGCGATGCGGCGGCTTTTTTTTATCTATATAGAAAATTAATTGGGTTTATATGTATTGTATTTTATTATTTAATATCTAGTTAGTATAATTATAATTGAAAAAATCTATGAAATCAAAATGGAAAGTGACCCGTATATTTTTTAATTGTAGATAACCTAAGTAAATTTGTATTTTTTTTAGTTTAATTTTTTCCCCAGTAATATTATATTTCAAATATTAAAAATGAAAATATTATAAATTTGTTTTTAAGAAATAAACTTAAACAAAAGAGTGCCAAATTTAAATTCAAAGGCAAAAAAAATTTTATAAGATTTATTAATGATATTATTACATTACATGTATTTAAGAATATTGATATTAATTTTTTTTAAGAAAAAAAACCTAGGTCATTTTTTTCTTCTCTCTATATATTTATAGGCGATAATATTCAATAAAAAAAATTTTATGTTATTCGATTAATTCATTATATTATTATATAAAATGTATTTAAGAATACTGATATTAATTTTTTTTATTCAAAAAATCCTAGGTCATGTTTTCTTCTCCCTATATATATTCCTATGTGATAATATTCAATAAATATTAGAACATATAATTAACGATAGACTAAAAATATTCAAGAAACTTTAACAAAAGAAAAAACAAACAAACAAAAATAACCATTGCTATTACTGTCAAAACAATAAATATTATTAAATTATCCGTAGGGAAAAAAATATTAACAAAAGAGTAAGCAAGAAAAAAAATTAAATAATAATAATAATTATTATTATTATTATTATTATTATTATTATTATTATTATTATTATTATTATTATTATTGTGTTAAGTACAAAATTAAAATTCGAAGACAAATTTTTTTTATGTTATCTGATTTATTCATTATATGATTATATTAAATGTATTTAAGAATACTGATATTAATTTTTTTTATTCAAAAAATCCTAGGTCATGTTTTCTTCTCCCTATATATATTCCTATGAGATAATATCCAATAAATATTAGAACATATAATTAATGAAAGACTAAAAATATCCTAGAAACTTTAACAAAAGGGAAAAAAATAAATATCATTGCCATTAGTGTCAAAAAAATAAAAATTATTAAATGATACGGAGACAAAAAAAAACATTAATAAAAGAGTAAGCAAGAAAAATAATTAAATTATTATTATTATTATTATTATTATTATTATTATTATTATTATTATTATTATTATTATTGTGTTAAGTAAAAAAATTAAAATTTGAAGACAATTTTTTTTTATGTTATCCGATTTATTCATTATATGATTATATTAAATGTATTTAAGAATACTGATATTAATTTTTTTATTCAAAAAATCCTAGGTCATGTTTTCTTCTCCCTATATATATTCCTATGAGATAATATGCACTAAATATTAGAACATATAATTAATGAAAGACTAAAATATCCTACAAACTTTAACAAAAGGGAAAAAAATAAATATTATTGTCATTACTGTCAAAACAATAAAAATTATTAAATTATACGGAGGAAAAAAAACATTAACAAAAGAGTAAGCAAGAAAAACAATTAAATTATTATTATTATTATCATTATTATTGTGTTAAGTACAAAATTAAAATTCGAAGACAAATTTTTTTTTATGTTAATAAATTATTCTTATAACAAATAGAGAAAAAAATACATATATCAATTTCCAAATGATAAAAGATATGAAATAAAATTTAAGAAATAATTTCTTACAAAAAAATACCACACTAACAAATAAGAAAATTAAAAAAATTCAAAATTAAAGCTAAGCACATTTATATGTACATGGATAAAAGTAAGGATTATTCAAGAAATTAAAAGAAATAAAGGGATTAAAATAAAAAATCCAAAGTAATAGGGCTGAAATGAACATTAAATATCAAGGGTTGAAAATCCTAAATTAAAAGTATAAGGACCGAAATAAAAATCAAATATATTATCAATTTTAATCAAAGGACAAAACTGTAGAAATTATAACTACTGTACCGAATAAATTCATCTTTTTCAATCCAATCCGGAAATTAAAAGAAGAAGGACGGAGTTGAACATTGGACATTAAATCAATTCCAATCGGAGGACCCAATCGAACAAAATTCAAACTTCTGTATCAGAATTCAAGACAAAATATGAAATTTAAACTCCAGAGATCGAAGTGAAAATGCATACAACTTGGGGGACGCTCCTGCACTTGTACGTGCAGGAGAGAGGGAAACGCTTTAACCGGCGACCGCCGCGTTCTCGTACATCTGATGATGAAACGCCCCGCCGCGGGAGGACGAATAGGCGGAGGCGCATCGTTCTGTACCCTTGAAGCTCGTCTCCGGCAACTTTAGGATGGCGCACGCGCCACCTGAACAGGGCGTGGATCGGAAAAACGTGGGGCGCGTGACGCGCACGCTCTGACAAACTCCGGGGTAAATATTAAAAAATTAATGTCAATTACTGTTATGTCCCTGAAGCGAAGTAACCGTTTTTGTTTTATTAGGGGCAGAAATCGTATTTAGCCAAATGCGAAAAATAATAAAATAAATACAAAACCGGCGGGCAGGACCGGACCGGTCCGGGCCGATGTGTTTAATGACAGTCGAGCCCCTGATTCTGACGGCTTTGTTTGTCGTTTTCGGGGGCTAAAATAGCCAATACACTGTTCATAACCGGATAAAACAAAAAAAAATAAGGCGGACGAACGCCCGCGACACACCAGATCAAATTGCGAATGAACAGTACCAATGAGTCTTCAGCGACAGTAATCTACAGGGAACGGGCGATCCCTTTTAGTGTTTTTAGTAATGGTTGGTTCATCTACTGATTAATAATGGCCCCCTCTAATTTTTTTTTTAAATTATGTTTCTAGATCATTTTGAAGTAATGATGTCAAAAATATATATTATTTTGGTATATTTTTTAATGGAAAAGCATTTTGAGAAACAACTTCAACCACACTTCTAAATAAGTTCTCATTTGTTTGTAAGTGTCTGTCCTTTTATATAATTTATAAATTTTTAATTTGTTGTTTATGATTCCTTTTATTATTAAATTAAAAATTAGAAAAAATAAATTTCTTAATCTGATAGCAAGTCTAGTTTGTTAACTTTCTTAATTGACTGCATATATTTCAAACTATTTTTGAAACACTCTTCCATGTTTATACTTTATGTCTCTCTTTATTTCGTGAAAAATAACTTGTGTTTGGTGAATGTTTTAACTTTGAAGTGAAACTTTTTCTTATTGTTCTAGATATATATCATGTGTCATTATTTGACTATGTTAATAAAATCTTTATGAAAATAATTATTTGATATTTGATTTGTATAAAAAAAGAGACTTAAAAAAAAGGAACTAATTAGGGTCTAAGATTTATAACATGTCTAGTAGTGTGATAGTTGTTGTTTTTAAAAGTGTTAGATTCTAACAAAAAAATTAAATAAATTTAATTATTGAAGGGGTGGGGATTTGAATTATAACAAAAAAAAAATCTATTTCTAGTGAAATTATTATCTTACATTTACTACCACGTTAGATGTTAAATTTATTTTATTACAGTTATTTTATTTGACATATAATTTATTTTATTATTTATTTTATTATTAAATAGACAAAAAAGATCTCAACATTATTTAAGTGATAGGGCTATATTATTGCACCAAACAAGTTTTTGATTTGACATATTCTTTTTTATCATTCCCTCCTTCCAAATTAGTTTTTTCTTATATATAGTCCCTATTTGATTTATATTCTTTTAATTGCTATGTTTTTTTAGAATATTTTATATATTGTTTCATATATATATATATATATATATATATATATATATATATCATCTTCTTGAAAAAATTCTATAAAATCTAATTCTCTTTTTACTACTATCTTCTTCTGTTTTCTTTTAAAAGTTTTTTAGATTGATATTATCAAAGTCACCAATTTCAAAGGTTAATGTATGTTAACTTTTGTCTCGTTTGGGTCCTACTTACTAGGCGACAGAGGAATCAAATCTCAAGTTTTGTGTTATACAAAGTAGAAAGGTACTCATCCATTGTTCTCAAAGAGGGTGCAAATTTAAATTGCATTAAAGAAGGTGTATTTCAAAAACAATTTTTACAAAATACTTCTGAAAAATTGTCTGTTGCAAACAATTCAAAACTACATATTGCAGGTGAACTTACAATAATAACTCTCTTGTTATTCTTGTAAATGGTAAACAATAACAAGTATTTGCAAAATCACGTAGTTTTGTGAACTTACAAATGCGTATGGATTCAGATAAAGGTGTATCTTCAATCTCAAACGGAGAAGTGGGACACCATAATTGAGAATAGAGCTCAGGTGCACCAGAGAGTTAAATATATTAGAAACCAAAGTATACAGCAATAGAGAGCGAGTAATTTCAATAGCATGCCAGTGTTTTCTTTCAGCAACACCATTTTGCTCAAGAGTATTTGTACACGATATTTGGTGAACAATTCCATTTAAGGCCAACAACTTACAAAATTTATTAGAAATGTATTCCTCACCTAGATCATACCTAAAACATTTTATAATAACAAAGTGTTAGTTTTGACAGGAGCTTGAAATGTTGTATATATCTCTAGGAATTCAAAATGATATTTCATCAAAAAAACCTAACAATAACGAGTATGATTATCAATAAAGAAAACATAATATCAAGACCCTTCTTAGTGGCAACAGGAGAAGGTGTAAGAATAAATCAAATCAAATGGAGAAGAAGAAACAAAAATACTGCGATTGAAAAGTACAAAGAGGCCTAAAAAGATGGAAGCGCTACAGAAACAATACAGCCACAAACTGAAGGAAAAAGTTATAGCCTGCACTGCCAATATCCAAAGAAACACAAAAAATATTCACTTATGCAGGAAATCAAAATTCTAAACAGTGTTTGATAAGAACCTCTGCACATAAAAAGAGTTACAAACAGTTCTAATGGCTTCTTGTCATAGCCCTGAAGATCAGCAGCGTCGAATGCCAAGTGATTTGTGGTGGTTTCTACTGTATACTTCAATCCACCTACTTTTTTGACACTCACGATATTCTGTCAGCTCAGCTTTTTTCTGCTGCAGGTGCGTTCTTAAGATGGGAAGTGCGTGCAGAGGATCGTCATGGAATATGTCAAGAATCTCAACTCCCTGATCACCATATAAACGTTCGATACACCTCTCAAAGATTATTGCACTCCCATTTTTCTCTTCATTTTCGCAGGTGACTCCTCCCAGATTCCTGGCATATGTCTCAGCTGATTTAAACCATTCCAATAACATGTCCACCTCAAATTGTTCATCTTCACATTCAAACAGGTTGTTTTCATACTGATTTATACGCCTGTTCTTGAAGGAGTTGCCCCGGAGTTTTGAAGACACAGACATCACCTCATCATTCAGAACCTGAGATTCATGTCTCTTCTTAGTGTTCCTGTTTTCTTCAGGGATGATTCGATATCCAGGAGTGACTTCCAGTGCACCTAAACTCTCACAATTCTTCAAGAATTGAAGGAACTCGCTCATCAGATCAGGATAGTTTCCTATCAAGCTGGAAACCATGTTTTCTAACTCTGCCTTTTCAACTTTTCCCTTGCTGTAAGCGAAGAAAAGCTTTAAGAATTTCATGTACCTCACCTCACAAGAAAGACTCTTCCTGACCTTTCTCTAAGAAGCTAACTCCTTCTCTAATCTGCTCTGAAATACTGTCAGGTCCCATTTGCCCCGACAGATTTCCTTTCCTGATCTGTCTTTTGGCGAACTTTCCTGTTTTCCAGGAGCCCTTCTCTGCAGCTCATCAACCCTGCTGTTGTTGAGGTCTGAAGATTGCAAATCTGGAAGACGACAAGACAATGGTTTTGCTTCAGTAATTCCCATAAATTTAAGAAACTCGTCTTGCAAATCAGGATGGCCTTCGGTAAGGCTGAGACCAGAATCGCAGACATCAGCCAAGTTCTTAGACCCTTCTTTATAAAACCTGAAAATGTTTCAAGAATTCCTCATAATCGTCCTCCCCAAGCTTGATCCTCAACTTGTTTACAAAATCCATAGCCTCTCGGAATCTGTTTCTCCTACTTTCCGTGTCTGCAACTGTAACCTCATCATCATCATCATCAAGGCTACAGACCACTTTCTTCAGACCCGTCTGCCCTAACAATCTGTGTTTCGCGAACTTCAATATTTTCAGGACCGCTTCTCTCTTGTTCAACAACCCCGCCGCTGGTGAGGTCTGCAGATTGAAGATCTGGAAGATGATAGGCCGAAAAGGTTTTTCTTCAGAAAGTGGCATACATTTAAGAACGTCATCTAACAAATCAGGATGGCCTTCCTTAAACAAGATCAAATCATCCATGAATTCCTCAGAACCATCCTCGCCGCTTGCGATCCTCGACTTGTTCAGAAAATCCATGGTTTTCTTACCCTCCCCAGTCTCCTTCTCCTCCACATCGTCAAGGCTGATTTGATGGCAAGACGGCATTAATGAGTTGAACCCATCAATGAGGTCATCACAACCTCCGAGAATTGCCTTCATTCTTGCTTGGAAATCTTGAGGAGCATCTATTCGCCACCCTAACACCACACCATCAGGCGCAGCTTCTGAAATTATGGCATCTTCCGCGATCCTGATAAGGGTTCGGATTTTTTTATCAGGCTGGTCATGTTGAAACCGGGCTTTCACTTTCTTGACAAAGTTTATGAAAGGGTCAACTTCTTGCGGAGGTTGCTGAGAGAAGATGAAACGGATATCATCTTCACTGTAATCTCTGTATCTCTTCATCCTTCTAGGGTTTCAGAGAGGAAGAGAAATAAAACAACTTGACAGTTCTTGGTGCAAGAATTTATACAGTGATCGCTCCTTTTCCTTAACGTTTCAGGAAAAAATTTACAGGTATTATTTGAATAAAATCCTAGCAGGGGCAGGATAAGTAGAAGCTAGACTCCATGGCCGACTCAATAACCGAATTGATTGGCTGGCAAGCACAAGCTTAGTTAAAAATCCCTTTGGTGGTCTTTCCAATCACGGATCATCATCTCTAGGTTCTGCCACTGTTATCATTCAGATTCCTCATTGAAGCTGCGATTTCTTGGCAATTTTGCATAACTTTAAACTTTATTTTTAATCAACCGTGTCTAAAAATAAATTTTTGTTTTAATTTTTGTATGTTTTTTTTTATCATTTTGATATATTAATATCAAACATAATTTAAAAAAATAATAAAAAAATATCATTTTAATTTATTGTTTAGTGAAAAACAATCATTATCATACTCTCAAATACATTTAAACAATGCATAAGAATACAGTAAAATATAAAAAATAAAAAACATGTGTAAAAGTAATAGTAAAATCATCATAAATAGCAAAAAAATAAAATGTGTCACTTCCCTTTTAATGTGGTCGATAGCTTGGTAGAACAAAAGAACTTTGTGTGATCACACCTCTTTCTAAGGATGAGATTGAGCTTGCATCATCAACAAGGATGAATATACTTAAAAACACTTTATTAATTAAGGACGTTGGACCCATAAATGCTTTGTTAAGTATGGTCATTGGGACCAAATAAGAACTCTACACGTGAACTGAAAAATCATGAAAATAAATTAAAAATAAACAAAGAGTTGTTTTATAAAAATGTGATGTATATAAAATGAAATTACAAATATATAGAGAGAGGGCTTAAAGATCAAGCTAATCTCCTCAACTAGATGTTCCCTCTATTAGGTTATAATATCTTTTTTTTTTGAATTCTAGGAAACCATACCTCTTGAAAGCGTACTTTATGGATCCAGGTGAGCGAGTAAAATCCCGGCTGTCTCGGGTTCTTACAAGAGATGCACACTCGAACTCAAGACTTGTTGTGTAGATCTCAAGTCTTTTGTCATCACGTCACGTCCCTTGAAATTAGGCTATAATATCCTTAACAATGAGTATGTCTATAAAGTTTTGGACTAGTATTGGATGAAAAACTATGCTAAAATCCATTTGCATCCCCTAGAGAGGTCGAAGAATTACATGTTAGACATAACTCAGAATATTTCATCTCCCACCATCTCAATAAAAGTTGTCAAACCCTTTAAAAACACTTGAAATCCCTCAAGAGAATTCGTTAAAGACTCCAGCTTTACATGGAAATGTTTGCTATCTTCCTTAGTAACATCATGCTAAACTTGACTTAGTTTGTAAATTAACATATGAGTACTAGAAGTGAGAGTTTAGTAGGTTATCTCAATTTGACTCGCATTTTATTTCTTAGATTATAAGTTTGTTATGTTAACTCAGATTGACTCAAGTTAGTTTTTTTTTGCTTATCTGACCCTTTTATATTTAATGGGCTAAGAATTGAGTTACAACATTTATCTTGTTTTATAAAAATATATTTTCTCATGTTAGCATTATCATTCTTTTATTAATTTGACTCATTTATTGTCATTGTCTATTTTTTTTTATCATTTGATCGAAATAAACCAACTTATTTGATCTAGTCTAATCAATAACTCATGAGTAGTTTTTTTTTTCTTTTTACAATATATTTACGATTCTAAAACATTATTTTTAACGAGAAAAAAAACTGTTACTTAGCATAAATGCACTACTAATTTAATATACATATATATATATAGAGAGAGAAAATAATTATGATTAGAGAAGTATGATCTTGCTGTATGATTTAAATTGACTTTCACCTTAACAAGAGATTGAATTAATATCTTTGCAGCCTGAACTTGATGGTCTTCAAAATAATATCAATGGGATGGAAACTTAAGACATTACCAATAAAGTGAATACAAATAACAGATGTAGCACATTGATATTCTGTGTACCAAAAACTACAAGATGTTTGCGGCAACGCGATCTTAAAAGCCTATCATATAACTAAAGCAAACTTCTGGAGCCCATTGGGAAATTCTTCCTAGTTAACAACTCGCATGCATCATGGGATATTTCCTGAGTGTTTGGTCTCATTCAGAAAGTTCGAATGATTTATTTTCACCACCACCATCATCATCTAATTTCCAGGCCCTATAAACATTATCTCTTCTTCACTGATCTCAACATTACCTCTACATATCTTGAACACCTCTATTGCGGTGGCAGATAATTTCCAAGTGCGTCCAATGTACAGAACCAAGAGCCTTTTGCACCCCTCTCTCAAAGCCTGCAACCCAAGATCACATAGATTTCGACAACGATTGACATGGAGTTTCTCCAATTTATTGCAATTGATCCCAATAGATTGCCATCCTGCAATCCTGACCCCATGACACAATGCCAAGTTCCATTCTTGAAGCAATGGGCACCCCCTTGCTATTGCTGCAATGGACTCATCACCAACAGTCCTGCACAGCCAAAGATTGAGAATTTTAAGCCTTGCGGCGAAACCCGCACCTATCACTGCCAATGTGGGTCCACTAATCCACAAGTTTACACGAGAAACATTCAAATACTCAAGACCACCTCCACTTACAATCCCCATAATGCCTTCTGGCACAAGGTTACAAGAATCAGCATCTATACGAGTTAAAGTTGGTGAACACCCTTTAAACCCTGTACCATTCACTCCGCTGCAATGTGATATCTTAACTGCCTCCAGCTGACAGCAAGATTGAGAAACAGATCTCAGCCCACAGTCAGAAACAAGTGGGCAGTATGAGATATTTAAGTGCTTCAAAGCTGAACAACCATTAGCTAAAGTTTCTAACCCAGCATCAGTAATGTTGCATCGATATAGACTAATAACCTCTAGGGAGGAGCAACCAGCAGCAACCAGCAAAAGTCCATGGTCAGTGATCCCAAAACAACAGTCCAGATTAAGATAAAGCAGCTTTGAAGGATAGAATTGCAAAAAGGTTAGGCATGAATCAGACAGCTCCGAGCAACAAGAGAGGGACAAATAGTGTAAATGCTGAAAACGGGTGAGCAGCCTATGGAGATGGAACGCACTAACAACAAGCCCACTTTGAGATAAAGAGGAAACATTGGGGAGGGCCAATGAACTATGAAATTGTAAGGACCGACGGCATGTGTTTTGAATATTAAGCCAGCGATGACAGGTCAAACCAAACGATTCACGATCGGAGCTACAGACAAGAAACTGAAAAACAATAAACAGGCAATCATTGGGTAGGTGCAAGATAGAGGTACGAGTAAAACTCAAAGGTTCTTCCATGATAACTTTGTTAGAACTCTTCTGAAGGCTGTAGAACCCCGATCTTTAAGGAATCTTTTTTATAAGCTGAGCTAGATGAGTTGGGAGATTCAAAACCACATAGAGCAGGTGAATCTCCATATCCATAGCCTACATGAACCCCACATTTACGATAAAGAAGTTACTATTTGAACGATAATGACCCCAAGAACAGGAAGATAGTTTACCTCATCAACCTGTGTGAATTGAATAAGATCAACAGAAAGGAAGGAGATATAAACCTTCTTTCTAGATTCTTAACATCAGGTGATTCGACTAGAAGATGTTAAATTCAAGGGGTATCCACAAGAGCCACAGCTGCAAAGGAGAAAAAAACCATCAACATTAAGATCAATATATGCACTATAAACAAACTTTCTAGTATGAATGATGGAAATTCCCACAACTTCACAGGCTCAAGGTTAGTGAATAAAATGAACATCGAAGTTTAACAACGTCTAAGCTAGGAATTTCATCAAAAACCTAATACCCAGAAAAAAAAAAAAAAAACATTCATCTTCGCAGTCACAGAATTGCAAATCCATTCCAAAAGGCACCTACATAGAATTATGTCATTAATTGGAGGAGATGTTGACACTGACAGCATCTAAATGTGTTTGGGAGGTACTGTGATGAAAACAGAAGTCTCCAATACTAATCACTAGATCAGAAACTTCCCATATATATATATATATATATATATATATATATATATATATATATATTGATTCGAACCCGAGTTGATCACCATTAATCAAATAATTCGAAATAAAAGGAACACAAGTTTCTAAGAGAATTATAGAAAAATTACCGCGCGATTTGAAAGCCTGGCAACTGAGAAGACAGGACGAATTGTGACATAAGAAAAATCAGATACAAGAAAATATCTAAAATGATTGAAGAAGATATCCTGCCCCGATACGACTACAGAGTGCGCACGTACGGCGAGTACAAAATCTACCCCCGTCCTTTTATTTAATTACTAGATTGGATATTTTCGCTATAAATATCTAGGTCTTAAAATAAACTTTGGTATAGTTTTTGAATTAAAAAATAAAATTGTTTTGATTAAATGAGAATAAAATATTTACTTTTTATATTAACCGTGCAGTAAAGGAAGAGTAATTATAGGCGTAAAATTTAACTCTTAAGATTGTTTAATGGTAGAGAGTTAAAAAAACTATATGTATTATTAGGGGTGAAATCGGAAAAACACAGAGAGTACAAGGTTTAATTGATAAATGCAAAAACTATAGGGGTGAAAAAACAAGTAACAGAAATATAGGAAAACATTTAGGGTTTAGGCCTCTGTTAAACCCTCTCTCTCCCCTTCTCCCTCTCCATCTCAGCCACTCAGATCCCTTTCGCAGAACCCTCGTCGCCGGTGAGTTCCGCCGCCGGCAGGCCATTCTTCTTCCTTTTTCTCTGTAAAGGGTAGGGAGTTTTTGCTTATTTATTTATTTATTTGAGGTCCTCTTTCATTGGATTTTCGTTCATGGACAAGAAGAGTTTGTATCAAAGTCTTGAATGGATGGATTGAACATGGCTTTTGTGATATTGAATGTCTGTCAGGATAGCAGATGGCAGTGGATAAAGATAGGCTTCATGAAGAAGAAGAAGCATCCTTTGTTCGTTTTTGCAAAATTGTTCTAGGCTGGGACTATTTTGGTCTCCTCACAGAAGCTGCTGTATTTCTCTTTCACTTCATTCTGTAATGATTCCATAAATGTATATGTTTTAAGTAAATTTTTCTCACTTTCTTCTTTTTGAAAGCAGAAACAGAAAAAAGAGAGTGGCAAGGGAGGTGGTTCAGGTCTAAGACAAGTAAAGAATACGTACAAAGATGTTGATGATTATCTTGCGACTTTCGAGCCCCTTTTATTTGAAGAAGTTAAAGCTCAGATTATTCAAAAGAAGGATGATGAAGAAGGTTTTTGTTTTCTTCCTGTTATTTGCAAATCTTGGCCTTTTTTCAACAAATTGATGTTTTTAGTGGTTACTTTGTTTCAACTGGGATAAAATCAAACTTAAAGCGATGATTTTACATAATGTATTGGGGTGCTGCAGTGACAGAATGGGTTATGAGACTTGTAGTGGAATGCAATGAGTCAGAGGGATTCCTCTTATCTTCAGTTACTTATGGAGATGATGAAGGAGAGAAGATAGTACAAAATGATCTTTTGCTGCTTTCAGAAGATCAGGTATTTAACGAGCAGGCAATTGATAGTTTCTTGCACCTTTTATTATCATTGATTTCTTTTTTATGCAAGAATGTGACTTGTTCATGGACGGTTATGCTATGCTAGGCTCAGTTATGACTATGTAGAGGTTGTTGCTTATTGCAGTTTAAAGAGCGTGGTGGAAATTTCCCCCAGGTCTATGCATTTGCCTTGGTTGAACAGCGCCAACATAACCTTCTTAGACTTAGAATGTTTTTAGCCGGGGAGGTCATGAATTTAAATACAGATGTTATTGAATCTCGTACGAGATTGTTGAAGATGCACGGTTTGATTACTTCTCCTGGAATGCTGCATGAGAAACGCTTGTTTAGTCTAAAGGTAACCTCTTTCCATAACCACACTTGTGGCATTTACTCTATTCTCAGCAATTATACATTTAAGAAACACATGTGCATTATAATCCAATAATGCTTCTTTGCAATTGAAAATACCCCATCAAAATGGAAGGATTTGGTAGAGAGAGAGAGACAAATGCTTGTTAGTAATAAACATGTATATTTTTCCTGAAAGGGATTTTTTCAGTTGGTTCTCCTATAAACCAGATAGGATTTGGGGAAGAAAAAGTACTTGAAATATGATGCTTGTGTGTTTTGCTAGTGATGGAACAATACATGAGTATTTTCTTGGGAGTAAAAACTCGCCTGAAACGAGGAATGTCAAAAAGGCTTTGAGCTGATTAGGCCTGTTCTCTCTCTTCTTTCTTTTTCTTTCATACCGACAATACATTCTCCCCGACTTACTTAGAGACTTACCCATATATCTATAACGAGTAAGGGTGGCATCCTCCTATCTATTGACGAGAACGGCAGACTCCTATCCTATTCATTCTTTCCTCTCTTGAGCTTTTGCTCTTTCCTCTGGACCCTCTCTTTAGGAAGAATTTCTACGACTGCCCTACTTTATGAGGGCTTCTTCTATGTGATGATAACCTCTTGGAGCACCCTCTTATTCCAAGTAGGGCTCTCCCCTTAAATCCAGAGCTTCTAATTATGTGAAATGGTGTAAAAGGATCAGTATAGCATGCCCAAACTACTTTGGTATTGCTGTTTTGTTGTTCTCGTTGTATAAATTCAAGCTTCACATATCAGTTTGATTCATGTGCTTTTACTGTCATTTGAAAAGTCTTTGTAGTTATATTGCTTTATCCATCTTCAATTGCCATCCAGTTTGTGGGCACCAGTTTGACTGCTTGTGTACTTGTTTAATCATCCTCCTGGGAAATTGAAAGTTTCAATGCATGTTTCTGGAACTTCACATATTGACCTTCATTCATTATTATTAATTTCTAAGACAAGTCAGAATTCATTTTTTTATTACTCTTGTTCATTGCTTGAATAGAAGGGCATTCCATATCTCTTGTTTAAGTAACTGCATGTACATGTTTATGCATAGAGCTATGTACACGTTGCTGGTTTGTTTCAAAGTGTATCAACATCAATAAGCGGAAATAACCAAAGATAGAAAGAAAAGGAGAACAGATTGCCTCCTAATTTATTTGATTTCTGACATTGATGGTTGGTTTGCACTTTATGGTAAACTTTGGGTTAAGGTAAATTTAGGGACTTATGCCAGGCTTAATGTTATAGATATGTGTGTTGAAATAGTATTTGATATATAGCCTTACAATCAAATGGTTTTTTGTTGAATTCATAATTTAATTGTTGAATATTTGGTTTGATACACATCCATGCCCAATTTTGTTGTAGAGAAAAGTTGGTAATTTCACCATTCTTAATTGTGTAGAATTGTGCTTTAGTATCATATTGCATCAAGCAGCTGGATTCACATATAGGTCAATGCTAGTTTGTTTCCTTTTCCTTTTCTTTCCCTATCGTTCTGTCCCAGCTGTGAGGATATTCTTCTTAAACATAGCAATCCATATATGAAATGTGGTGCATTAAATGGGAACAACAGCCTTGAAGTTATTTGTTATCATAATTGTATTAGGTTCTCTAATGCATGCTTTACATTCTGCAGATATGCAGCCTATCAACGATCTCTCGTGAATACCTTGCCTTGCGGTCAGTTGGCTCGCTTCCTTTCAAGGATTTAATACTAACAGCTGTTGATAAAAGTTCCGGTTCTGAAGATCAGGCATGGAAAGTTTCCCAACCTCTGTCTGAACATTTTCAAGGAAGTCTTAATAAGTCACAGGTGGAAGCAATAGATGTGAGTTTATGCTAATACTGTAAAGCTGATCAATTTTAGCATCTTCCTCCCTCTAGTAACAAGTAAATTCATTTTACAAATTGCTTATATTTTGCAAATACTTTTTTTTCTCTAATGTGTAATGCACCATCTCATGTACATTGAAAGCACACAAAAATAACTAGAAACAGCTGAACACCATTTATGTTCAATCAGTGGTTCATGAATATAACATGAATTTAGTGCTTTGCATGTTCCAAAACTATAAAAGGTATGTGCAGAACTATATCATTCGTAGAATTTTTGTTTTCTCTTCAAATACTCCTTCATTTCTCTAAATACAAATCAACTAAATGAGAACATGAAGATACAAATCTTCTCAAAAACAGCTTTGCATTCCAGATTTCTGTGACAAAACACATAGATGTTGGCAGTAACCATAAAATAACACAGGAAACAAAATCATAGCCCAAAGCTCTTTAATATGAACTGATAACTAACTTATCCTTTTATGATATTCTAAGGATATATAGATATAAGGGGGATCCCACTGCTTATTTTTGAATGGTTAAAATATGAGCATTAAGGATACTCATAGCCGAAAAGATACGTATCTATCTTTCTAATCTTCTGAAGTTACATTTTTTTTTCTGCAGGCTGGTCTATTGCGCAAAGCCTTTGTCTTGATACAGGTCTGATTTGTGTCTTTTTCATGTGTTTATTCTGATCCGTTTCCTTTCTTCATCCTATGGCTGCTTAAAATAGTGGCAGCCATTCAATTTACCAACTATATTGAACTTCTATGTTAGGAGTTATTCGATAAAATATAATATCATGTTGTAGTCACATGGATTTTATCAAGTACAGATGCTAGGTACAATTTGACATTGGGACTTTTCTATGATTACTTGAAGGCAATATGATTATAGTTCCTTCAAGTTACAAATTTTTAGTGGGTTTACTTATTTTGCTGGGAAAAAAATTCTTCACTCTGTAACTGGGCAACATGTTGGAAGATATATACAACAGTGATTCAGTAAGTATTATTCCTTGAAAAAGGAATAGAATACAATTCAATTCATAACATTACAAACTATCAAGTATGTTTACTTATTGTGCTGTAGAAGTTAATCTTATCATTTTGTAATTTAACTAATTTCACTATAATTGTCATAATTATTAACAATAAAGTATGATAACAATACCATGTTACCTTAGAGTACTATATATTTGTAAAAAGTCATCTTTAAATGATTACAAATTAACAAGTACTTGCACTTAATATATGGCACATCATATCGTTTCCTTCATAAACTCGAGGGCATTATAATTGTAATTCCTTTAATTATGTATTTATATAGTCATTGTGAGTCATTTATGTTTTTCTAGGGACCTCCTGGAACTGGGAAGACACAAACTATCCTCGCTCTTCTTAGTGCAATTTTGCATGCAACTCCAATAAGAGTGCACACCAAGTGAGAATTTTTTTGACTCGTATTTGCTTTTAATCATTTGCTTCTCATTTTTAATAAATTATACAATTTTAGTATCAATATTTGGTTTTAAGCATTTGTTGTTGTCTTGAGCAATTTGTAATGCAACCTTTCTGTCATTTGCATTTACCTTATGGTTCGTCAATGTTTATTTAGGGGTTAATAGGAGTTATGGAGATTGAAGAATAATGGTTGTGATGTTTTTTACCGATAAAGGGTTTGTGGGAGGGATGCTGCTCAAATTAGTTGGGGTATCATGGAGATGAAGAATGGTCAAATGTGCTAAATTTTTGGGATGAAAGGTACCCAACCTCCTGAACTATCAGGTCAAAGTGCCATTAGTTCGTAAAAAAAAATTACTCCAATGATTACTTCACAAGTTTTTTTATTTGATTTAATCTACCATTGAACCTAACTAGGGTTCCACTCAATTGTTAATCAAAGTTGGTCATGTGAAAATCAAATGTTCACTAAAAAGGGAGAAGTTTTAATTTATTTTATATGATGAAATACAAAAGGAATGAAAAAAATATACAAAAAACGATACCATACAAAAATATTAATCAAGTTCCTAGTTCTTTAGCCTTCTGGAGAGAGAAAGTTAAGGTAGTAGCCGCATACAACTATGGATTGGACTTTAACATCTCAACTTCATTTTGATGGATTTGAGTATTGATATTGTTGGAAAAGATAGATTGATGGGCAAACATTACAAATGGGTGTGGTATTTGGCTTAATTTTTTGTTGTTTAGAACTCAATTACAATGGATTTTGTGGTTTGAAGTTGGTTTATGGAGGTCTTATGCTTATGTTTTGTGTTATTTTGGTAAAAAATAGATGAAATTGAGTTGTAAGACAAAAAGGACATACCTCATCAAGTTTTAGGCTAACTATGGCTTGCCAGAGAAGGAACATGACCATTTTGCAGTATAGAGCATTTGCTTATTCTTTCAAGGATTGTTGGCTCTGTATAGTTTATTTGAACTAATCACTATTATTGTTAGTTATCTGTTGCAGCTTTCATGTTACTGGCCTTGTCTTTCTTTAGCCCTTTTGAATTCTGAATCTCTAAACTCTAAAAAGAAAAGTGAAAAATCTTGTCTTGAAAGATCATCTGCTTCATTTAAATGAGTTTCTCCTTTTGGCTTTCCCTTGTTTAAAAATTCAGTAGTAGTAAATATAATGGAGATTCTAAGATTGGTGTTAAAATTTGAATTTCTAACTGTTTTAAAATCACAAATTTTCTATGATGACAAAAGTCCAAGCATCCATCACCTACTTTCCAAAAATTACATCAAACACCCTGTTGGGCTCTACTTTTTTGGACAATTCTTTTCTCAACTTCCCATTGGCCCTATATGTTGCCTATTATTTGTATTTCCCAAATGATTTTAAATTCTTTTCCTGCCTTATGCTTAGTGTTTGGCCTTGGAGTGTAGTGGGTGTATTAGCTATCAGTCAAAACTTTTATTGTATTTTTTTTCATCAAACAAAAGGATTAAGTCCCTTTCATCTCTTGTTTTAATTTTTCTTATCATTTTATAATACTTTTGGGAGGAAAAGTTGAGAGGAAAAAACATGGCTATCACATATCGTGCTTCTGTTATTCAAATTTACTGGTGTTCTAAATCAAATCAAACGATTGTTTTAGCTACTAGTGGCATGTGATTTTTGTTTCTAGGACCAATGGCACTTTGACTTAATGTTCAGGTACCTTTTAGCCAAATCTTGTTTTTGAGACCAAAAAAATTTGAAATGGTTTGTTTGTTTGCTAGAGAATAATATAAATCATATTTTAGGATCTCACTTAATAGCTTAAGTTTTTAGGTCAATTGGTTCCTAAACATGGTATCAGAGCCTTGTTGACCTAGCGGTCACAAGTTCGAATCTCATCACCCTCATTCTATTTGATGAAAAATCAAGCACAATGTAGCGTGGGCCTATGCAAGTTTCAAGTCCAAATGGCTTTCACTTGAGGGAGTGTGTTAGAGAATAATATAAAATCATATTCTAGGGCTTCACCTAATAGCTTAAGTTTTTAGGTGAGTTGGTTCCTTAACAGGTTCATTCTTTGGTGTGCCTGTTGAATTTGATCAAAGATGGGATGGTCTGAGTTTCACATAGAGATTCATGGCGCTTGTTCCTTTTTGGATGGAAGATTGTTCATAAGGCACTTCCTTCACTTTTTGAACATTTATGCTTTATGGGTCTTCCTTTGTTGTTCTTTTTCTTATAAAAAATTGGTCAAGGTTCAGGGATGATTCTATTGTCTTACTTTGTGATATTTGTTGAGGAACAACAACTAGCTTCAGTGAGAAGTAGTAAAAGGTTGTTCCAAGTTTTTGAATTGGAGATATCTTGAAGACAGAAACAAATCTAGGAATGGTCCTGGCTCCCATTAATCATCCATGAATATATAAATTTTTTAAAGATATTCTTACAAAATGCCCCCCTTAGAACCAAAACCTCACATTCTAGCCCCCAACCACAATGTGTGGATTCATACCTGCTTGGAGACAGAAATCTCTTGCTATTAGGACTAAAGTAGGCAACAGAAACTAGATTTATTGCAGAAAACAGCTCATTATCATAGAAAATACTATTTCATAAGCAAAACAGAATTGATGGGATTGTGATAAAGAAACAAAACTATAAAAGGTGTATTTAATTTCTATACGAAGCTTTATTTTGCGAATGAGTGGCTAGGATGCCATCAATTAATGATTTCACATTTGATGGTATTCAGATGATATGGTCACTAAGTCAGTTAATGATTACTTTTGGTGTTTTGTTGCTGAAAGAATTAACAGGTGTGATAGCAGGAGATGATTCATCCTTATTTCCATTTTTAATAGAAAAACAAAATATACTTGGGAGTGTTGACAGTGTAGAGGATGCGGGATAATTTAACTGTGTTTTTCATATGCATTGATGTAATGTTATACATGAGGGGTATGGCTGCACATGGTTCCCTATCTGGTAAAAGATTATTTTGCTTATGGAAATATAAGTTTACCTTGTCATTCTCTTATGCAGGGCTGGGTTGCATGAAACTAAAAGCGGGTCAGAACTACCAATTCAAGAAAAGTATGTTCCAGTTGTTTTTTTTAGTTTTACACATGCGATTTGCTTACCTTTTTAACTATCTTGCAGTGCATTAGTTTTTTTTTATCTACAGTTTGACAGCCTTGTAGTCCATTTTATTTTGAGCTTATTGGATTTGTAAAAGTTCAATAGAATGAGAAAGACAACTTTTGATTCCTACTGAACCATGAAAGTTGTATAATCTGTAGGTATAAGCATTGGGCACTAGCTTCTCCATGGTTGTCTGGTAACAATCCAAGAGATAAGAACATGCCTAAAGATGGCAATGATGGTTTTTTCCCTACCAGTGGAAATGATTTTGTAAGTTGAAATTTCACTTTGTACAATTATGTTCTTGTAGATCTGCACATTCTAAATTCAAACTTAAGCTCTGCAGAAACCAGAAGTTGTTGATTCCAGTCGCAAATATCGTGTGCGTGTGTTGGTATGTGCTCCATCAAACTCAGCTTTAGATGAAATAGTGTTGCGCCTTCTCAAGACAGGTATGTGTTTCCACACTGGCAAATCTGTATTTCATTATGTTTGCTTCCTTTTGGCATGACACAATTATCGGTGATGTTTGGATTTTTCTATCTGTCCATTTTGATTTTTATCATTCTTTCATTTGCTCCATTGATTTATGAAGATATCAAGGCAATGTAGGACATGGCTAAGGTTCGTATGATTTTAAAGGAAGTCAAGTGTGGTAGTAGTTACTACTTGGATACACTGGATCCCGAATACAAATATTAGTGATACAAAGACGATATGTTTTCCTATTTCATTAACTTGTAAAGGAAGTTAAGTGTGGTGGCAGTTCCTTCCTGGATATGCTTGATCCTAAGTTATCTTAAAAAATAAAAACAAATTATTAATGATGCAGGACTGATAAAATTAAACCCTGTTTCATTATCTTAGACTATTAAACCAATGATGGAATTTGAATGTTTTCATTTACTTAACCAGAGAAATTGTCTTAAACAAGTTGGGGTTGCCCCTCAAACTTTTCCTCCATTCCACCTGTTATCCAGGCTGTGTGTTTTCTGTTGGTTCCTAAGAAACCAACTCTTTTTTATTGATAATAAGAAACAGTTTTTCAACTTGTCCTGCTCAAGATTGATTCTGTTGATCATTGTCCATCTGGTTCAATCTTCAATATGAAAAAGGAAAAAAGTAAGCCTTTGATAGTACCATCCCCTGTATCCATTTTTATTTTTACTATGCAACGATCTTAACATCACAGGTTTTGCTAAGACTGCATACATATGCCTGAGATAATATGCAATTACAGACTCTCACACTCATATGGGATCTGATACTAACCCTCTCATGGAATCAAAACAATAAAAATAACATTTTCATACTTCCTCTTCCAAAATGCCAAAAACTCGATTCTATGAGGAAAAAGTCAAAATTAGCCTCTAGCTGTTCTGAAAGCATCCTGCAAACTGGTAGTTAAATTATTCTTCTTCCAGCTGGTCTCTGGTCATCATCATTCTATTCTGGAGCCACCTGGTGATTAGCATTGTTCCCAGTACCCAACATATACTGTAGATGCCAAGTTCAATTTTCTTCCTTACTTCCAAAGAAAGAATGCTATATCTGATCTGTCCATCGTTTTCCTTACCATGCTTATGTATTTGACTGCCTGAGTAGCTTTGATCAATTCTTTCCCTTTTGTTCTAATAGTTTTTCAACTGGATGTGCTGAATGATTAGTCTCCTAATATTTCTTTCATGTGTTATCAAAGTTAGGGTTAGAGAGCCATTATTTCTTGCTGTACTCAGTAGAGGGGAACGACTGTAGGATGGATTATTTGCTACTGAAAGGGGTTCCTGGCTCATTCAGTGCTGGGTGTCAAATTTGTTGATGGTTTTCATCTTGTCAATGGGTAATACAAGTAGGATGGCTAATCCATTGAGTTTCCTAGTGAGTTTTTGGAGGGAAAGATTCTTCATGGCAATTGGGTGTTTTAAATGCCAAATACTGTATTTAGGTTAAGAGAAATGCTACAATTTTCATGGATTGCATGTACTTGATGGATGGGTTGTTGAATCTGTTGCTTGCACTTTGCATGTACACCTTGGAAATTGATATTGACAGGACAGGTGGGCATCTATATGGGATCTGTGTCAGTGTGGAAACTAAGCACCCAGCATCTTTGGAGTCACTAACCCTTTGTTTTTTAAAGGTTGAGCCAAAAGTTTGATGTGAGAGATTTGGGTTGTGATTGTGAAATGATCTTTTTGAAGTATACCATTGATCATCATGAATTAAGATGATGAAATATTAGGAATAGGCATTGTAAATAAACTTTGGCTCCTTGTTTAGTTTTTCTGTGCCAGTGCTGTGCATTCCTCTTATCGTATTCCAAAATGTGGGTACTTTCACTCAGAGTTTGTTATCCTATATTGTAAATTCGATATGCCTGAGCCCTAGATCCATGCACATACCCTGATCTGAAAAATGAAGGTTGCTGGATATGATAGTGTGCTGTGTGTACAAATTATATTCAGCTCTTTGATTATCATTCTAAAATAAACTGTTCTTTTTGTTTTTTTGCAGGTGTTCATGATGAAAATGTCCGTACATATAATCCAAAAGTTGTGCGGATTGGTCTTAAAGCTCATCATTCTGTCCAGTCAGTCTGCATGGATAATCTTGTATGTCTTGGTCTAACAAACACTGGTTATTGTCGCAATTCTTATTTTTGTTACAATTTATTCTTGCATGCTGTTATAATTATCATGGTGTCCTTTTTAATTGGATTGCCTATGGAAGAACTTTGTGTCTATTCTTGTTTTTGTTGTTGGTTCTCCCACAATTTTGCTATATCTAGATGTCTTCAATTAGATTGTCAAACAAAGGATTTTGTGTGCATTTGAAAGAGGAAGTTACTATGATTTCAATACAACCTTTTGCTAATCCTTTATTCCAGAACAAATTTTTGGAATGATTTAATCTAGCTACAAGACATTTTCAAATACTTAATTGATTCAACACCAATGCAGTGAAACTAAAGCTAATTAATAAAGTCAATGATCTATGAAATCATAAAAGGATAGTAAGTGAGAAGTATATGTTTCCCAAATATTGGGATTACTACTGCGATTAAGTCAATATAATACCTTCCAAGTCCTAATGATGAACTATTAATCTCACCATATTTGGTTTACCTTTTCTCTTACAATTTGGTGGATAAATTATAAAAGT
Organism: Salix viminalis; assembly: GCA_029228465.1. Lineage (NCBI taxonomy): Eukaryota > Viridiplantae > Streptophyta > Magnoliopsida > Malpighiales > Salicaceae > Salix > Salix viminalis. Next base: position 4,471,996 of record CM055442.1, read on the forward strand.
CTATTAATGTATGCATCAATGTTGCACCACCTATTTCATAGAAAAAAACAAATTGCACTTCATTGTTTATATCTCGTGTGATCTACATATGAATTAATAATCCATGAAGTTTAAGAACTGACATTTGCAAGAAATAGGTCTATGCAAAACGTTATTTTCTTGATACAGCATATCATATGCGGGGGGGGGATTGAATTTCATTATCCATGTCATATGATCTACATATCATATAAGCAATCCATGAAATTTAAGAACTCACATTAGCAAGAAAAGGTCTGTCAAAACTCTTGCTACAGCATATCACATGCTAGATACTTCTACTGTTTGTTATTTTGAAGATTGATATGACTGATTTCTCCTTCAGGTGAAACAAAAACAAGGTGAATCAGCTTCTGATAAACAGAAACATAGAACTGCAGGAAGGGATACAGACAGTATCCGTGCTGCTATTCTAGAGGAATCTGTAATTGTATGTAAATCCAACTGCTTTGAAAGTGGAATCTAGAGTAGTGTACATCCCCTTGGTAATTTTTCTGTATTGCTAGGTCTTTTCCACCCTCAGCTTCAGTGGTTCGGCACTTTTTAGCAAATTGAACCATGGTTTCGATGTTGTTATTATAGATGAAGCTGCCCAAGCTGTAAGTGTTCATCATCTCCTTCATTCTTGTTAGTCACATGCAGTGGATTCCTTTAAGACTGTTATGACTTGAACTCACAAAAATTAAATGCACAGAAGCTCTCAGATTTAATGGAAATGTAAAAAGATATTCAAGTAGGCGGTGATCAGCTGGTTCAAGACTCCTCATGTGTGTAAAATGTTACTTGCATGTAAAATGTTTATCGTGGTTCTCCTTTTTTAAACAATGATATCAAGATCATTGAGTTATTACTTGGATTTTCTTGTGAACCTGATGAACTTTGAATTAAAGGGCATTGAAGTAATGTTGTTAAAACACAAATCATATGATGCATCTAGCATAAACAAAATGCTAATATTTTAGGTAGATAGAAATTTATGTTGCACATGGCAATTGATATCTCAAACATGATGCCGCATTTCATGAAATTAGATGCATTGAAAATAAAAGGAAACATAAGCATGAAGGTGTGGCTGACTAGTTGATAGTAGTATTCAGGTTCATTCATTTTAATATGTGGCACCATCAATTATACATCACATGTGGGCTGCTTTACAATGTACATGCTAGCCTGTGCTTCTGTTGCTCAAAAGACTAAGGCTTTTCCTAGTTTATAATCATCTTGCAATTGTTTTTGTTAATGTAGACATATTGAGATACAGTTGTTACTCAGTTGGATTTGTGATATTACCCTTAAACAGGTGGAACCAGCTACTCTTGTGCCATTGGTCAATGGATGCAAACAAGTATTTCTGGTATTTTTCTCACTTTTGTGATTTTAGTTTGACATGATATCTTCATGCATGATTCACCATGTAATAAAATATTGCAGGTTTCTAAAATTCATACCAATATTAATTGATTATTGGACAATTTGACAGTTCTGATAGTATCTTGTTTTTTCTTGAGAGACTAGGGAAGAGTGTTATGAATAGCTGTCATCTCACTTGACTTTTTTGTTTCAGGTTGGTGATCCAGTTCAACTTCCAGCCACTGTAATTTCTCCCACTGCTGGGAAATTTGGGTAATGAAATAATCTCTGTTATTTTGTTTCATATCATCACATTAACATTTGTTATTGGATTAAAGTTTTTAATCGTAATCTCATTTTTAAATTTAAAGCTATGGCACAAGTTTGTTTGAAAGGTTTCAAAGAGCTGGTTATCCAGTAAATATGCTGAAGATGCAGTATCGCATGCATCCAGAGGTCAGTTTAGAATCTCAATAAATGCTGTGAAGAATTAACATTTATGGTTATAATAACATTTTCAACATCAGATTATGAAAATCATAGTTCATTATCAATCCACCACTGGAAAGAATGTTAATTAGCATCTTTTACTCAACTTTGATAAACTGAACATGTTTGGCTGGATCTGTTTTTAGCGTTGTCAGATTAATTAATATTAGTTTTAAGCTTAGCATGGTGATGTTTCTTTTTAGTTTTGACCTCATGGCCTGGCACGTGCTATGATGTCTGTTATTGAGAATTTTATTAAATTCATGGTGCTATTTTACATCAATTGATTTAGTTGTGTGTGAATTTTTTCTGTTCTCTTAATTTCATTCAACTTCAATTATTGCACGCTAAGTTAGATATATGATTTTCAGCATAATGCTTTTCTGCTTTCCAGTTGTTCCCTATTTCAAAAACATGTTAGAGAAGAATCCGGTCTTTGTAGAATCTAAACCACCCAAGCTGGCTTGTTGACAATGTATTGGACACTATCTATCAAAATTATACCAGAGGTGTCGTATTATTCATGCTGTAATCTGTATCATAGTTTTGAATAATGGTTGTTATATACCATAATGGGAATTATTTAATGGACTCAAACAGTCATGTTTCTTTTTTCTTTTATCTTTTTTACTGCTATTGAAGGTGTAATGGCATTTAATGGCCAAATTGTGTTATGAACTGTAATGGTCATTAGGGCTGTTATTTTGAAGATAACATCTGTTATTTTCAAAATAGGGCCTTGATAGTTTTCAGTGTTTGACTTCTGTTTGTACTTATTTTCAAGATGCCACACAAAAGAAGCGATTCCAACTTTTATGCATGTACTTGAAATATGCCACGCTCATACTCAATTATCTTTTTTTTCCTCTCTCTAGATTCATCTGTCTTTTAATTCAACTCCACCTTTTTCACTCAATCATTGACTACCATGTCAAATTCCAAAGGTGAATTGTGTGCTTGTAAGAGATACACTCTTGTATACAACTAATTGAGGTCATTTTTAACTCAACTTTATTTATTTATTTTAAATATTTGTGTTTGGCATATATCTTACCATTTTAGTTTAACAGTTAAAGTATATACTTTAAGGTACTTTATTTTATATTGGTAACATGAATTTTAAGTTGTAATACATTACAATTGTTTATATGACATTAAATTGTTATTTGAAGTATACCTCTTTTTTGTTTATGATAATACATTAGAAGTGTATTATAAAAAGGAGTTATTAGAAGTGTTATTATCATGTTTATTTGATAGAACCTCAAAAACAAAATGTGAATATTATTTTATTAAGAGTTGCTGATGCATCCATGAAAACATTGTCCGTGACCATTATTTTATGCATGCGATACGCAACAATCCACAATTACTTGCAACTGCTTTTGTGATTTAAAACTATGATATGTATTCTCTTCCCTCTAATTAAAGTTTTTTGTCAAGAAAAAGTGTTCAGCTTTCTGATTCCATTTACATGTTTCCCAACAGATTAGGAGCTTTCCTTCAAGTGAGTTTTATGCTGAGGCACTGCAGGATGCAGATGATCTTGAGAGAAAGACAACACGTGACTGGCATCAGTATCCCTGTTTTGGTCCGTTTTGCTTCTTTGATGTACAAGAAGGGAAAGAATCTCAGCCTTCTGGAAGTGGGTCCTGGGTGAATGCTGATGAGGTTGAATTTGTGCTACTCTTGTATCATAAACTGGTAACAATGTATCCAGCGCTTAGGTCAAGCTCACAGCTTGCAATAATATCACCCTATAGACACCAAGTCAAGCTTTTCCAGGATCGATTTCGGGATGCTTTTGGGCAGGAGTCCAAAAAATTTGTGGATATTCAAACTGTTGATGGTTTCCAGGTAAATAGGTTTGTCCACTAATAAAGCTATTGATTTTGCTCTCTGAATGGTCAAATTTTATTATGAATTTCTAGTTTTTATTTTTTTGCTAGATGGAACCGCGTAAACTTTTATCTGGCAGGCATGTTGACTATATATGCTCTCTGCAAAAGGAGAGATGGACTTTTGCAGAGACGCATCTATAGAAAACATTATGCATTCTTTCACTGGAACTTTAGAACAGTTAAAAATTCAGATCGTGATGCTCAGCCCTGAACTGGCATTAACCATAATGGCTCAGTGGAAGGACCAATATTTGGTCTGGTTAACCCAAATCTCACGTTAAAGAAACAAATAGAGAATTCTACAAAATAATACAGGCCTAACTCATAAATGTGAAACACCTTCACTTGCCAGGGACGAGAAAAGGATGTCGCAATATTCTCATGTGTTAGGTCAAATGATGATAGAAGGATTGGATTTGTATCTGATGCCCGGCGAATGAACGTTGGTATCACTCGTGCTAAGTCTTCTGTCCTGGTAGGGTATTTATCTGATATAATAGTCTTGTTATTTCAAGGGATGTATTGAATCAATTTCATGCCTCACCTTCTCATACAACCTAGCATTGATTTGTGTTTTAGGTTGTAGGGTCAGCATCAACTTTGAGGAATGATGAGCATTGGAACAACCTTGTGGAAAGTGCCGAGAAGAGAAATGCTCTATTCAAGGTGGATACCCATTTGCTTATATTATTTTCCTTCTAAAAAAAATCTCTTTCTTAGTGTTTTGTTCTCTCATTCATGTGGGTTTCTTTTCCTTTCTCGTTTGTTTTACAGTCAACAAATTATGAAATTTGATTCCAGCTAACAAAGCTACTCTTACTCTTGTAGGTCTTGAAGCCCTACTCTTCATTTTTCAGTGACTCAAATCTCAACTCCATGAAGGCGGAGAGACCACTACCAGATGGACTTGACACTGAGGGCATGGAGATTAATGAAATCATGGATGTACATCGTGGGGATGCTGATGAAGAACAAGCAGAGGACAATGACTTGGAAGATGGCGAAATGGATGGAGGTGGTTATGATGAGGACTGATATAAATCGGCTTCTGATGTTGACGGATCCACTCAATATGCTTTTAGTTTCGGCCAATTGATATTCCTGAGATCCTCTAAAATGAGGGTGCTGTAAAAAGAAACAGAAGGATGCTGATGAGTACTTCGACTGGGATGGCGAATAGAAAAGGAGGAGCGGTGAAGATTAATGTGGCAACCAGGTAAGTATTTATTCTAACTGGTCACTGGCAGTTTATCTAATGACATGCATTCAGTCAGTCACACGAGAGCTCTTTAGCAGTTATTTATGAAATCCAAGTGTGTCGATTGATGCCCGAGAAGAGCTATTGTTGTCTGATAAAACTTCAAAATATTGTTTCATTCCCAGAATGGGGTTATGATTTTACTCTAAGAAACTACAAATATTTACAAACTAATATGTGCTCGAGCAATGAATTGTGTACAGAAAGCCTAATCATCAAATCAAAATGATGGGAAAGCTCTGCAATTTGATTTGATTTCCCAACTGAAGTTGCGTGACTACTCTATACTCTGGTTTTTGTGTTATCTTCCATCCTGCTCTCTTCTCATGATTCTCCCTAAACCTGTACGAAGTTTGGAGATTGAATCGTACTTTCTTATTTTGTGGCATTTTTTTCCCTATATTTTGTTTTTTTTGGTATAAACCATCCGGTAATCTGGCCACTGCCGACTAATCCGGATTCGAGCCGGGTAGGACCCTTAAGGGTGGCAAAGCTCTCCCAAGCGAGTTTTTAAAGCAGCTGCATACCCAAGGCTCGAACTCGAGACCTTGGTTAAGCTGGGACGACCCCCTATCAGTCGACCCACGCCCCCGTTGGTGTCCCTATATTTTGTTAATTGGTCACATTAGAGCATTTTAATTAAAACTTAATTAACTATTAGCAATAAAGCTACTACAAAGCAGTAGTAATTTAGATATTGCGGTGCAATAATTAGTTTGTAAATATAAGTGACCTCATGAAGAGTTAAATTTTGACATTTAGAATATGTTTAAGTGTAGTGCAATAGTTTTTTTCCAGATGTATAACCCATTTAATGCACAAAACACCATCATCAAAAGCAAGTTTTACATGTTTTTCCTTGTGTTTTTCATCCCACATAGCATAGAAGGTTCTTGGAAAAATAATATATAGTGGATGTAAAGCATCATCAATCAATACAATATAAAAGAAAAACAAATAAAATATTATGGATATAAAAGAATAATTTGAAACAAATTAATCACTATAAAATAAGTTATAAAAGAACAACATAAGATTCAAAAAGAAATTAGCAGGTAGGTGTGTGTGTGTGAAATAGAGAAAGAAAACAACTCATTAATTTTCTCAATAATATTAAAGAGCACTAAATGACTTTATTCTTTTGCAAATGGTTGAGATCAGGGTTGTCAATACCGTTCTGTTCCGTCCGGAACGGCCGGAACGTTCTGTGCCATTATAAAATCGAGATAAAACAGCGTCGTTTTCATCTCAATTTTAATTCCGGCCTGTTCCGGAAATACCGACCAAATTCTAGCCGGAACGTCTCGGTACCGTTCTGGGTGTGTCGTTCCGGCCTTAAAATCTTTCTTATTTTGATTAACTTGTGATTGTGTTTTTAATTTTGAGATTATGTTTGTTTGATTTTGTGTTTATATTGTATAATTTAAAGTTAATTTATCTTGAATTTTAATTATGCTTGTTAAATTAATATTTTAATTATATATATATATATATATATATATATATATATATGAACAGTATAACCTCGAAACGGCACGCCGAAATGCTCCGAAACCGAAACATTCCGTACCAATAGGAATGGCGACCGGAACGGTATTGACAACCTTGGTTGAGATTGTGCCTCTCATTGTTCCTTTTTTTCCTTCAGCAAGGGTGTTATCCAATTGCTGTGTATGTTAGCTAATTCAGATGAGACTAATGAAATAAGGAAAATTTTGTTTATTGACATCCACAATAAAAATATTATAAAATTTACAAAACAATTGTCAAAATGAACTACATATGGGTGAAGCAATTTGAACAAATGATTTTGATAAGTAATCTATCAAGACAAACTTCTCATAGGCGAAATGGTTAGAGAAAATCACATATTTTGAAATCAATTGGTCCAAACAAACCGCTATAGATAAACCAATTGACCACAAGACTTTGAAAAAGAATGGATTGAAAATAAACAGCTCATGGATGAACTGATAAAAAAACATAGGTTTTGAAATCTACTAGTCAACACAAATCACTCATGCGAGAACCAATTGAACACAATATTTTGAAAAATAATAGATTGAAAACGATCCACTCATTGGTGAACTGATAGAAAAAAAAAAAAGTTTTAAAATCAATTAATCACTTTTGACATGGTGAATTGAATTTTGATCATAAATTGATGGTTTATGCCTCTTTGTTTTTTACTGAAAACATGTTTTTTTACCAGAAAAATTAATTTTTTGATCTAAAATTATGGTTTATGATTTCTTTTGGTCATGAGGCTAAAATGGGTAACCTTTAACATGATGAACTAGGTTTTGATCACAAATTGATGGTTTATGTTACTTTTGACTGAGAACTCGTTTTTTTTTTTACATGATAGCTTAGTTTTTCCTCGAATAATCTTCTTTTCACCAGAAAATCAATTTTTTTTTTTATCTAAAAACATCTTTTATTTATTTATTTTGGTGAAATAGTGTAGGGCAACATCCCCCGTTCAAAGCTAGCTTTTACAGTTTTGGCATAAGTGAACTCCATCATGAAAACTTGGTATTCTTCGAAGCTTCGGTGGAATAGAAAAGCAATTTCTTAGATCCAAGATTGCTGCACTCACCAGAAAAGGTTTGACTTTCCTCCAACGGAAAGTCCAAAGAGACAATAGCTCCCATTTCCTAATAGCCCATTTGACTTGATGACGAAATATTCCTTTCAACACCAAAAGAGAAGAATGAAAGCTTCAGCTACCAAAGTTGGAAATACTATTTTGGGGTTGGTGTTTTGTTTTTTCAATTAAAATAAAATATTTGGTTTTGAAATATTTCAACACGCCGTTTCAGGATTGTACTATTTACTTGTATATGTGTGTATAAAATTAAATATATTAATTCAAAAAAAAATAGTTCAAATCTAAAAATAAAATTATTACAAGAATATTATCATTAATCTCACAAGGTCATTACATTTTCTAATTACTCTAAAATTTTAACATAATATATATAAATATGTCAAGAGACTCGTAAAATATCATTTCAATCTAACAGTGGGATTAAGAGATATGATTGATATTTTAAAATTATTTATTATTTAAAAAAAACATTATTTGACCGAAACGAAACGGGCAGAACAAAACCGGAACGTTTCGGCCGGTATTTGGCTGAAAATCAGGAACAGACCGGAATTAAAACCGAGGTAAAAACAACGTTATTTTATCTCGTTTTTTTAATTCGTACAAAATATTTCGGCCGAAACAGAACGAAATAGACAGCTATGGTAACGACAGCAGTACTCATTCGGAATAGAAATTTACTCTTTAATTGAATTCTTAGCATAAAACGACAAGTGTAAGAGAAAAAAAAGTGGTAATAGATAAATCAGCAAAGTGTAACAAAAATGTATGACTCCTAGAAAAAAATCCATGCTGACCATGCTTTCAAAAGTGGTAATAGATAAAGATCTATGGCAGGGTGCTGCATCAAAAACTCGCACCTATGTAAGAATACAGGTATCCATTTACAAAAGTAAGTACTAACTTTAAAATCAAGATTGGGAGATCGGTTCATGTGTCTAAAAATTCTGCTGACTGAATTGTCCTTGTAAGCTCCTTCAAATTAGCCAATACATGCCGTGGTCCTAAACTTCTAACACCAATGTAATTTAAAAGCTGCTCCAGATCCTACAACCAAATGAAAATTTTAACATCATTGGGAGAAGGGCATATAAAAACAGTGCTAAGAACTCAACTGGATTGTACTATGCATCTGGAGGAACTCCTAACAGATTAAACCAAAATAATGAATGAAAGATGAGAATATATAATAGTTTGAGAACCTAGGTCTGACACGAATCTTTTCCCTCACATGCAACCAAAAACAATAACAGGAAAATGTGAAAACAAAAAAAAAATGCCAGGAAGGAAAAGGGAATGATGTTCATGGAGTTCAAAGACTTGTCATCACCCACCTCTTAAATTATTTTGATTGAGCACATGTTAATATTAGACATGACCTCTGAACATGAAGAAGCAGAAGGCAGAAATGATTATTTACCTTGTTTAACAGGAATACAGCATATGCTGCTCGCGTAGTATCTTGACCTTCTAAAAAGAGGGGAAACTCAACCGGTTTTATATTTGCAGTAGACAATGTACTTGACAACAAATCAGATGGTGTAGCCTCTACTGAAGGTGCAAAATCAATAATGTAGGAATTGGAACCACCCAAGCGTATAGGGTAACGCAAAGGAGCTTCTAAGTAGTAGGCAATGAGTGAAACAGCCTGCAAGAGAGAAAAGGAGTGTAGGAGGCAATAAGTGAAACAGCCTGCAAGGGAACCGTCAGAAATAAAGAAAATTTTAATTGTTGACCAGGAAAGTACCAATACAGCTATTGAAAAAAAAAAACCTGGAAATGCAGTTGCATACTATAACAGGTTTCATTGCAGATATATGATCTTATCTGGCACACTTTTTAAATAGTTCTCACAGATGATGTTGATAATGCATCAGCGCTAGAAACCTAGAAAGTTAATGACACATGATAGGTGCTGCAGAATAATCCTGGCAACAAATGTAATAGTTGAGCAAAGAGAAATAACACACATGAGCAACGTATCCAAGGGCACTAGCAGACCTCTGAACCTCCTTCTTGTCAGTGAAAAAACTCATCTTTGTAAAGGGAGCCATTGTCAAATGCACACCTAAAATTGTCAACGATCCTTGATTAACAGGTTTAGAACCAACATAGTTCCCTGATAGAGAAAAGAAAATCAATAAGCAACTAAAAAAGAACCTAGACCTGCTTTCACTTCCTGAGGCAGCACAATTTTAAGAGAAGTTAATATCTTTAAATTTGAAATTACAAACCATGAATCATATGAAAGCATATGAAATTACACGTAGCGTGGCATCAGAAGTGATACATATATAGTTGATTTGGAAATAAAGAAAACCAGTGGATAGTTAATATTAATTGGGTAAAAAATTGATGCAAGAAAGTCTTAAATTTTTTTAATTAATATAAGTTGAATTACTAAAGAAGTCAAACCAAGAGTAGTGATTGGGTTGTGATTGGCTTCTGAGCTATTTTTCTGACTCGCCCAGACCCAGAAGATCCCAATAGTAGTTTAAACATGAATTGTTTAAAGTTATAAGTAATTTACACAACTGTTCACACATATTGATTCAGTTGGCAACCCTTAAAACACTCCATATTTTAACATCTGAAACCCTGGCTTCAAAAGACTTGGAAACAACAACAAATAGCAGATCCAACAAGATATGTTCATGATATCTAAGCAACTAAAGATTGCGGACATAATGGTTCGCAAAAAGGTATCCAATGGAACCACCAAAAGAGAGAAAGTTATAAGATAGATCATCAGCCTGCTTTATCGCAGCTGTTGTTTAAAACTTAAAGACATGGTGTTTTGTTTAGTGTCGAATCAGGGCCATGCTACCTGTGCTACTGCTTGGGAAAGATTCAAGTTCCTGCTCCTCTGAAGGTCCAGCTGATATCTTTATAGGATAAAGCAATGACACTTGTGATATCATATATTGTTGCCTCAGTCTTAGCTTCTTCTGCAACTTTGTGAGGCGAACATAACCCCTTTCTCCGGCAAGTGACCTTCTTGATTCCTTCGACATGAGTATGATCAAACATTCAATATTGCCAGTATTCAAACATTCAATTTTGCGAAAGACATAAAGTTATTAAACATAACTGATTGCACTAAAAAGACAGATGTTGAACATAACTGATTGCTCTAAAAAGGCAGATGTGAGCTCCTGAATATATTAGGAAATATAAAGACAACATGCAACAAACCAAAATAACTGATAATACAAAATAAAGTCTCAAATTAAAATAACACAGAATAAAAACGAAGACCAGAAGATGTACAGCATACACATCGTATGATCAAAACTGGACCCTTCAAAGTAATAGCGGAAGGAAAGAATAAAATGCACGAAGATAAGCTTCCACATGTGAGGACATTTTTGGAACATTAAATGCCCAACTCCATAGTGCCTGGAAGACAACATTTCGGACACCATAAAATCATCATTATCTTTTCATGCAAGTTTATTGCTCATGATATAGCATATTTTATTTTATAATCCAAAGGATTGCAATAAATGAAACTTTCCACATAATGCATCCCATTAAGGTCAAAGTGAATCTCAGAGCTACCAGTTCTCAGCAATACTCACAAGATCAAACCACATAGAACACAAAGATAAACATGAAAAACTTGCTGTATATTGACCCTCAAAAGAGGCAAGAAATAAGATATAATGAAAAGGAAACAAATGTGCATAGGCAGGACACCTCTTAATAGCATTTTCAGCGCATAAGATTTGCTAAGACTGCATACATATGCCTGAGATAATATGCAATTACAGGCTCTCACACTCATATGGGATCTGATACTAACCCTCTCATGGAATCAAAACAATAAAAATAACAAATCAGTTGCCTATGATCAGTAATACCCTAAAATAATAAAATATTATATGTACTGGAGCCAGTGCACAGCTTCCATACATGCCAAACTTCCATATCATAATACGAAAGAAAACATTTCTACCAATTGAGAAACTAAGTTGTGCCCCTTCAATATTCTCCCAAGCACCACTAACATTTTAAATCATGACCTTAAGGATATTGCGTTGTAGCATTAATCAGGGACCAAACACACGGCTTCATTTCTGCACTAAACAACCAATATTAAAGCCCTTTCCTAATTTTCCAATACACTAGAATTTCAAAAAGCCCGCCCATCATCCTATTTATATGGTACAAGTATCACTCACAGCATGCAACATGCTCAAAACAATATAAACATTGACAGATAATGTGATCAATCATAAACTTTTGACTACATTTACCAAAAACACAAACAAAACTCCTCTAACATTATCAAATATAAATTTCAATTACCTGCAATTGCTTACTGGCTACAGAGAGCGCAGTGCCAGCAACTAATAATGATCGAACTTCGGAACTAAGCCCCTCCTCTTCTTTTGTCGAATTATCTGCAGCAACCTTGGATTGCCCTTTAATTCTTTCTATCACCGATTTCCTAGCCTCCACCCTTTCCTTCATGTCCTCCAATTCATTTAATCTACTTAACGCCTCCTCCTTCACCTGCCCACCACATCGAGGCCCGCTAATTCGCGGGCTAATCAATAAGATTTATATATCCATTCCTCAATTTGATTCAAAAGCGTTCAAAACAAACTAAATAATTTATTAATTAATTAATTAAATGTGCATCCATTCTTTCATTTCATGCAAGAACGCTAAAATAATCCAAGAAAAAAAGTTTTTTATATATATAATTAATTAATTAATCAGTCAATCTATGGAGAAGAAGATAAAAATCAAAGGCTTACTTGAATTAGAGAGCGAAGTTTCTGTTCAAAGTTTTGCTTCTTTTGTTTAGATTCGTTGAGAGCAGAAGAGAGACTCCATAATCTTGCAACTTCGTGCTCGTAATCTTCCCATTCGATGATTTCTGCTTTCTCCGATTCGATTGATTTTGATTTTGATGTGGATGGGTCTGAAGAGAGGATGCGGTCTGGTTCCATTTATAATTGAGATTGAGAAAGTAATTCTGGAAGTTAATGATAGGAGGTCATGGCTTGGCATCATCGTAGTCAGAGGCGTAATTAGGGTTTGGGGGTCATGAGTGCTGGTGTCTTGGACTCTTGGGTTGGGGTTTCTGATTTTCTCGGGAAAATTAGTAAGTTTTCTCTGGAAAATTCGGAGGGGGAGAGGAGGAGTGAGAGTTCTTGCAGTTTCTGATTTTCACCTTTCTCTTTTTGACCCGTTTTAAAGATGACAGGTGGAGGACTGGTAGTTAGAGGTTGAAAACGAGGCGTCGACGTCGTCATTTTCTGGTTAAGACTAAGAGGCAATTTGGTCCCTATACTTTATGTAATGTACGGAGAAGCAAACCATGGATAGGTCAAAGGGGGCAAGATTTGATGTCACTTTGGTCCCTGGAGTTTCTCCAATGTATGGGGTTTAAGATTTGTAAGGAAAATGTCAAGGGAGTAAGAATTGAAAATGTCGAGGGAGTAAGATTTATGGGTTAGGTTTGGTTTGGTTTGATTCTTAAAAATTGAAGATTAAATGTTCAGGGATGAAGTGCTAAAAATTTAAAAAGAAAAAAAGTATTGGAAAGTAAAGTGTTAAGTAGGGTTTTATTAATCATTGTATAAAATTTATGGGTAAATTGGTTTTTAAATTAAAAATAAAATTGAAAATTAATAAATAATAAATAATTATATAATATGGGATATAATATTGGTTATATGAAAAAAGTTAATTGGTCAAAGAGACTCTCTCAATTTTGTAATTAAATTCTTATCCATTAATTTTTTTTAATTTCAACCCCTCAATATAATACACTATCTTTTTTAAGACTCCTTATATTGAAACTAGAGTTAAAAGAGTGTTGTGCGTCTTGATGTCAATACATTACATTAATAAATAAAAAAAGTAAAGGGTTTTAATTTCACAATACAACCAGAGAGAAATCTATTTTGAGTTATATAGTACAATCCATCTTTTTATCTTTTTTTTAGATGTGAAGAAACTCCACCTCTTAGAAAACACACTTTATGGGTCTAGAAGAGCAAGTAAAACCTCGATTATCATAGGCTCTTACAAGTGGTGCATGTCCTGACTCGAACTTTAAGACCTGTTATGCAGATCTCAAACTCTCTGTCATCACATTACATACCTTGGGGACACCTTTCTTTTTTCTCTTTACTCCAATGAGACATAGTAGTATGCACACCATGTCTTTTTCTTTTATTTCCATTTCTCTTCATTATTTACTTATGATAGCCATCAAACTCATATTTCCCTTTCCCATGTCATTTGATTTATCAAATACATTCACCCCATCTGCAATTATATAAATCAACAATCACTCCTAAAAGTTAAACATTTCATTTTTAACTTTTTTGGTATTTTATTTTAAACCACAATAATCATATAATTAACCAAAACTAGATTGACTTTTACTATTTATTGATTGTAGAAATAGCATCTTCAAAATTTTACAAAATTTTTAGGCTTATTTACAATGCATTGTTGAAAATTTACAGCATTTTAAGGTTTGTGATTCACTTATTCTTCTTTCTTTATACTCTATAAGTATTTAGTCACTTAACAATTCATTTTTAAACTTCTACGAAGTTTTAAGGTTTGTTAACAGTGGCATTGCTGGAATTTTAACTTTATAGGTTATCTTTATTCTTTTTCTTCCAAATTATCCTCCAAAAGAGTGTTTCTTTAACTATAAGTTAAATGTTTTAGGTTTATTCTCTCACTAGAATCTTATGATTCATTTTTCGCATATCTTTCCATAAAAAAAAAGAATCAAAATCTATGTTTCTAAGAGAGGTTGAAAGAGAGATTAGAAAAAAAAAATCAAAGAAAATTATAATGGAATGAGATGCAGAAGTAGAGAAAGGCTAAGAGGTGGTCATGCCGAGCTAAAAGGAAAAAATAATTTTTAAGTTTAATATTTTGTATTTTATTTTTAGTTTTTATTAGCCATCTATTTTTTTAATGGTATGATTAGCCGCTATTAAAAAAAAAGATCAAGATAAAAAAAATTAAGAAAATATAATGAAAAGAGATGTCATAGCAATAATCATGATCTTATTCTTTTTTATTCTTGCTAAAGTTACTTTTAGCCACCAAAATTGTTTGCTTTGTGTTTTATCTCATTTGGTTCTTCATGTTCTTATACTAATTTGGTTTTTTCTTTGATATATTCTGCATCTTTGTTTTTTTCTTATGTGGTAATAAATTCTAATATGAGTTGGCATGCTTGGCTTACAAATTGGTATGCGTGATTTCTTCTATTTTGACTATAGAGGTGAAATTGAAAAAAAAATCAAATTAACAAAAAGTCCCAAAAATAATCAAAATGGTAAGGACCAAATTAAAAAAAAATATTTTTTTTTGTGATAAATTGGGATTGAATGATAAAATTGAGGAAAAAAATAAAACTTATACAAAAAGGTTATGAATAAAAATTAAAAATCAAATAAATATAGACTAAAGTTGAAATATCAACAACCATGAAGGATGTTTTTTATTTTTTTTCTTTTCATCGGGTGATAGGCTTTCATTTCTTTTAATTTTACTCAATAAGTCATAACCTATACTTTACTTTAGGGTTTATTAAACTTGGATGATGTCCATTATTCAAGCTCTAATTTCCATTATGGATTCATTTATCTAAGAAATACTCGTAGTTCATACACTAATTTAATTTTGAGCTCACTACTTCAAACAATACTGATTTTCATTATTTAAATTTTGTTACGGATATGTTAGTCCAAAACAAAATACATCTTTAGTGTTTTTGATTTCATTATGGATATATTATTCCATCTATACCCTTATTTCATATCTTTAACTCTTACTTTAATTTATAAATGAATTCATTTTTTTCCTTTCTAATTTAGAATATTTGTCTTTGATCATCATATTCATCTCCCAAATTCAAGCATCAATTATAGCCTATTATTCATATTTCATTGATTATTCATTTCATAAATCTTAAAGTCATGGTACATCTATTTATTTATGGATTCATAATGCATGTTTTCCATAAATCATACTTTTATTGTTCTAGTTAGTAAATTTTGGCTTATGCTTAGGATGACCATGCTTTCAATAACCAATTCTAGTGAATACATTTCATGTTTCAAGTAACACTATAAATTTAAATAACTCAACCATCGTGTATCTAAATTTATTTATTTCATATATATCCATGAATTTCTTTCTAACGACTTACAGTAACAACTTATTCGACCTCTATCCTAACTATTAACTTATTCACTTATTCTTAAACTTGGTCTCATCCATACCTTCAACTAAGTAACATATTTACAACCTCAGTCTTGTCTTTATGGTCAACTAAGTAGCATATTCATTCATTCTGCCTCAAAATCATAACATTTAGAGGCTATTTGGGAGGGCAGTTGTACCGTCGTTTGCTCTTTTTTTTTCATTTTAAATGATTTTTTTTTGTGTTTTTAAATCATTTTGACGTGCTTATGTCAAAAATGATTTTTAAAAATAAAAAAAATATCATTTTGATATATTTCTAAATGAAAAAACACTTTCAAAAGCAACCGCAACCGTCCCTCTTATTATCCTTTCTCATATTATTCCTTCTTCATGCAAATCAAATCAAATTATTATGATGACGAGCCTCATTCATGTGGGACAATTCATCCAATTACATATTTTAATAGCTCTCACTATGATAACTAGCTTGTCCATTTTTATATAACTACACCATTCACTCCTCTGATTAGCTTATCATGTTTTATATAAAAACAACTTTCACTCATGTATCCAACTCATCATATATTATATAGAAATATCCCCTGCTCCTGCAGTTGGCTTATCATATATTATCAATAATATCCTTTCCTTCTATGGTTCATTTATCACATATTATATATCAATAGTCTATATTCTTATAGTGAACTTCATATCTTTAATAAGCTTTTTATTTGTTTATGTTTCTTTTCACTCTTTAGATCTATTAGAAAATACATAGAATTATAAAAATTTAATGAACATCAAATAAAATATGAGTTTATAAATACCTATCTGGAGCTTGTAAATATCTAGTTTCCCTTCAATGCTATGCATCTCTTGCAACCTTCTCTTAATTAACGAAATAAACTTATAAAATCTAGTGGTCATTTTTACTTTTCATATCTCACAATCATCCTTAAAACATTCAAATCTATATTTTAATTCATTTTTTTATGATTCATTTACATAATAATGTATAGCCAAATATTTAAAATGCATTAGTCAATCATCTTATATCCAATTCCCAACTAGTTTCTACACCTAAACTCTCATTTTCCTTATAATATTAAAGATGACCTCCTTGAAGCCGATAAAATATCTAGTTTCTAAAAAATAAAAATAAAAAAATTATTTTTAATTAGAATTAAATAGCTAAAAAAAAGAGTTATTAAAAACCATTATGTGTTCCATGAAGCTTTATAGGCATGTTTGAAAGTGTAATTGAGGTTACTTTTTAAAATATTTTTCGTTCAAAAAAGTATTAAAATAATTCTTATTTTATTTTTTATAATTATTTTTTACACTAGAATATCAAAATGATATATAAATACCAAACTTTTTTAATTTAAAATAAAATAAAATAAAATAAAAAAATTATTTTTTTTCAAAAAAAAACACTTTTTAAAATTCAATGATAAACAGTGTGGAACATTTACAGGGCGAGCCTTTTTCCATAACTGACTTGTGAAATCAATTATAGATTGGGGTCTGACTTGTAGTTATCCCTTCATTTTTTTTCTCTTCCTTTAAGAAAGAAAAAATAGCATGAAGCTTGCTGGTCTTGACCGATTGCTCCTTCACGAACCTTCCCTCAGCCCCCTGTCAATCCAGAATCACCCGCTTCACCCTCTTCCATCCTTCCACGATTCGAAAAGAAGAAACTGCAATCAATCTCAAGACTTTTTTTTTAAAAAAAAAGTCTTGAAAAATCTCCCCTTTTTGAATTGAAATGGTGAAGAAGAAGGTACCAGATTGGCTCAACAGCTCTCTCTGGTCCTCCACCACCACCACCTCCTCCTACACCGATCGCTTCGACCACCACTCATCCACTTCCGCCTCACCCCCAATCGATCCACCGACACCTCCTGCCGCCACCGGAGACGAACAACAGAATCCTCCTCGCCATCATCGTAATTATCATCCGCAGAAACCTGACATTAGAGAAGATAAGCACTCGAGAAGCAGCATCGTTAACGACAACATCAGTAATTATTCTATTAGTAATAATAAAATAGATAATCGAATAGCTGATAATAATGAGAACTCTGCGGAGGATAATTCAAAGCAGGCTCTTCTTTTGACTGAGGTTAGTTCAATTTTTCGTCCTTCCGTTCCTTTCCTTTTTAATTTTTGAATTTCTATTTAAAGCCCCTTCGTTTTGCTGGTGTAGTTATCAAGGAAGGTGATAAATATGGGGGAATTAAGGAGGATAGCTTCTCAAGGGATACCTGATGGTGCTGGTATTCGTTCCACGGTTTGGAAGGTAATTTAAATAAAAAAAAATAGTTTTTGAGAGAAATTGGAGATTTTTTGTTATCAAGAAAACTGGATTTTAATTCTCTTCGAGTAGTTATGAGATGAATGTAGTGTCTTGAGTAATGGGTCAATCTTGAAATTTTGGTATTTCAAGCTTATGACTAGTTGGTAAATTTAGAAATGTAGAGATTTTGGGTTTCAAGAGAAGTGATTTTTTATGCTGAGGGGTTGTTGAAGTAACATACTCTCGTTCCTCTTGTTGAACGGAGCGTGTGTCTTGCATGATGATTTAGGTTAATGGGCTAAGAGCCTGTTTAAGAGTGTGGTTGAGGTTAATTTTTAAAATGTTTTTCATTCATAAATGTATTAAAATGATGTTTTTTATTTTTATTTTTTTTAAAAAAAATAATTTTAATGATCTATAATCACCAATTTTTTTTTTAATTTGAAACAAAAATAAAATAAAAAAATTTCAATTTTTTTTCAAAAGGGCTTTCGAAACGCATTGCCAAACAAGCACTAATTGATTCTGTATGACAGCTCTTGTTGGGGTATTTACCACCTGATCGGTCACTCTGGTCATCTGAATTGGTTAAGAAGAGATCTCAGTACAAGCGTTTCAAAGAGGAGCTTTTGATGAATCCTGTAAGTCAAATAGCAGAATTTTTAATGCCTTATTTGGTTAATCATTTATCAGGGAAATAAAATTATCATAAAGGTTATAAAATATAGTTTGGTATTTCTGTTATCCAATCTGTTACTGGTTTTTAATTCATGTTATTTAAAAAAAAATGGTGTTAGCATTCTTAAATAATGGAGTTGTGGTTAGCATTCTTAAATGATGGAGTTTTGGAAGGTTCTCGCAGCTTTGACTGCATTGGAAATTGTTAACATTGTGAAGAGGTTGCAAAAATAAGTTAATTTCCATCTTGGATGGATGTTTTCATGAATTGAGCTAGATTAACTTAGGTTGCTATAAGTTAGATTGTGAGCTAATGGACCGATGAAGTCTTATTTCACAATAAGGATGTGCTGCTGCCTTCAGTTTAATGTTCTAATTCTTGTCAAAGGTTCTGGTATTCTGAATGTTTTTGTGGCTAGTTAGTCAGAAATAACAAGGAGGTTGGAGAAAACGACGGGTTTTGACAATGATGGTGCAAAATCTGAAAGCCGGTGTGTCCTCTCAAGATCAAAGATAACTCATGGGGAGCATCCTTTGAGCCTTGGGAAGAGCAGCATTTGGAATCAATTCTTTCAGGTATGAAACCATCTGCTTCATGGCACAATGCTTTAGACATTGGATATCTTCTGTTCTATTGTGCCTTTATTGGATTAGTTATTATGCCTTTTCTCATGAATTAGCTAGTGTGGTTCTGTTAGAGAATCTGTGTCAGTTTGGAGCCTTTTTCAGGGAATTTGAGAATGGAAAGTAAAATAAGAGGAAGTATTGGGTTTGTACTCGATAGGTCTTTGTTTTGAACTTTGAACAAAAAAATAGGTCTTTGTTTTACTTTGAACAAAAAAATGTTAAAACAAATACAAAAGTAAAGTAAATGATGCCTTGCCTGTTATTCTTTGAGTTGTCCTGGGAATATGATTTAGTACCATTCCACACAGCTAGTGTTCACATATAGAGAATGCCATCTGTTGATATGGTTTGGTTTTGCAAGTGTTTAGTGTGCGCATGTGACCCGATATGTATCAGGATAATAGCTTGTTGCCCATTTCCATTATTTTTTTGTCTGCTTGAAGTGATATTTCAATACTATGTGCTTTTGCAAAACAATATACTAATATCTGCACCATATGTCTAATGTAAGCATCTCCAACCTTGGCATTTTGTAGGACTCAGAGATTATAGAGCAGATTGATCGAGATGTGAAACGCACGCACCCTGACATGCTCTTCTTTTCTGGGGACTCGTCATTTGCAAAATCTAGTCAGGTGTGCTTTTTTCTCTCTTTTATTCCTGATATTTGCTATTAATTAAATGCAGTTGTGCCAACCTATTCATGCCTCTAATGTTCAGGAGGCTTTGAGAAACATACTGATTGTATTTGCAAAGTTAAATCCGGGAATACGATATGTTCAAGGGATGAACGAAATTTTGGCACCTCTATTTTACGTATTCAAAAATGACCCTGATGAGGAAATGGAGGTAAGTGCGTGCTTTTGCTTTCTTTTTGTTAGAATAATATTTTCTTATCCAATTCTTTGTGCACTTCAGTGGAAATGGTGAATGAAAGAGTCCATGATGTAATACATGAAATGCCAGTGTTATTTTGAGATGCATAATTTAATGCATCGGTAATACTTTCATCTCCAGAGGCCATAAAAAAGTTAAATAAATGAAGATTTGATGTGGTAAGATGCCAATGCATAATCTTGAACCACCAATGAATTTTTAGAAGAAGACAGATGCATAGCAATAATTGTGGGAGCATGCATCTCATCCACTGTCATCATTGATCCTTTGATTTGGTGTTATTGTCTTGTTTCAATTATCCTTTTCAGGTTTCATTTTATTTATCATTTCTTTTATTTAAGTTATGCAGGCCTGTGCTGAAGCAGACACATTTTTCTGCTTTGTCGAGTTATTGAGTGGATTCCGGGATCATTTCTGTCAGCAACTTGACAATAGTGTTGTGGGAATTCGTTCAACTCTTACAAGATTGTCGCAGCTTTTGAAGGAGCATGATGAAGAACTTTGGCGTCATCTTGAGGTCACAACCAAAGTAAGACACTGTCACAAAGTTATGTGTTTATATTTCAGCTGCTATTATGGTTTGTCACATATGGATTTTGTATTCTACTATAAAAATATGAAAAAATAGTTTGATATATAAGAATGAAAACAAGTGACGTGGGTTCCAGGCTGCCTTTTGAAATGGTAGAAGTTGGGTTTGTGCTTATAACTCGCATCAGGTTTCATAAATTTAAACACGAAGCAACATTTATTTTTAATATAGATTAGTTATGAGGCATCTCACTGCATACTCTATATTTTGGACAAGTCATTCTTCTGAATTTTGCTTGCTTTTTTTTTTTTAAATAAAAATAAAAACAGGTCAACCCCCAGTTTTATGCATTTCGGTGGATTACTCTCCTCTTGACTCAGGAGTTCAATTTCGCTGATAGTATTCACATTTGGGACACACTTTTAAGTGACCCTGAGGGTCCTCAGGTAAATTTTCATTTCTTCTCTATTCTTTTCTTTGAATGTGGTTTTAATAAATAGAACAAGGATGCCATCTCCTAAGGACCAAATTGTAGGTTTGAAGGGCTAAGCTCTTTAGACCATAGTTGTCAATTCCGTTCCGTTCCGTTCCGTTAAAAAAAACGAGATGAAACGGCGTCGTTTTTGTCTCGGTTTTAATTCCGGTCCGTTCTGGAAATTCCGGCCAAATTCGGCAGAACGTCTTGGCACCGTTCCGGGTGTGCCGTTCCGGCCTTAAAATCCTCTTTTTAACTTTTGATTTTTTTTTTTCTAATTTTGAGATTATATTTGTTTGACTTTGTGTTTATATTGTATAATTTAAAGTTAATTTATCTTGAATTTTAATTATGCTTGTTCAAATTAATATTTTAATTTTTTTTTTATATATATATATAATTAATTATATATGAACAGTACAACCCCGAAACGGCACACCGAAACGCTCCTAAACCGGAACGTTCCGTTCCAATAGAAAAACCGGAACGGCGACCGGAACGGTATTGACAACTATGCTTTAGACCTCTATCTTCCCTTAGGACTCATCTTTACATCATAATCCAGTCGTGTACTTTGAGGAACATTCTTACATCCATGGCTGGAATAGCACAGGGCCTTCTGGGGTACATTCAAATTGTGCTGAAATTGTTGTGGCGATGAAAGACTGAAAATGCTGTAGGATGGCATACTTCTAAAACAATGAAAATGCTGTAGGATGGCATACTTCTAAAACAATGGTACCATTATGGTTCCACCTTTTGACCACAAGCCTAGGCTACAATAATGGACTATAATGATTTCTAAAGACTATATATTTTGAAGAGGGTAGTTATTACAAGACATGAGCGAGAGATGTGGAAATTTATCATTGATTGCGGAGCCTTGACTAAAACTATGGTGTGACATGATCAGTTTATACGATGAAGTTAGACTGCGATGGTTAATTAGAAGCAGTGGTATTGCATATGTTAGATGTTGAATGTACATTAGTGGAACCAAGGATGTCAATATCGTTTCGGTTGATACTTCGTTTTTTCAATTAGAACATAATGTTTTGGTTTTAGAGCGTTTCAATGCGCCGTTTCGGGGTTGTACTGTTTATGTATATATATATATTAATTCAAAAATAAATAAGTTCAAATTAAAAAATAAAATTATTTAGAATTGTGCAATTTAATCTAAAAAAAGACACAATAAAATGATTGTTCTGAATAAAATTATAAACATATATAATATCATGAGAATCTCATCATTAATCTCGCAAAGTCATTACATTTTTTTATTGCTTTAAAATTTTCACATAATATGTATAAATATATCAAGAGACTCATAAAATTTCTTCTTAATCTAATGGTCGGATTAAGAGATATGATTGGTATTGTAAAATTATTTATTATTTTTAAAAAAACACTATTTGGCCGAAACGGAACGGGCGGAACGAAATCGGGACGTTTTGACCGGTATTTGGCTGAAAAATCTGGAATGGGATGGAATTTAAATAGAGGTAAAAATGATGTTTTGTCTTGTTTTTTTAACTGATATGAAATATTTTGGCCGAAACGGAACGAAACAGACAACTATGAGTGGAACAACTTGCTTGGATGTTTATTTTGACCACTTATGTAGTGGAACACAATTTGCATCAATTCCCCTGTTACTTTATCAAAATTTTGGGATTTGAACATTTTCAAATCCAAAAAATTAACACTCTTTACATTTTCAGGAAACGTTGCTTAGGGTATGTTGTGCAATGCTGATTCTCGTTCGGAGGCGTCTACTAGCTGGGGATTTCACTTCTATTCTCAAGCTACTTCAGCACTATCCCCCAGCAAACATTAGTCATTTGCTCTATGTCGCAAACAAGTTGCGTGGCCAACCATCTCGCTAACTTTTTTTAGACTCTTAATTTTGTTGTCCTTCCTCGTTTTTGTCTGAGAATTTTGTGTCTGTAAATGGCTGGATGTAAATGTTGGTTGAAGGTAACTGACAAGGAGATGCTCCTTTGTCTCATAGATTTGTCATGGTGGTGGCAGAGAACTATCTTTCTGTATTTGATTGGTTCTATGGAGGTCATGTATTCTTTCTTCTTGGCATAAATTCAGAAATTTTAGTTTCAGGATGACAGGGAGATGCTGTCAGTTTAACAGGACACTGTACATATGCTGTTGGCTATCTGTATGCTGTTTATTGTTTTTACTGTGCTAATCAAGGAAACTGAAGATCGTGGTTTGAACTCGATGAGTCTTAACTTGGAACCAGGTTGGCAATTTTGTTTTGATTGGTATTTTGTATTTTTAGTTGGAATAAAATGTTTTGGTTTTGGGAGCATTTTAGCGCTTTAATTTCAGGGTTGGTATTGTTTATGTATATTTATATAATAATTAAATGTATTAATTAAAAAAAAATAGTTCAATTCTAAAAATAAAATATTTAGAATTTTGCAATTTAATAAAAAAAATAATAAAATGATTTTTTTAAATAAAATTATGAAACATGTATAATATTTATGAGAATGTCATTATCAAACTTGCAAGGTTATTACATTATTTGATTGCATTGAAATTTTAACATATTATATATACATGTCAAAAGATTTCTTGTAAAATTTCATCTCAATCTAATGGTCGGATTAAGAGATATGATTGATATTGTAAAATTATTTATTATTTAAAAAAAAACACTATTTGAGCCGAAACAGCACAGTCAAAACGATTCCGACGTGTTTCAGTTAGAATTTGACCAAAAAATCCAGAATGGATCGGAATTTAACCCGAGATAAAAACGATATTATTTTATCTTGTTTTTTTAACTGGTATAGAAATATTTTAGCCGAAACACAACAAGATTGGCATCTGCTTGTATCGGAGCAGCCGTTTTTCACCGACTAGGCAAGCTTCAATATTTACCCATAACCCCTTTTGTGTAGGCAAATAATAACATGAACAGGAGGACCTGGGTAACGCTCTAACGGTGGGAAGCTGCTTTTTTGTTTTTTCAAGAACGTGAAAAAAAATTGCAACTATCCCTGATTAATTCCGTGCCGTAACAAGTAGCGAGAAAGAGGATGTTGGATGAGGTGAGGACCAAAGCCAGTGGGGATCTTCTCTCCTGTTAGTTCGGTCGACAATCTAGGACGGTAAAATTTATGGAAGTCAAACTGCAAATTTTTTGTATTTTGCAGAAGAGATTAAGGTTGTTAATATCTTTCTGGTTTTTTTATTAGAACGGAACGTTTCAGTTTCGGACTGTTTCGACGTGTCATTTCGAGGTTGTACTGTTCATATATAATTAATTATATATATATGAAAAAAAAAAATTAAAATATTAATTTAACAAGTATAATTTAAATTCAAGATAAATTAACTTTAAATTATACAATACAAACACAAAGTCAAACAAACATAATCTCAAAATTAGAAACATCTCTAAAATTCCAAAATGTTATGATAGTTAATATTCTAAAATAAAAAAAAAATATTATGATTTTGAGCTGGAACGATACCGAGACATTCCAACCGGAATTTAGCCGGAATTTCCAGAACGAGCCGGAATTAGACAAAAACAACACCGTTTCATCTCAGTTTTTTTAATGGCACAGAACGTTACAGCCAGAAAAAAACGGAATTAACAAGCCTAGAAGAGATTGCTTAGGGTATGTTAGCTTGAATTCACTGCATATTTAGGGCTTGCGGATCTTCACTCGTTATTCACACAAATTTAGGGTTTTTGTTTTAATATAAATTAGTGCCTTTTCACTAATCCAGCAGGTGCATAGAATGTGATATTTCTCG
This sequence comes from Salix viminalis, assembly GCA_029228465.1. Classification (NCBI taxonomy): domain Eukaryota; kingdom Viridiplantae; phylum Streptophyta; class Magnoliopsida; order Malpighiales; family Salicaceae; genus Salix; species Salix viminalis. The sequence goes on from CM055442.1 coordinate 4,497,140, forward strand.
TTTTTCACACAATAAATATGCAAATCCAAGGAAAACTTATTTCGCTACTGCTAGATCATCTTTTGGAAACATATGATTAGATATCGTAATTGCTCACAGCAAGAAAAATGGTGTACATTGACATCTTCCAGTGTAAATGAATACAAGCTGCAAAAAACAATCAGATTCACGCGCTTGACTGGTATATCTGTAGATAATGTGCCTTCTTCCTCCCTGTAATGAATCATTGTCATTTAAACCCCCAAGTAGCATGAACCTGCAGCATCCAATAGATTTTACATGGATTGGTAATCTGATGTTTCGGAAGAGCGGAATCAGGTATAAGCTATCATCATCTAATATACTGAGATCATGAAATATAGGATGAAATGGGAGACATCTATGTACAAGATAATAAGAATGTAAAACTCAAATCAAACGAATCGGCATCATTTTTTTCTCATGCAAGAAGTGATCTTTCGGAAGAGTGGAACCGAGTATAAGCTATCATCATCTGATATACTGAGATCATGAAATATAGGATGAAATGGGTGACATCTATATACAAGATAATGAGAATGTAAAACTCAAATAATTTTTTTCTCATGCAAGAAGTAATCTATGCAGATGAGAGATATGATATAGAGCACAACAGTTAATGGCGATGCTTCAAGGTAAAAGATAGATAATAGTCTAGGATATAAAATTACCTGAAAGACTCAATATAGTTGCTGGACCCCTAGCTCCAATTTGTTGTAGTACAGTACTGGGGAAAGAGTAAATAACTACTGAATATATACAAGACAAGTCCTATCTTTCTGCCGATGATACTCTTGAATCTGATCGGTTGTATCGTTCCAAGCCCATGTTTTCACTCTCTAATTGGCTATGCAAATTTTGCATGACATTCTCTGGACATTTATGAGCAGGATTCTGTGTTTCCATTTGACAAAAACATTCAGGCCAAGAGTTTGTATAGAATGACTCAGGTGAGATCCGTTTGTGGGGGCCACCAAAGTTTGTTTTGAGCATAACATGCCTGACAGCTTCTTCAAAACCAGCTGTCCGTCCGTTCTCTCGAGCAGTAAAAACTGGGGCAAGGCCTTTCCTGTCAGGTCTAATATTTGTTCGAAAGCCATAATACAGACGGTGACCGAGGAGATTGTTGGCGAAGTTGCTTGGTCCATCATAAGTTGGCATAAATATGTCAGCAAGAAGACAAACCATGTAATCCACAGCAGATCCTATCAATCCCCGACTGTTTGTAGCCAGCTCCTCACTGGCATCCACGGTACTGTGATTCTCAAGGCGAGGGAATAGGGCCCTAAATGGTTTCATAAACCGCTCTCCACCAAACAGTTCACCAGCTGCTAGGTATATCCTGGTGGAATTGTCGAACTCCATAGCACGTAAGATAAGACCAACCTACAGAAAGTAAGAGGCATTGCAATAATATTAATTCTTCATATGTGGTAGTAAATTCAATGCTGGTAGAGTTTATAACCCATCTGACAGACAAATGCATGGACAATTGAACAAAAGATCACCTCTTCTGGAGTTAGTGGACATTTTCCAATGGCCCTTCTTTCTTTATAAATGAGTGTTTTATCAGCAAAATTTTCCTTCCGATACTTTTTCAATATTTTTTGTTCTGCAGGGGTAAATATGTCAAAGCACCTGCACATCATTCATATCCAGAGTAATCAGAATTCAGAATGGCATCATTATGTTTTCCATATTCGGAGTGTCTTCCAATTAAGACTATGAATCCCAACCAAAAGCACACTGTTAAAGTCTTAAAAACGTGAAGAGGAAGATCTTTTAAGAAATATAAATGTGAAGCTTCAATGTAGATGAACACAGAACTATATCTAAATCAGTTGAATGGCTGACCAAAGGTATAAAACTCTACAAAAACCATGAGGGTAGATGCTAATTGATCAAAACCATGATTGGGTTGCAAGAATAGTTCATGGAAAAAAGATTAGAATAGCCACATAAAAATCCATGGGGACATACTAAACAAATATGTCAATGCAAGAAACACCAAAAAGTCCACTTCAATGGAAAATAATCACAAATTGAAAGGAAAACTACAGAATGTCCTTTATATTAACAGTTACAGAATTCCTGGAAAATTGTCAGGTATCTACACACTTCAGTTTTTTCATCCATGTATCCAAGTTCAGTTATCTGGTAAGCAGAAAAATCATCTTCAGAGTGCACTCCACAATTCACTAAAAATACAGCACAAGCATGTCTAGATGCAGCGGAAAATAATACCAATGCCCCTGTAAATCTTCCCTATAAATGTTAAGAGAAAATACTCGTTACGTTACAGGACAGTGAAATTTGTGTATGTAGATGCCAGAACTGATCGCATCAACAGATACTGTAAAGTAAATAGCCAAGTGCTTACCCAGCAAATGACAGCATGTCCATCTCAAAACGCAGGTGTATTGCCATGAAGTGACCTTGTGAGCGTAGTTTATCAACTATTGACTCGCTTAACTTCATAATATGCGGTTTAAATTTTAGAGCATGATAGTTAACCCTGCACCTTAACCTTTGATACTCAGGGTTGTCGATTTCTTCAGCTAAACGATGTGAAAATGGAGTTAGATAAATGGCTCCATGTTCCTTCATTTTCTTCAGAGCATCAGTTGTATACCAACTAATAGGAGCATCTCTAGGGGGGCGCAGCTGAGGCAAGGAAGAAAATTAAGGACAAAAAAATGTTAATATTTTCAGGACCTTCCGATGACTTAATGGCCTAAGCACCACATTTCACAGATGAAACGAATGACATGTCACTACAGTTACCTGAAAAGCTTTTATCTTCTTAGTTTTCCCATTTTTATGAATTTCTGGAATTCTTTCCACAATTTGTACATCAAATCTCAGTGACTGGATAAAGTGCTCAACATCATAGAGGCCATGAAATCCACTGTACATGGTAAAGATAATATGTAACAATTCAATTAAAATTCCAAAATTTATACACTCAACAACGTAATTTGTCTCAAATAGTTGATAAATTGAATCAACAGAAAAATCACTTTGTGAGTCCTGTTTAAAAGCTATAAGAATGATGGAATTTTAGAACAAGCTCAAGCCACAGCGTCTTAAATGTTCAACATCATAAAAGTCATTGCTACAACACTACAAAGCAATGAAGAAATGTCAACCCAAGTGTGCAAAGGAGATGCCAAAGTAGGGAAAAAAACAATCAAGATTAACTAGCGAAAAAATTATACTAATAGGTCCCTTGAATATTCTTTCTTTAGTGATCCCATTTAACAGATTCAACACAAAAAAATAATCAAATTGCTAGAAATAAGCAACAAATAGTTACACAATATAAATGAATTCAAGAATGGATACACTAAAAACACATACCTGTCATCATGCCAGAAGGAGTTTGCATCCAACTCAGGCAAAACAAGTGTAGCGTTCATGATTCTTGCAGCAAGAACAGCATTACAAATCTAAATAACATCCAAGGTAGTATATATTAATTAATTTAAAATTAACCCATTACATCAGGCATCACTATCATAATACCTAAAATGGCTACATTCTACTCATGTATATTTTTTTTTAAATCTATCATATATATATATATATATATATATATATATATATATATATATATATTACTTCCATTTCCCAATACACAGGGCAACCATGGAAGTAGATTTCCTCAAGCTTACACACCCAATTTACATTTTAATAAATAAAAATAAAAATGGTTGGAAGATATGTATGAAAATATAACATTAGGACAGCAAGTTAAGAGAGTTATGCAAGAACGGATTACAAACCGCGCTTCTTTGCTGATTCAAACCGCCATTACAACGAACACGGAGATACCCATTGGTTTCTTTTGGAGGAGCTGCAGCCACAATATAAAAGAAAATAACATTTCTTCAACACAAGCTCACACCATTACTATAGAAAATGGTATTTTGACAAAATGAAGAACACATACATGGCCACTCAGATCGTGGAGCCGATGACGGCCTCCAACCACCCGAATTCGCACTTTTCCATAGCTCTTCTACACTTATCTGCTCCTCAAAAAAAAACAAATAGCAAGAAATAACTAAATATATTAAGCTAAGAATTAAGTATCCAAAATAAATAGAAAATGAGGTAAGGAAGGAACCTTAGATGGTGCGGTGAATCCGTTAGTGATAGGAGTAAAAGAAACGGAGAAGAGTAAAGAAAGAGTGCAGATCAAGAGAACAAAGACTGCAATCGATAGTTTCGCTAATAATCCTTTCCCTCCTCCTCCTCCTCCTCCTTGCTTCCCGGGCTGCCTGTGGTGCCCTAATCTTCTTGCATATTAAAATTCAAAATTAAATTCAAATTAAATATATATATAGATAGATAGATTGATCGATCGATTGAAGTCTGTGTTGATGAGCTTGTTATTTACCTCCTCATCGATTGGATTGGAAGGATAATTGCAGATCAGATGGGTTTTTTTTTATAATTATTATAAGAGAAATGTGGTAAAAGAAAAGGGACGAGGTCCTGTGATGGCTTGAGAGAGCAGAGCAGATCTCTCTGAGTCTGAGACTGGGACTGTGTGTATATTGCAGTGTATCTTTGATTTACATGTGAACTTGGTTTGAAATTTAAATCTTTTACTAATTTCCGGACTGATTCAAGATTAACTAAAAACTAAAACGTGTGGTTGTGTTTACTGTGTAATACACTTTAGCTTTAGAGGTGACAAGCGGTATACCCGCGCGATGCGGTGGATTTTTTTTATCTATATAGAAAATTGATTGTTTTATAAATATTATATTTTATTATTTTAATATTTAGTTAGTATAATTATATTTAAGAATACTGATATGAATTTTTGTCCTTCAAAAAATCCAAAGTCGTTTTTCCTCTCTTTCAATATATTTTTAGGCGATAATATTCAATAAATATCAGACATATTAGAAATAAAAATATTGTAATTTGTTTTTAAAACATAAACTTAATTTTTTTGTGTGCTATAATTATTTATTTGTCGTATAAAAAGAAATTAAATTTTGAAGCCAATATTTTTGAAGCCAATATTCAATAAATTAATAAATATTCAAGAAATTAAATATTCAATAAATTAAATTTTGAAGCCAATATTTTTTTTTATATAAGATTTATTAATCATATAATTATATGAAATATATTTAAGAAAACATGATATGAATTTCTGTCCTTCAAAAAATCCTAGGTCATTTTTCCTCTCTCTCAATATATTTTTAGACGATAATATTCAATAAATATTCAAACATATAATTAGTTTTACATATTTTAATTTGACATAAATATACAAATATATAATTAATTTGACATAATTTCAATAATATATTTAATTTAAAGGATAATCTTAGTCTATTTTGTTCTCTCACTATATATTCTTAGGCGATAATATTCAATAAATATTAGAACATATAATTGGTTTCACATATTTTAATTTGACATAAATACACAAATATATAATTAAAAAGTCAAAACACTGCAAATTTATTTCAAGAAATAAACTTAAACAAAAGAGCACAAAATTTAATTTTGAAGCCAATATTTTTTTTTATTTTATAAGATTTATTCATCGTATTATTATATTAAATGTATTTAAGAATACTGATATGAATTTCTGTCCTTAAAAAAATCCTAGGTCATTTTTCCTCTCCCTCTATATATTTTTAGGCGATAATATTCACTAAATATTTGAACATAATATTAGTTTTACATACTTTAATTTGACATAAATATACAAATATATAATTAATTTGATATACTTTCAATAATATCTTTAATTTAAAAGACAAAATTGAAGTAAACCCAAACATTGAAATCAAATAATTCAAAAAAAAACGGAAATTAAAAGAACTAGGACTGAAATGAAACTGAAATCCATAATTAACTTGCATAGAAGGATAGAATTGAAAGAAATCAAACTTTTGATACCTAAAATATTAAGGATTTATAATAAATTTGCATGGAAGGATGAAATTGAAAATTAATCAAAACTTTGATACCAAAAATATTTAGAATTGCAGCCCAACCCGCAAAATTAAAAGAATGAGGACCGAACTGGAACTTCAAAACATAATCAATTTCAATTGAATGACGAAATTGAAACAAATCAAAACCCATTTAATAGAAATAAGGGACAGAAAAACAAATTATAACGTTCAGGGACTGAAATGAAATTTGACAAAAAAAAACAGCTTAGCTGACGTCATCTGGTGCAGGTAGGAGAGAGAAATTGGGAGGGGGAGGATTCAAACGACCATTGACATGTCTCCGGACACCATAGTGCCACATGCGCCGCACCAGGGGGAAGAGAACATGCCTGAAAATCATTGTAGACGGCGGTTGTGCATTTTCCGACGCCATATGACGCCGCATGCGTCGTTCGAAAAACGCGTGAGCGTTGAGACGAACGGCGCATTCGGCGACGCGCCACACAGCTGTCAGGCAAAAAAATTTTTTTGGCTAATTACCGGAATGCCCCTCACCCCAGCGTGTGTTTTGTCCTTTTCGAGGGACAAAATGGTTAATGCATTGTTCAATGAATTATTTAAAAATCAAAGAACCGGCCGGACGAACCGGACCGAACCGGGCCGAAAACGGTCAATGATCGTCCAGCCCCTGAAAATGGCGGGCGTTTTTTTTGTCTTTTTCGGGGGCTAATTTCGTTAATAAACTGTTCAAAACTTAAAAAAAAAGAGGACATACACCCGCGAAGCACCGGGTCAAACTGCACATGAATAGTGACAATGAGTCACGGTGAACAGTGCCGTCACTGTTGAAAAACCCGTAATCTTTTAGAGTTATGTATAATTTATTATGAATTTTAACAATACACAGACGCTTTTACTCTTGATAATCCCGCTTTTACCCTTAATAATCTCGGTGTTGTTTGTTGTTTGCCAAAGATTTTTTTGGTTTTTCATCCTATTTTGAAACTGCGTGAGTGCTGGTTTTAGTTTTTCAGGCAATAAAGGACAAGAGATTTAGTGTTTTGTTGAGACCAATGCGGGTAGTGAGGCATGGGATGGGAGGTTCTGGCTTGTTGTTGGTTCGGTCTAGTGTCGACGTGCGGTAGTTTTCTCGCCTGGCTTAGCCGGTTTGTCTGGTGCATCGAAGGTATTGTTCTGATCAATATTTTGTGTGGGTTGCAGGTTTGATTGATGTGGTTTGAGTTGGGTTAATTGGTCGTGTGGTTGAGTTATGCATTTGTTTGGGTTTGTTGAGTTATACATTGGTTTGAGTGCTCTATGTTCGGTTTATAGGTTCTATTTTTGGGTGCTTCATGTTCGATTTATAGGTTCTATTTATTTGCTATTATGGTGCTTCTTCTCTCTGGTTTTGTGATTTATGTGTGCTAGGTAATTGGTTTGATTGGGTTTGGGATTGGTTGGGTTTTGTCATTTTTATGTGCTGGGCAATTGGTTTGATTGAGTTCGAATTGTTTGGGTTTCGTTATTTTGGTGTGTTGGGTGTAGGGCAATTGGTTTGATTGGGTTAGGATTGGTTGGTGGTGTGTTCAGTTGTGTGCTGGTTTGATTCCTTTGTTTTCGATTGGAATTCGGGTTGTTTTCCTTTGATTTTCCTTGCGTCAAGGTGTCTTTTTTATTCCTTTGTTTCTACTTTCTATTATAGCTTACTATTTTGATTGCCATGGTTTTATCTGTTCATTGGTTTCGGGTCATTCATTCCAGTTCAAGCTTTGTTCCTCTCGTTTTAAAGAGGAACTTACTGTTTCGATTTGGTTCTGTTGATTGTTTTTTCTGTTAATATCATGTTTTGGTTTGGTTTTTTTAGTTGGTAGGATTTTATAGTATCACTTCACATGCTTTTTTCTGTATTCTTTACAAGGGGTATGTTGTTGTTTTGATTTCTTTTCTATTGGTAGTTGGTGAGGTGGTTTACGCTGGTATTCTTTGCGACTTGAGTTACGCATTATGTATTGCATATTCTCCTTTTTTGTGGCTTGTTGCATGGTTTTGTTCTCTTGGTGGTTTGTTTGTTGTCTTTTCTTAGCATTTGTTTTATAATCTGTTCTCATTTGGTGTTAGTTTTTAGGGTTTAGGTCTTGTCATTGTGCACTGTGGCTGCCAAGGTTTTGTTTAGTTTTTTGTGTTGCTGCTACTGTTTTTAAGGTTACCTTTTCTATTTTTAAGGTATGTTATGTCTATTTTTTAGGGTTGCTTGCTGGTTTATTATTTTAGTTTATGTTACCGCTACTTTTGTTAAGGTTGTTATTGTTGTTGAGGTTGTGTGATAATTGTTGTTCATGCAGTTTTATGATCTTAATTTTGCATTTTCTCTTTTAATATCTTGTTGTTTAGGCTGATTATGTTTGCATTTTTATTGGTTGTTGGAACTATTAATTTTTTCAGCTGTGAATATTTGTGCGCGTGTTATCTTTGCTATAGTTTTGATGTTTGGAAATAAACCACTAGGTACATAGTTCTTCAACGCTAATGTTGTGGATGAAATGTTGGTGTTTGTTTTTAAATATAAGGAGTTGTTTTGCATATATTAGGGAGAAACTTTGAAGTATCGAAGACTTTTAGTGTTGATTTTCTTACTACAAATATTGTTATTTTTCAAGCGAAATTGTTCTTACAAAGTTGTTTCGAAAGATGCATCTGTTGATTGGGGCGTACTTTTTTTTCTTTCCTCGTCTTTTTCTCTCCTTGCTATTTGCACTGTTGGTCCAGGTTTGTTTCTTCCGTATACTTCTATGTTTTCATTGTTCTTTTGTCCTTCATTGTTTTTTCAAGCTTAGTTGTTTTTGTTCTCTTTGTTAGTTGGTTGGGTTAGATGTTGCAGTTTTTTTTGCAATGGATACATGTTTTTTGCTTTGGGTGAAAACCTTTCACATGCTTTCCTACGTGTTTTTGTTTGTTTGAAAAAAAAAGTTTGGATTGGGATAACATATCTTTTATATGCATGTTGTCAGAGTAGATGGAAGTCTGTTAATGTTAATGGATTGGAATAAAAACTAATGTTTGTAAGAAATGTAGCGATCGATAAACAGATATGTGTCAAAGTGTTTTGTTTTATAGGCTGTTATATTTCCCAAATTAAATTAAAGGCATATTGAGGTGCTTGGAATTTATTGTTTGCGTTGCTCTTAAAATTCTAATTTCAAGTTGTTGTTTTCCTTGGACTTATGCTGTGATTTTGGTGTTTGCCGTTCTTTTGGTTTTGATGTTTATTCTTTTAATTCCAAGCTTGATTTGGTGAGCCAACGATCAGAGGGGGGGATTATTTTTAACCATTTTTCATGGTTTTGATTGAACGAGTTCTTTATTTTCTTTGCCCTTTTCTTGATCTTCATACGACAAGGTTATATGACTTGAGTTACATTGGCATGAAATCTCCGATTTTTTTTGTTATCCAAGATAATTGTTGGGAGATGTTTAGTGTATTTGTGACATCAGTTTTGGTTTCCTCACGATGAAGCTAGAGCAATTGAAGCCCAATTCCTTTACTGTTTCAGCTTTATCCCCTTTGTTTTATGCTTGCCTCTGTTTTTTTTATTTTTGGCAGGTTTTGCACAATATTTGGACGCAATTTATGTATAATATGTCAGTTTCTTGATCGTTTTATATTTTGTCACCGTTTGAGGTTTTAGTGATCAATTAAAACCTACATAGATTGATTTGGGTTTGAGATTGGAACCCTTGAATGAAACTTTGTTTGATAGGATAATTAATTTAGAAATACTTTGTTCGACTGCAATTTTTTTTTGCTAGCTTGCAATGGTTTGTGGTAGTTTTTGCATAATGTGACAATGCTCCATCAGGTTCTGCTCTGGCATAGTCCTAGGTTTATGTCGACAATTTAACCAACACCTGATAGTCTTCGTTTAAGATTAATGACCTATGATAAAACTTCAATGGTCGTATTTATTGCTTGCTATATCAATTTTTAATCACCTTACATTCAAGCGCTGACTCAGGTTTTTATAGGCAATCGAACCAACAATAAATCGTCTTGGTTTGGAAATAAAATCTAGGAATAAAATTTTAAAGGCTAGGATAATTTATTAGGGGAATGCTTTATTCATCAACTTTTTTTGGGTTTGTAGCCATCGTAGTTTAGAAGACAAAAAAATTATTGCCTTTTTTGCTTGGTTTTTATTGTTTGGATTTTTTGGTTTTTTTCTTTTTCTTGCATCTTCACGCAACACGATCGAGCTAACTTGACTCAATTCATTTTTTCTATAAAATGTTATCATTGTTGTTGCTAATATTTGCATTCAAAATCTGTTTTATTGAAATCATGACAAGTCATCACCAACATCTACAACCACATCATCACATTAAAACATATTCTTATCCTACGGGTGTTTTTGGTGATGATCTTTGTCCTGTTAAGGATGAATTTTTCCCAACGGTGCTAGCTCATCGAACGTTGAGGATGCTCATCAAAGTATTTTTGAATGTGATGCATGTATTAACTCTCATTGTAAAGATCACCCTACAATTGTTTCTTTATCTTCTGGTTCAAGTTTGCGAACAGAAATGAATCAAACTAATATTGCAAACATTAGTGGTTGTTCATCCTCAAACAATTCCTCTTATGTGAGGTGAAGCTATCAAGCTAGAAGTCATCAAATCAATGTTTCATCGACGATTTATGACCAATATAATAGCATTGGTCAATCATTGTATATATATAAAAAGAAAGCGTGAGCTATTTCACCATCCTTAAACATTTATTTCATCTTGATTTTGTTTGTCAAATCCTAAGATTTTAATTCTCCATTTTTTTAGGTTTCATTTTATCTTAGGAACTTTGGTTAAGTACCTAGATTTTGGTGATAAAACATGGAAATGTCGGCACTGCAATGCTCTCTTTTGGCATATAGAGCGTTTGGTGCGGTCAACAAAAATAAACCCATCTTTTATATTATGTTGTGCTAATGGCAAAATCAAATTGTTCGCTACTCCTAGCATACCTTAATTTTTTGATGAGCTTTTAAATCCTGACAATGGTTCATCATCCATCAAGTTTAGCAACCATTTTAGAAATATATATAAAAAAAATAAAGGAATTTAAATAAAATCAAAGATTAAAAGTATAAGAGCCGAAATGAAAAACAAATATATAATAAATTTGATTTAATGGACAAAATTGAAACAAATCTAAACATTGATAGCAAAACAATTAAAGGATTTAAAACCAAACCGAAAATTAAAAGCTTGAGAACCGAAATGAAACTAAAATATATAATTAATTTCAATTGAAGGATAAAATTGAAACAGATCAAAAATTTGATACCAAATATATTAAGGATTTAGAACCGATCCCAGGAAATTAAAAGATTGAGGACCGAAATGAAACTACAATATATAATCAATTTCCATCGAAGGACAAAATTAAAACAAATCAAAATTCCTATAACAGAAATCAGGACCATACAACACAATCAAAAGATAAGGGACTGAAATGAAAATACCAACACCGGGGATTATCGAGCACTATTGCCTACAAGAGAGAGAAAAGGGGGGAAACTTTCAACCGTCAGCCGACACATTTCTGGTGACCTTGGGTCACAACGCGCTCTACCATAAGGTGGAGGACATGGAGGCGCCTCCAGTGACTCGCCAGATGGATATTTTTCACCGCCTGAATTGATCGCACACGCTACCCCAAGGGGGGGTGAGGCCAAAAACCGTCGGCATGTCTGATGGATGTGCTTGCAATATTCAACAAAAATATTATTTAAACAATGATAAATTGCCTAAACACCCCTTCAACCAAATCTTGATTTTTGTATTATGATGGTGTTTTAGTATTTACCCATTTATGCTATTGTTCACTCCGAATTAAATTAATATTTAAAACATGGTAAATTACCCAAACACCCCTATAGCCAAATCTCGTATTTTGTCTTTTATAGGGCGTATCAATATTTTACCCATTTAAGTTATTGTTCATTAAAATGTGTAATTACCGTGACACCCCTGCAAGCAACTCTTGATTTTTGTCTTATTAGGGGGTATGATGGTTATTTTACTATGCATAGAAATGTAAAAAATCGCAAATACCCCTGATTCCAAGGCTAATATTCAGGCGCATCGAGGGGTAAAATAGTAATTTCACTATTCCAATCCATAGTGAACTGTGTGTGTGTGTGTCTACAATGAAATCTTGAGTTGTTTTATCTTCTTCTATAATATAACCAAAACACATTCATCAACATACTTCCTCTATGATTTCATGTCTTTATGAATAGGTACCAAAATCCAATATGTTAGTTAACCTTGATATTGTAACAACCCCAATTTTTTTCCTATTAGTTTATGTGTTAATCTTTCCTCTATAGGGTAGATGAAGCATAATTTTTTTTTCTCTCTCAATGAAATTTCATTAGTCTCCCCTATATCGGGAGATCCCAAGTTATCGACAATGTAACCTACACACAATTTGAATTACATCTCATCCACAATCATATCCATGTTTAGTACAAACAACTGCAAAATTCATTCTAAAATATGTTCAGGACCATATTCATTCTCAAACTTCATCTTATATCACACATATAAGATAATAATTAAAAGAGTCAATTCGAATAAGAAGATTTCATATACATACATATATATATATGTATAACACAACACAATTTAATATTCTAACGTAATGTAGTACTTTCTAATATCCCAAGCATAGGTTGATACATTTAATATTCCAGAAACAAAATATTATGAATATAATATTCTGTACAATTTACATGTTTTATGCATAACAAAATTACACCACAAATCTTTAAGTTCATAACTTAAACAAAAAGGGATCAAGGACTTAAAATTTATTCCCGACGGCAATGGGAGGAACTTGCAAAATATAAATTTTCTATAGAAGTAAAAACTATTAAGTAAATACAATCAATTTACATAAGAAATTTAAACAACATATCTATCAATATAATTAAATCATGAGATTCTAAATACAACCATATACACCTTGTTAAGGTTATATAAAAGAAAATTTGTTTCTTTTGACTACTTCTCCCCCCTCCACATAAAAAAGACTATAGTCGACATCAATGACCTCCATTAGTGTGTTTAGTTGCCCATCCTAGAAACAACTAATCAGTTTCATGAAAATGTTGACATGAACGTAACCGTTTGTATCATTAACTATTTTTAAAAACCAAAATAGTTAATCATTGTTTCATATTACCTTGGGATGTTCTCGGGTATGCTAATTTCAAGAATTCTTGACATTATTAGCTTTCACCTTGGAAAGCTAATCAAGTCTATAAATTTTTCCGATATCAATGTTACGTGATATCATTAACTATTCGAAACCGAATAGTTAATCAAGTTTATAAATTTTGTTGATATCGACATCACCTGCCGATATCATTAACTATTCTGAAATTGAATAGTTAATCAAATTTATAAATGTTGCCGATATCGACGTCACCCGCCAATATCATTAACTATTTTGAACTCGAATAGTTAATCAAGTTTTATATATCTCCTACCACGTACCGGTAATGCCGATGTCAACCAACTTGCTTCTTTCTATATATATATATATATATTTTTTTTTTCCATCACTTAACCTTTCCTTTACCCCTTTCTTTTCGTCATCAATAAGCACCAAATTGTTTCTTATAGTTCAATAGTTAATTAAAATAAGTATTGACTAGAGGAGATATAGGTACCAAGTACCTACCTGCTATAAACGCTCGACTTGCGTTCTCCTGTTGTTATTGTACTCCTCCCGCGGTTCCTCTTGAAAACCACAAACACCCATCATTATTCCATATTAATCCACATATCACACACAACAACAAGAATGGTAATAATATTCATTTCTATTTTACCAATATTTTCTTTCTCACTTACATTTCTCATTATTATCCTTTAACTTTTCAGCTAATTAGTAGTCCAAGTGGAGATCATGAATTTAATTTTAATCACTGTTTATTCTCTTCTTTTATTTTCTGAAGATGAAAACACACTATGAAGGACAAGAAAACAAATTCTACCCTTAACATCAAGGTAGTCAAAATCGCGAGCCACTCGCAAAATCGTACGATTTTGCGAGTTGGCTCCGAAAACCTGGTTGAACCGGTAGAAAAACCGAAACCCGGTCAAACTCGTAGAAAAATCGGTCAAAATCGTGAAATCGTAAAAATCGGACCGATTTTACGATTTCATGAATTCGGCCTTCGCAGCTTCCTTCACTCTTCGACTCTTCGTTCATTTGAAATTTTCCTTTCTATTTTTCACTGTGAGACACTCACACATACGGAAATGGAGAAGAGAATGAGGAGATGAGCTGCGTAGGAGAAGAGAAATAGAGAATTAGGGATTTAGGCTAAAAATAGAATTAGAGAAATAGAGAATTAGGGAGCGGCGGCGCAAATGAAGGTGCTTTAGGGTTATGTCTGGGGCTTTTATAGTAGTTATAATAATAATAATAATAATAATAATAATAATAATAATAATAATAATAATAATAATAATAATAAAGTAGCCAAGTAGGTTTATACTTTATACGGGGGAGGAGGGGTTATAAACTTATAATAATAATAATTAATAATAATAATAATAATAATAATAATAATTAGCATAAAAAATAATTTTAAAAAAATCCTATTAATTTAAGATAATAAATAACATTAATTAATTTCAAATACAACAACCATAAAAAAAATATACAATTACTTGAAAAACATAAAATAAATAGTTTAAATTTCAAATCTCAAATACTGTGGGTCTTTTAATTATATTTAAATTCATTTTTTAAATTTAAATATAATTAAAAATAATAATTTTTGTACGGACATTTCTACTTGAAAAAGTTATTTTACATCATGTATGAACCTAAACTAATTAAGTTTTATGTCCATAATTATGCTATTTTGTATTCAGAAATATTTTACAAACGATTTTACGATTTTTCTTCTCACCTCACACGATTTTACGATTTTTCTTCTCACACGATTTTTCACGATTTTTTTCGATTTTTTGTATGCGGACATTTTCGGTCACGATCTTTCTACGATTTTACAATCCGATCTTACGATCCGATTTTTCGGAACCCTTTCCGATCCGTGTCAAAATCTCGATTTTGACTGCCTTGCTTAACATGGCTAAATTTTGTTATTATATCAACTTGGCCGAATCTACCAACATGGGTGACAACTCAACTGCTCCTCAAATTTTTATCTGTATCTGGAGTTCCAGAACTCCAAATTAGACGGGGTCAGACTTGTTGGAAAAATAACACTCCCGGATACAACTTCTATGAGGGACCCTCCCTGAATTTTATAGTTTTCAGGTCCAAATTACCCAGGAAACAGGGCAACAAATTTGCCCTCTTTTGCAAATGGAGAAAATATCTCTAATTCATCTTCAATCCTTGCTTCCTTATCAGTCACACACCATGCCTTTCCTTTATTCATGAAAACCCTTCTCATCTATGTCCTCTTAAGATCATTTGTACCAAGTTAATTAGTTAAGCAATTTCATAAATTTTCATTCCCTCTCTGTAATATTGTTGCCGAGACATGCCCAAGGGAAACAAGAGTTCCCTTCTTCTCTTCTATGCACTCATTTCTTCTTCCTCTTTAAGGTACTAAGATTATTATAGTCCATTTAACTTCACTCATTTATGCATTTTTTCAATATTTTGTGTTAAAGAACCCTAATTCCCAATTCAACTAGAATCATGAATTTCTAATCAAATTGAAGTTAATTTTATAGAAATTAAAATTAGAACTCCTTACTTGGATGGAATCTAAACTTTATTTCACAAATTTTGGAAGAATCTGAATCTCTTCTCCTTGTATATAACCAACCACTCTTCCCTTCTTTTCTTACCCAATTCTTCACTTTTCTTCTTGTTAATTTTCTGCCCAATTGTGTTCTTCCACTTTAGAATTCCAAGGCTTATATGGGTTTACTAATTTTAGGTGTTTACTCCTACTTTCATGAAGGAAAAATCTGAAATTCTTTCCCCTTCTTCTAGTTTACCAGTCGGTCATGGATGAGAGAAGGGATGTGTATTTATAGTCTTATCTCTTCTTAATTCCATCTTATAAAATCTCACCATTCACATCTCAAATCCAGGACCACCTCTGCTTTTTTCCTATTATCAAGATAAGAAAGATGAAGAATTTTCACTCCTGACTCTCCCTCTAAGTTTCGACCAACATAGCATATTTATAAGTAACAATTTTAAATATTCCCTATATGTCTTTACCTTGAAACCTTTTATTTTTTCACTGAGTAATATTTCTTGGGGACTCACGTTGATTTATACCAGACTTAACCCACATAAATCTGAATTTTTATTAAATTACATGTGACCCATATTTTTTTTCACCTCTCTTATTTTATCATTTAGTTTTTATTTTCATTTTAGTCTTTTTATTTTTTTATTTTTTTTGAGTATTTGTCAAGTTTCTAATTTTTTTAAATTAGTACAAAAACTTTTCCTTCCACATTTCTTGACCCATTATCATTCCTCTAATGTAAAGATAAATTTGACATTTTCAGTGTAATATTTAATTCATTATCCTTATAGGTTGAATATTTACACCAATGTCTACATAAAAATGATTTTCCCAAATAATACCAAAAATTCAATACTGCGCTGATTAAAGATAAATATTCAATTTCATCACTTTGAATAATATTTATTTCACACTCCATGTATATTTATTTAGGGTATTTTTCATTGAAGATGAGTGCTGCCAAACCTATGAATCAGATTAGCCTAATTAGAAGAACCTTATTAAAATTTAATCCAAAAAATTTACAAAGCCTAATTAAAAAATATTTAATTAAAATAATCCAAAAAAATAAATAGATTTAAGCCGAGTTAACCAATCTAAATCAACAACTTGGATCATGAGATCGGGATAATCCCATAAAAAACAAATAAAAAATATTTATAAAAGTCTAATTCTTAACCAATCCATTATTGAAAAAAAAACAACTAGAAAAAAACATATAAAAACCAATTAGAGTCCATCAAAATTCTTTATTTATTTATGACATCAACATGTAAAAATAATTTAAAACCATTAAAAGAATTAATGTAAAAAATAAAAAAAAACTAGATTTTTAATGATTTGTTAATCAATAATCAATAATTGTTAATATAGGAAAACATTAATATAGAAAGAAATGTATTGTTTGTTTTCACGGTAAAATTATGTTTTTTTAAAATAATTTTTTATTTTATTTTATTTTTTTAAAAATACCTTGAATATATTAATATTACTAATAATTCTTTTTAAAAAAATTAAAAATAATATTATTTTAATATATTTCATAAATACAAAAAAAAATCTATTCAATACCAAAGCGAAGCAGCGACGTCGAGGCGGTTGGTGTACAAAATTGTTCGTGCCACAAATAAAAAAGGACCCAATTCTTGGTGTTGGCGGCAAGGAGACGATGATGACTCATCATCATAACTGAAACTGAGTAAAAGAAGAGAAACAAAATGGGAGTCCAAGGTCTGTGGGACCTATTGGCTCCCGTCGGTCGTCGAGTATCCGTAGAAACTCTAGCCGGCAAGAAATTAGCCATCGGTACACCTCTCTTCTCTTCTCTTCTCTTCAAAAACCCTAGCTACCTTTCCATTTCATTTGATTTTGATTTTGATTTTGATTTTAGATGCTAGTATATGGCTGGTCCAATTCATGAAGGCGATGAGAGACGACAAGGGAGAGATGGTACGGAACGCTCATCTGCTCGGCTTCTTTCGGCGGATTTGTAAGCTTTTATATCTCCGCACTAAGCCTGTCTTTGTCTTCGACGGTGCCACCCCTGCTCTCAAGCGCCGCACCGTCATCGCCCGTCGGAGGCTGCGAGAGAACGCCCGGGCTAAGATCCGCAAAACCGCTGAGAAACTGCTTCTTAATCAAGTCTGTCTAAAATAAACTTAACAAAACAAGACAAAACGCTCATCATCATCATAATCTAATTGGCGCCTAGTTTTTGAAATTTGATTTTCTTATAACACAGCTGAAGTCAATGAGGCTGAAAGAACTGGCAAAGGATCTCGAGAAGCAGAATGCTGCTAATAAGAAGGGCAAGCAGACGAAGATTTTGGAAGAGAATAAAGGTGTGCCCGAAAAGCTTGATGAAATGTACGTGTGTATACCTTTTTTTATGGTTTTTTTTCTTTGCATGGAGAACAACTTTTGATGATTGTTTCGATGTTGAATTGATTTAGGCTGGCAGCGTCCATTGCTGCTGAGGAATGTGGGAGGTTAAATAACAATGCATCCACATCTGCTGCTGCTGCAGTGGAGGAGAGGGATAGAGATGGAGACGGAGACGAAGAGATGATTTTGGTAAAGAAATGGGCATAGATAAAAAAAGTTTCTCTTGATTTTCGTGGTAACAAGTGCAATTGTATCGGTCCATTTCTTCACTTCTATTGTTTTGCAAGTTTAAACCCTGTAATTTTGTTGTATCGGAACATTCTTCTGTAAGAAGTGAAGACTCTGCTCTTAAAGCTGCCAGCCATTCTTCACCAAATATTATTTTGAAACTTACGTGAAAATAAACAATATGTCATAGTTGGTGTATTTAATTTATTTTGCTGTAAATGAATGAGGTGGAAGACCCAGCTGTCTTTGCTTCTTTGCCCCCATTAATGCGACATGATCTTCTGGTATGGTTTTTTAATCAGATGGGCTGTTCATTCCATCTTTGTTTACCATGTTATTTTTGGTCCTCTGCCTGTTAATTAGGTCTCTTATGTAGATGAGAGAGAAATCATTTGCAGAAAAGGGAAAAAGTAATCAGGACAAGCACCTCAGGTCTTGAATGCCTAATTGCACATCGAGATTTATCTTAACATGACATGTGTACCAGATTGCCAAAAATGCGTGCTCATTGTGCTTGCTAAGAGTCTACGTTCACTGTGTTGTGTTTGTTTTTGTCTGATTTATACTTTGAAATGACGCTAAGCGTTTAATTTTTCATTGAAATTTGAGAACCAGAGTGAGAAGCACAAGAATAACACAAAGGGCAAGGAAATTTTGTCAGATCATACTGACATTGAAGGGAGCAATATGGGAAGAGATCACGTGGCAGCAGAGAATTGCAATCAGGAGAAGTTAGACGAAATGTAAGCTGTCTGTCTAGTTGTCATTCTATGCTCTTTCCAATTCTGGTTTAATCTGTTGATTGCGTTGACTAGTTAGTTTAGATTGGCAGCATCTATGGTGGTTGAGGAGGAAGGCAGTGATGATGATGAAGAGATGATACTGGTAAGTATGCACAACTTTGGAATTATTGTTGTCATGGGAGTTCATGCAGATTGTAGTTTTTATGCTTTTTTATTTTTCTTTCAAGTTTGAGAACTAGTCCATATCAGGAACAAAGTTCAAATGCCCTATAAACCAGGGATGCATTGATGCTTTCTTTATTGGTTTATCTTTTTCTAGTTCATACTTGAAATAGGAAATTTAGTGGTATATGCTATGTATGGTTGTTCTCCCAGGACTCTTCTTCTAGAAGTAGACTCTCTATTCTTTCTGGAATTTTTTGCTCCTGCGCCACAGTGTGTCTGCATGCTACTTTGTCCATTTTAACTTTACAGTTGAGTGTGATCCATTTTGCAGCCACATGGGAAGGTTGATCCTGCTGTCTTAGCAGCTCTGCCACCATCAATGCAACTTGATCTTTTGGTCCAGGTAAATGTTGGTGTACAACTAGTTTTGATTTCATATGAGATAAAAATGTTTCAGCTTTCTCCACCACATTGCTTTTGTTGTAATGTTAGTTGTCCATCTCCTATTTTGTAGATGAGAGAGAAATTGATTGCTGAAAACAGACAAAGGTATCAAAAAGTCAAGAAGGTCAGTTCTTGAATGCATTGCTCTTGATTAAGAGTTTTCATGTGAATGCTTTCTAGAATTTATATCACTTTGTTATTTCTGATGTTGATTGATTTCATTTTTACCATGTGCTTGGTGACTATACTAGGAGTTATGAAAGGTGGTGCTTGACACAAATTATTTATTATATCGTAGTGATGCATGTATCCCATCAAATTGTGTGCATATTTCTTATTTGCTCATTTCATGTTTATCTAGGTGCCTGAAAAATTCTCTGAGCTTCAAATACAGGCTTATCTTAAGACTGTTGCTTTCCGTCGTGAGATAAATCAAGTGCAGAAAGCTGCTGCTGGGAATGATGTTGGTGGTGTTCAGGCTTCAAGGATAGCTTCTGAAGCAAACCGAGAATTTATTTTCTCATCATCCTTTTCTGGGGATAAAGAGTGAGTTATTTTCATTCTACTAATGAAACATGCTTGGCAAATGCCCCATCTTTTGAAAAGGCATTTTATCAACTGTCACACTGTTATTCTTATGCATGACTATCAGGTTGTGTTTGGTTCAGGTTTAAGAGAGGTGAAATGTTAATTGGCAAAGGGGGGGGGTGAATCTGATTCACTTTCATTCATTCATCCCAATTGTTGCTCTAAAAACTTCCAATTTCATGGGGCATTGCCCGTCATCTACTTACTTTTTCAAAGATGTTTAGGTTGCTTACGACTGCTGGAGTGAAGAGAAGAAAAGGATGCGAGCAGCAAAAGGAACCAGTAAAGCAACCATCGTCATATTTTGTGGCTGGTGTTGCATCTATCTGTAAGTCCCAATACTGCAACAGGATCAGCCCAAGATGAATCTAGCTGCAGGTCTTTTGATGATGATGTTGAGACATATCATGATGAAAGAGGTCGTACGCGAGTCAGTAGAGTCAGAGCCATGGGGATGCGCATGACCCGTGATTTGCAAAGGAACTTGGATTTAATGAAAGAAATTGAAAAGGAGAAGACGGTTTCTGTCAACACTCCAAGTACTCTGTTAGTGAATAACAGAAATAAGATTGGTGTCCCCAATGAAAATCATAATGGAGAAAGTTCACATGGTATCGATGGCAACTCCGCTAACTTGAATAAGATGAACGAGCAGTCCTTGTTGAGTAATGAGACTTCTGTGCACATATCTTTTGAAGTTGGCGATGAGAGCAAGCATTTTAGCAGTGATGATGAAATTTTTGCTTCTTTAGTATCTGAAAAGCCTGTAGAAATCTCTTCTGCAGGCAATAGTACATCAAGAAGATCTGCTGATGATTCTGCTTCTGATAGTGACTGGGAGGAAGGAATTGTTGAAGGAAAAGCCAATAGTTCTCGTAATGATGTTGACTTAAGAACTAATCCATCTCTTAAGGTAAGCAATGTTAGCGATGACAGTGAAGTGGAATGGATGGAAGGAGATTCTGATATTCATGATAAGTCCTCCTATCCAGCTGAATCAAAAAGAAAACCAGTTTCCAAAGGTACTTTGGAAGAAGAAACTGCTTTGCAGGATGCTATTAGGAGAAGTCTTAATGATTTAGTGGTTGAAAAATTCTTCCAGTCACAATCTAACCCAGAAAATATTAAAACCTCTGGAGAATATGCTAGCAATGATAGAGAAGTGGAATGTGTAGAAGTAGATTCTGATGTTCATGATAAATCGTCATATCCAGCAAAATTAAGAAATCAAGTTTCTGGAGGTTCTATAGAAGATGAGGCTGGTTTGCAGGATGCCATAATGAGAAGTTTTATTGATATTAGGAGTGAAAAATCCATCCACTCAGAATCTGACCCTAAAAATATTAAAAGCTCTAGAGGACATGCATATGAGGGTGTGGGCTTTCTTGATCAAGAAGATAATGGTCCAGCTATGCTCAGGAAGGATGCTACCCAACAAAGCAAATCAACCTCTGAAATTTTGGGTTTTGAAAACCTAGGTGATGCAGGTGAAGTTAATATCTCACAAGCCGTTCCATATGTAGGTAGCCAATCTAAAGCTCATAATCTTGATGATGTGGTGATGCTAATAAATGAATCATGTGAAAGTCTTGTGCATTCTAATTCTGCCCAGATAAGCCAAGATGTGGATAAAAGGGAGAATGGGTGCCGAGGCATACCATCTCTCGAAACAATTGGGCCTTTGGAAGCAAAGGGGAACCACTTGAATTTGGTACTTGCTTCTGATATTGAGAATGGTGGGCTATCTACCTCCCATGAGAATTATTTAAGAGACAAGTCTCATACTGCTACAACCACATCTACTTATCCATCTCTTACTGAGCTAATTGATGATAGAAATGATAAGAAAGAAGAGCGATCCACATTCATTGTTGGAGAGAAAATTAGTTCTGAGGCTGAGCCACCATGCCTTTCAGTTGAGAATGCTAACTCTTTCCCAGAAGATTCAGCGAATGACAGTGATTTTGCAGAGAAACTTCATGGAGAAAAAAACTCAGAAGACCATCTTAGTGAAAGGGAATGCTATTTCAGCAAATCTGCCTCAATGGATACTGAGAATGAACAAGTCAATTTTACAGAGGCTAGTTTGGAGAAGGAAATGCAAATACTAGATCAAGAATATAGTAATCTAGGAGGTGAACAGAGAAAGCTTGAACGTAATGCGGAATCAGTCAGCAATGAGATGTTTGCAGAATGTCAGGTATGCACTGAAACTTCCTATCTGACTTAACAGGTAAATCACATGGTGGCAATTAAGAAGTTAGGCCAACGCTTCATGTCCATGTTGGAGTCTTTCATACAGTGATATGTCCTTAATTGAATAAACTCCTTTTTTCTCTCAGAAAAATCTTGATTTTTGTCATAGTATTTGGTTTTGTTTTCTGTTTGGATATCAATTATGCATTTGACCACTAAGGATAACAGTTTTCTTCTGCTTATGCCAACAATATATTGCACTGGGTGATACTACAATTCTGGTTTTACATGAGGAAATGAGAAACTTATAATGTTATCCTCTGTAGAACTGATACTGATTTTGGCTTATCAAATAACTTGCGGCACTAAACTCATGTTGTTTGTCATTTTGTAATCTGTAGGAGCTGCTGCAGATGTTTGGCTTACCATATATTATAGCACCAATGGAAGCAGAAGCTCAATGTGCATATATGGAACTTGCAAATTATGTTGACGGTACTGTGACTGATGATTCTGATGTCTTCTTGTTTGGAGCTCAAAGTGTGCATAAAAATATATTTGATGATCGCAAATATGTGGAGACATACCTCATGAAGGTCTGGTAGAATCCTTTAAGATTTTGTCTTCTATTGTTTTGTCACGATTGCTATGATATTGGGATCAAATTCTGTGATTAAATAATTGAGAAAACTTGTCTTTCAGCATCTTTGCAATTGTTTTTTCTTCAAAGGTCCCTTCTTTTTTGCATGATTTTTTCCCCCAGCTAGAATGCTTGTACTTTGGGCTCTTATTTACTACTTCATTTCTTTTTCTTACAGCTCTCTGTTTTGTTTGCACAATTTGCTTGCAGGATATCGAGAAACAGCTTGGCCTATCAAGAGAGAAATTAATTCGAATGGCTCTGCTTCTTGGAAGTGATTATACTGAGGGAGTTAGGTAATTAACAGAAACTACTTTGACTTCTAAGTTTCAATAGTCATGCTTTCAACTTATGCACGCAGGTTTTCCTTGTATGTCTTTGAATTTACTTTTTTACACGAATATTGTTGTGTGCTGCTGCTTGAGTCGAGTATTAAAAGCCATATGTATGCTTTATTAGACATTCTATTTTTTATTGTTAAGTTATGAACTTTAATGGGATGTGTGTTTGTTGTAGTGGCATTGGCATTGTCAATGCTATTGAGGTTGTGACTGCATTCTCTGAGGAGGATGGCCTTCAACAATTCAGGGATTGGATTGAATCACCCGATCCAGCTATCCTAGGAAAGTTTGATGTACAAACTGGTCTGGGTGTGAGGAAAAAAGAGTCAAAGGTTGTTGGCGGTGAAGCAAATTGCACAGGTAATGGCATGGAAAGAACGAACCCATCTGGCCTAAACATTCCTCAAGCTCATGAAGAAAAGAAATCTGCAGATCATGCTCAAGTGATAAAGCAGATTTTCATGGATAAACATGTAAGTTCTTACAGAATTAGGCATTTCCCTGTAGACACTTCAGCAATCAGCGTGATAGAAGAGATCCCAAATTTAAATTTGTGCAGAGAAATGTGAGCAAGAACTGGCATATTCCTTCTTCTTTTCCAAGTGAAGCAGTCATTTCTGCGTATTCTTATCCACAAGTGGACAAATCAACTGAGCCTTTCACATGGGGAAAACCAGATCTTCATTCTCTTCACAGGTAAGTTATCTCCTCTAGGTATATGCTGTGTTGAACTTTTCTTCCCTTTCTGAATTTTTTATTACACATGCCACACTGATGATACTTACCACACGTTATTCTCTCTGTCCAAGTTTTAATGTGATCCACGTTAAATTTTCTGCTGCTTTTTGAGAGCTGTTATCAAGAGAAGATTTCACCATCTTGGCAGCATATTTTCACATATAAAATCAGATGTTGTTTCAATGACCAACTGTGGTTGCATACAGATTATGCTGGGAAAAGTTTGGGTGGCACATTCAGAAGTCAGATGAGTTGCTACTTCCTGTTCTGAAGGAGTATAATAAATATGAGGTTGTGTTCCTCTCTCATTTGCATGCTCAGACACAGTTGCTTATTCACGTTCATGCATGAGATTCAAACAAGCTAACATGCCCTTGTTATCATAATAGCACATGTGCTTATGCATCTACACACTCTTCTCTACCAACATGCATCTGCTATATCGCCTAATAAATAATATTTTTTGCATATCTCTAAGCTGACCTTTTCCATCTGTTTGGTGATGTGAACAGTGTCAACAGTGTTTTAGGAAATTCCAAGCTGAATTTTTTATGGGTAATTGTTGGTTGATTAAGTATGCATGAGAGGTTGTTTAGGGAATGTTGATGAGTGTTTTGAGGTTTGGCTGATGGTGTTTTCTGCTGGACATTATAGGAATCATTAGAGTCACCCAAATAGGGTTCTTGGAGTTACACCAAGAGGATAGAAAAACCTAACCTTCACGTCTAGGGTTCTTAGGAGTTTCAACTATGGAAAGTTGGGTCATGCAATCAAAAGCAAAGTTGCTGGAATTTATCCACAAACTGATTCTCTCTGTTGAACATTTACATGATCCTTACAAAGAGTTCCTTGGATTTATCTTCCTATGTAAGAAAATACTGATTGTCCTATTTAGAATAGTGTAATAAAGCTGATTTCTCTTTAAGACTAATAGAATACTAAATAGAGAGTAAACCCAGACTTGGACAGTTCTCCAGATTTCCTGCAAATCTGGAAACAGAAATACCCTTGTCTATGAAAAGACTTAATGTTCGCTTCTTTTGCTGTCTACATTAATCATCCACCTATGTTATGATTTGGTATCATTGTTACATGAACCTTACATAGAGTTCCTTGGATTATCTTCCTATGTAAGAAAATACCGATTGTCCTATTTAGAATAACGTAATAAAGCTGATTTCTCTTTAAGACTAATAGAATAGAATACTAAATAGAGAGTAAACCCTAGACATGGACAGTTCTCCAGATTTGCTGCAAATCTGGAAACAGAAATACCCTTGTCTATGAAAAGACTAATGTTTGCTTCTTTTGCTATCTAAATTAATCATCCACCTATGTTATGATTTGGTATCATCGTTTGCAACTAATCAAAGTGTCATGAAAAGCATGCTTTGCTGTTAAATGTGATTGTTCTTTGTGTTTTTAATCAAATGTATAAAATCAATAAACTGTAATAGAACTTGCTGCTTAATTTGTATTTATTTGGTTGTTGCTTGAAGTTGAATATAATTATCTGTATCCTAGCATTTAGTTCAAGTTGATATAAATATAGGAGATGAACACAGATCCCTTGCAAAGAACATACCATATCTCTCAAGAGTCAGCTATGATCGGCATACCAGAGAACATTAATCGAATGATTAAATATTTTTTATCTATATTTTTTGAATATGGATTGAGTAATAGTTAATCACAATATTTATTTTTATTTTTTTGGAATTTTTATTTTGCTTTAATTACTAAAGGCTAAATTAGGCATTACAATAAAATAATAAGGTCTTTTTGTTGAATCAGAGCTCATACCAATTTAGGACATTAAGCGAATATAATTTGCATCTGTTATGATTTTTTTTTAAAAAAAAATTAGGTACTCAAAGTTAAGGAATTTTAAAAATGCCTTAATTTGTTTTTCTTTAATTTTTTTTTTAATTTTTTTACTAATACTACTACTATTATTATAACATGGAAGGCTAAACTGGATAATACAATTAAATAACAGGGCTATTTTACTTGAATGAGATATCTTGACAACATGCTCTCATATATTGCTTAGATATAGTTATGAAAGATGTAAGGAGATGCTGATAAGTTTCTACTTTGCTTATTTGTTGAAGACTCAACTACGACTGGAGGCATTTTACAGTTTCAATGAAAGATTTGCAAAAATTCGTAGCAAGAGAATCAAGAAAGCTATTAAAGGGATCACTGGAAGCCAATACTCTGACATAGATGATCCTGCGGAAGAAGTTTCTAAAAGTAGAACTGGAAAAATGTCTGGGAAATCTGGTGACACTGAACCTCAGAAACATTCAAAGAGAACTGCTTCTGGAAATAAGAGTAGCTTTCTGGAAAAGATCAAAACCAAAGCGGTCCAGGAAAAGGACTGCTGAGGAGCATGCTTTTCCTGAAGTTGAGAATACAGAGGCAACTGTTAGGCAATGTAGCGATAGAGGATTCCTAAGAAATGGAAAGGGTAGAGGGAGAGGCCGAGGGAAGAGGAAGGGGAAAGGCAAATCTCTGTTCTGAACTATCAGATCCAAGCTCTTGTGACGCTGATAGTGGTCATGATGAGCCTGAAGTTCATGTTGATGAGTCAAGTGGCCTGCATGAATTGCGGAAGGTGAGATTAATTTTTATTTGCTCACTTCCTTTAAGGCATAACGAAGTCTATATAATGTCGCATTGATAAATTCATGGAAAGCGAGCAAGTGGAGAACTTAACTTGTTTGTGGTTTGTTCTTATTAAGGTGCAACAGACTGTAGCTTGATTTCAAAACCTTTACCTCGCCTACTTGTTGATTTGCTGTGGTTTATTCCATTTTTTTATGTCAGCTAGTAAGCATTTTAGGTTCTCTTTTGACAGTTGGAGGAGCCACACTCCCCCATCATCTCATATAGGTAAGAAGGCCTCGGCCTGAGAAATATGCACTGGAGTTATTTAGTACATGCATAAACAGCTGTTGTCTTGGTTTTTGTTTATCTGGTGCAAAATTAGTATAAAGGTTTCGATTAATTAAATTTTCATTACATGATATCATGATTCTTGACCATTATGCAAATTGTGCAAATGAGCCTTCTGTAAATTCAACATGGTAGGAATTCCATAAAGTAGACTTGGATCTACAATAATGTTATTTCAGGAAAGCTTGTTCGTTATTTTAAGCTGAATCTAACAAAGGTTTCTTTTCACCTATTTTCCCTCTTTTTAGTCAACACGGTTGCGAAAGCCTGTAAATTACACAGTCGATTACTTAGAAATTGATGACGTGGAGAAGTCCTCGGACCAGGGTGATAAAAAGGGGTTGGACAAAGAGGCACTGCATCAAGGTTTCTCTTCTGCTCAAGAAGCACGTGGACATGGCGGCATTGGCATCAAAGACAACGAACAATTTGAAGTGGGAGAGTCTTCACTTCAGAGCTTCTCCAGGGATCATCTTGAAAGGGGAGATGGACTTTTCTTCGATGGAGAGGAAGTTGGTCTCCCTGGTGTGGACCAAAATAGCTATTTTTCAGAGGCTGAACTTTCTAATGATTACCTTGAAAGGGGAGGTGGTTTTTGCCTGGATGAAAGTGACACAGGCATGGACCAAGGCACTGCCCATAGTCCACCTACAACCGCTGATCGGGAAACCGGCGATCTTCTGGAAGATGTTGAGCATGACACTGAGCTTTTGAATGAAGTCAGAGATGGCGGGAGGACAAGGGCTTCCGATACTGAGTTGAATGCCAGACAACGCGGTTGCTGCGCATGCTGATGGTCATTTAAGGAGCGGTGTCTCCGGCCCGGAAATAACTAAGAATGAGACGGCGGCAACTGGTGGCGCAGGGAAGTCTAAGGGCAATGCCGCACCTTCTTAAAAGAAAACGGAGGAAAGGTTGAAAAAACATGTGATTTTATTGATCAGTCTTTCTGCCACTGCATTGAGAGTAATTAATAATATGGTTATTTGTTGCATGGCTGAAACAAACTAGATGTCTTTCTTGTCACCATTTGTTTTGTGCAGTCTGAAAATGAACTATTACTTTGTGTATCGCTTTTGCAAATTTAAAATTTCAGAATGAAATAATGACCTTCTAGTATGTAGGAGCTACTTTTTTTTTTATATATAAAAAATGATTTTTAATTAAGGTGAGGAATGTAGTCTCAAGTTGATCCGATACACACACACGCCAATGCCCCCGTGTCCTGTCGTGGATAATATTATATTTTTTTTCACGTAAAAAAAATTAATTATGCTGAGATTTTTTTTATTATAATATAAATTTAGACAAAATAATAAATCTGTGTAAAATTCTTGTTAAGTGCAAGTTTTCTATACAATATATGTATTTTAAAATAATCACCAATATAAATTAAAATTTCAGGACTAAATCAAATAAAAATAAATCTCTAATAAAAAATAAAATGACAAAAATTAAAAACAAAAAATAAAAGCATAGATGCATAAATATGGATAAAAAATAAACGTTGTCCAATAATGACAGAAAAAACCAAAGAAATTAATAGCAAATAAAAAATTCAAAAATTAAGAACCGAACTGAAAAATAATATATATAATTAATTCTAATCGAAGGACAAAATGAAAACAAATAAAAACATTGGGACCGAAACAAATAAAAATATATATTTTTTTAAATGAAGTGTAATTTTGTTAATTTGTTTTAAGAGAATAAGGATTGAAATGAAAAGTAGCATACATGACTAATTTCAATTGAAAGACACAATCAAAACAAATTAAAACAAACTATATTATTAATTCCAATTGAAGGACAAAATTGAAATAAATAAAACCTTGGGACCGAAATAAATAAAGATATTTAAAAAAATTGTTGTGTAATGTTTTTAAAAAATTAAAAGCATAAGGACTGAAATGAAGGATAGAATATATGATAAATTTCAATTGAAGGACCCAATTAGAAGCAATTAAAACCTGCATACCAAAAAACTGCTAAGATCTTTTTTCCCGAGTCCGTAATTTGTTGCTTGTCAAACAATATAGAAGAGGATGAAATTGAAATTACAAGGACTAAATTGTTAAAGTGTTTTAAAGTATATTAAGAGAAGCAAGGTCAGTTTAGACAAAAAAAGAAGAGAGAGAACAGAAGAAAGTCAAACGACGTGTAGTTCGACTCTCTCATCACTTGATGTTTTTCCACGTAAGTAACAAGGCAGTATCTGCCTTAATTCACACAGCAGAAGCTACCCATCAAGACTTCCAAAACGTCAAATCACACCCTCCTCTCACTCCTCCTCCAAACCCACAGCACCAGCAGCAACAATTCTTCGCCATCCAAAAACGTTGCAGTCTCGACACAATCAATTTCAAATCCACAGCTCTGCCTAGATGGTAAGCCCTAATAATCTCTCTCTTTCCCCTGTGATGATACGCATTAATTTGATTCTAATTTTCATGAATAATCTCTCTCGTTCCTCTGTGATCAGACGCATCAATTTGACTCTAATTTTCGTTAATAATCTCTCTTTCCTCGTTGATCATACGCATTAATTTGATTCTAATTTCATTAATATTTGTTATTACTTTTGCAGGCAACTTCATTGCGCTTGTATTTAACATGTATACGGAATACTTTAGAGGCAGCCTTGTGCCTGCAGGCAATGCTAGCATTACAAAATTTAATCCCTACCTTATTTTTTTTTTATTTTAACTTTTAATTTTTTAATATTTATTTGATTTTCGAAACTGCTTAACAGAACTTCCCTTGTCAAGAAGTTGAAAGGCATAACAAACCAGAGGTCGAAATGAAGTATGTTTTCCATTTTTTTATTATTAAAATGCGTTTAGTGCTTGCTTGTGCAGTATCTTGAGGAATGCTGTGATCTTTTGTTTATGTTTTGCAGGACGAGCCAGGAACTTTTGCTAAATTCGGTAAGGATCATTTTGATTGATGCTAAATTTTAAATTTTGAAGAAATGTTTTGTTTTTGTTGTTGTTGTTGTTGTTCTGATGGATATCCAACTTGATTGCATGTGATGATGATGCTATTGCAGATTTTGATATGTAGAAATGAGGCTGAAAAGTGCTTAATAGAAACATCTATTAATTCGTTGCGTATTAGCCTCAAGGTGAAGTGTTCATCTCTACTTTTAGATTAATGTGCCTGGTAGAGCTGCATAGTGGAAAAAGGACTTTCTTATTGAATAGTATATGTTGTTGTTGAACAATGTTTTTCCACTCATTTTGGTGAAAACACATGACAATAAACTTGTGGGCTACTTTTTAATTTTTTTAATTCTTTCTAATAGGCTAGTCGGTATGTTGTGTTATTTTCGGGATTGTCCATCTATAAGTTTTAATGGATGTTGAATATGTCATGGTTTGATTAAAGTAATCCATTTTGCTGTTGCAGAGAGTTTTCCAGTTCACCGAGAAAAAATCATGTTTTAGAAACTTCTGTCCTCCTATTTCTTTCCTTGTGTTCATCAAATCTAGATTAGACATTACATATGCTGCATAGTTCAGGGATCCCATGAAGATTATTGAAGAAGTGTTAGGCACATAGGCGTAGTAATTTGCTGTAGGTTCTAATAGTATAAGTTGCTAAAGCAGAATCAATGAAGTACTCATCCTAGAATAACAGTCAGGTGCATAGATTTTACAGTATAAGATAGTGCAAAACTTCAAAGATAAGTTGATATTGCTTCTAAACTTAGTCATGCTCATTTTGTTCATGCTAGCTTTTTGAGACCAAAGATACTATGTTCTCTTCTTCTTTTTCCTTTGGTGTCGCATCACTTTTGTCATATGGTTTCTTGTCCTGTGTTTATTTATTAACTTGACACAGCATAAATTGCATACAATTCCTACTCTCAAACTTTTTTTCTTATACGCATATTTATCTCCACTTGTACAGGTAAAGCAGGCAGATGAGCTTGAAAACATACTAACTAAAAAATTTCTTAGATTTTTATCAATGAGGGCAGAAGCATTTCAAGTGTTGAGACGAAAGCCTGTACAGGTATGTGTTGTCTCATATGAATGATCTGAAAAGTGCTTCATTTTGCTTTGACAAAATCAACTGTTGATTGTTTCTGTGAATTTTTGTTTTCGGAGTTGCTAGGACTTTATATAGCCACAAGGTTGGCTTACCTTGAGTTGCAGGAAAATGTGTGCCTTTTCTTATAGAAAAATAACTTTGTCTTTTCTTAGAAAAACATTAAGCTGGTTTAAAGCCAAATTGGAATGCTGTCTCAAGTCTTTCCCCATAATACACAACCAATTTGCTGATCAGCAAGTTGGTCCTCTGTTTCATTAAGTAACAGAGAATTTGCAAATATGGGACATTATAACATAATTTGATTTCAATGCAATATTATATAAAAGAGTTTGTGTCTCTTTAGTTCTCTCAATGAATATAATTTTAAATGTTTTTATTGTAATGGATTATGAAGTCTGGTCTAGTGTTGGTGAAAGATTCTCTTACATTAAGCAATTATGATGGATTTTGGATGCACATGTGGATCGATTGATTAATTTAATTTTCAAAATGCAATTTATATCCTGGTTTATTCACCTGATAATCATATCAATGAACCCTGGTTACTGGCTGAATTGAATTTCAAACTTATTCTGTTTATAAATATCTTTTAATTCAGTAAATAGTGATCTGATCATGTGCTTGGCATGTAAAGTTTCACCTGATATCTCTGAATTAATTTACAAATTGCTTACATACTTTTGCTTTATCATGTTGATAGCATTCTTATGATTATATGATATCATGATACCTTACTTATCAGGGTTATGACATTAGCTTTTCTAATCACAAACTTCCACTGTGAGGAGATGCAGAAACGCAAACTCATCGATTTTATTGTGCAATTCATGGAAGTAAGATTTAACCATTCCTTGCCACTTGCTTTGTCGTTTTCTACTTAGATTTCCTTCTAGAATATGGTTTTGATGTTATCACCTGCTATTTGATCATGCACATTGTGAAACTCAACCATGAGGCTAAGATGCTATATTTAGACTACTCGTCCATGTCCTGATTTTTTTTAACTCCCCGAGGCGGGGAGAATTGAACAGGAAAGAATGTTTTACTTTATGCTGTTGTTGTGAACAAGGCTTTTATTGATATAATAAATTGATTTTTAAGTATTTCAAATTTGGTGCCCAGTGTATTAAATTACTTTTTTTCCCTTCATCCACTAAAAATATGCTAAATTGGGATTAAGGTTCCTTAGCAGACCATCCTTTCCTCTTCGACCCATTAGTTTTAGTTTTGTGCTTCATCATTGTTCAGTTTCAGATGAACAAGTCATTTAGAGAACTTCTGACGCTTTTAATTATGAAATAATTATATAGTTCCAGAAAACTTGTTCATGATAAAAGACTGGATATGGCTTGCTCTCTCAACTTTGTACCGATTTCACCATCTGGGGGGGAATGAAGGATTATGGGTGAAAATTATGCCTGGTCACGTGCATATGGCCATCCCACGCTAGCTTGTGATAGTTCACATGTTGTCAGGGTGGACAGCACCTGGACGGAAGATGTGATTATCTAGTTTAATTATGGAGGGAAAGTTGGCTTAAACTTTAATCCCAGTGCGGTTACGTGATTTACCATTTCATCCATCTGCCTCAGTTTAGGTCTTTATTTTCAGTTTTTTTTTCTTTTTATTTATTTATTTACTTACGTGGCTCCGAGCATATTTTCTGGTTACACTAGTGTTTTTAAATTGGAAGCTTTCTCAATCACATACTTGCTCTCCAATTGCAGGATATTGAGAAAGAGATAAGTGAATTGAAAATGTCTGTGAACACACGAGGGAGGCTGGTTGCCACAGAGTTTCTGAAGCAATTTATTTAACTACGATGCCAGTGCGATCTATCCAAACCCTGAGGATGTTATTGGGTTAGTGGTATTTATCATGCCTGCTTGCTTCACTCCTTTTTTTAATGTCTTGTAAAATCCTCGTGGTGGTGTGAGATGTAATTTTCCATCCTCAACTTTATTCATATTGATAAACCAACTTTTCCCCCTTGCTTGAAAGACATGCTTGTCGATAAAAAGTGGTGCTTGAGATATAAACTCAACTAGGTTAAATAAGTTGTTTTGTTTGACTTGAACATAAAAAGAAGAGAGAGGAAATTACGGTAGATAGATCAAATTTAAAAAACAAAAATGATTAGGATAACTTGGGAGAGTTATTTTTTTTTCTAAATGAGGACAAAAATATATCTCAATTCACAGCTTATTAATGGGAAAAAAAACCCTTTGGGAAATAACGAAAAAAACCCTATGGGAAAAGATGAAAAATTCCATTGGCTCCGGTTTTAATTTATTAACTTCTAAGTTTTACAATGTTTTTGGTTTTTTTTTTTAATATTTTTCCAATTACAAAATTTCTCGTATATATATGATAGATTAGGTGA
This sequence comes from Salix viminalis, assembly GCA_029228465.1. Classification (NCBI taxonomy): domain Eukaryota; kingdom Viridiplantae; phylum Streptophyta; class Magnoliopsida; order Malpighiales; family Salicaceae; genus Salix; species Salix viminalis. Next base: position 4,530,771 of record CM055442.1, read on the forward strand.
TTAGACTACGTGTCGTTACAGGTGGGACTAAAACTATTAAATACATTAACATCATCTACATATTTTTTTAGATCTAAAAAAGAGCTTAGACATTACCACTGTATTTTTTATGTGTATGTAAAATTTAATTATGAACATAAAAGTTAATAAAGCACACAATAAATTTGGCAACTGATCTTTCCAGAAACTAATCATAATCAGAACGTATACAGACTAGGATTCAAGGGAGGATAATAAATTTGGCAATTTACATTTTTTGGCTAAACAGAATGAAAGGCTTTGTCATGTAGGAGAATTATAGGGTACCCCCCCACGCACATTTTCTTCATAGCAAAAGCACTAATTATACAGCTTAAATTAACCAAAATGGCAAAATCCAACTAAAGATGTAAAAATGTTCAACTATCATTTACAACAATTTAGAAAATGAAGAGAAAAGAATCGTGTTGCTATTGTTTGTTAATCTGCCAAAACCATATATCTGCCTCTAAATGAGGTGAAAAGGAAAAGAAGATCATCCCATTTTGCTTTGCTGCAGCGCCTGTCACTGGGTTTTCGGTTTCTGAATTTTCACATACGGGAAAAAACCCCATGAAATGGGCAACTTCTGGATTCCAACCCAACTGCTGAGCACGACAGAACATCAGGAAAGTGTTTGCGAAATATGAATTGAACCCCATCAAAACATGCCATAAAGCATGTCCCTCGGGGTTGAAGTACCACCGAGAAATGTTGGGGCAGAATAGGCGATCAAAAAGCCAACAAAGACTTCCCGTGAGAATGGTAGCCAAATATAATTTTGCAAGCCGCTTTGCTGATGCATCTTTTGTGTGGATGTAGTACTTGTACATCCGGGGGACGCAAAGAAGGCAAAGCATCACATAATGTACCTTGAAACCCATTCTTAAACGAACCAACGCGTGGACAATTGCGAATCCAGCTCCATAGAAGAACAAGAAGGTGGGCATTGTGCTTCGGTAGTGCCAATCTGGTGAGTAAAGGATGTACATATACAGCAGCATTTCCCAAACCATCGGTGTTTCATCACCTTGCTGCTGCCTGAAGATAAATCAAAAGTACCAAATACCTTAATCAGCATAATGAATGAACAAGCAAACAAGACACGCTGCACAATGTCATGCAAGCTCACATGATTCGGGAATGAAATCTAACAAATCAAAATACAGATCTCGAGTCCCAACTTTTTCCACAGGGGAATAAATACTAAAACCATATTTTATAACCCTGCTAAGGTAGTGCTTGGTTACTGTCTTGAGGGTAGAAGAGATGGAAACAATGGAGGTAGAGAGGTTTAGTTGCAATAAACTAATTTTCATATACATAAACATTTGTTTTTAAGCAGATGCGGGACAAATTAGGAGCTTCAATGTTTTTGCAATTCTGGGGGGGCAATCTTTGGCGATCAAGGGAATAAAACAAGATGAGGCAATGCATTCCAGAAGATAAAACCCTATCATCCTGCAATAAGATATTGAATTGAACACTTTTTTAAATCATCGGCACCAGCATCTCATCAAATCTAGCAGCATTCTGCAGAACCACCCCTGAAGGAAAAAACAAACACACACTTCTAACTAAGCACCAACAGGTTCCATGGGCAAAATATGGGGGATGTTAACCACTCAAATATTAGTGAAGCAGTTGAGAAGAAGATGATGAACAAGATAGGAGAATAGAGAAGAGTACATACATGTGTTGCAAAGTGGCATGGTATAGCATACTTCCAATGGCAAGTATCATATTAGATATGTGAAGTATACTAAACCTCTTCTCGAAACGTTGTCTTACAGCATTTATAAGGCCGACGAGTGCCAAAAGAATGCCTGGGATAATTGATATGGTGTTAAAAAACTCGGCAATATAAGATGAATAGACATAATTTTTTTCACACCATTCTGCAGATGTTACAGGCCCCCAAAAGCTTGATATTCCTTCTGCCATTGTTCAATGTATATGCACAAAGTGTATGATAATTCAACTCATACGCTTTCTGCTAAAATATTGAAGGGATCATAACCTGCATTATTGTGATATAAGAGATGAGACAATGAACCTTCAAATGAAAAAAACAAAAGAGAGAGAGAACGGAGGTAATAGATCTTGTCCCTCATAACTAATTGCTCACTGGGAGATTAATCTTCTCAGTTTACTCTAATGCAAAAATAAATTTTGTTTCACATTTAGGCCCAAACAGTGTTGCAGGTAGCAGTGCAGTTGCAAATTTACCACTAAGATGTGCCGTTGGCACATTTAAGAATAAACAAGAGCATGCAGGGAATTATGTTCACAACAAGGGAAAGAGGAGAAAGTGGATTTTCCTTAACGAATTACATGAATATGCACATAAGTAGAATCAAAAGCAAAATTGAGTTTCTCTTGCATGTTCAGACACACTATGTATACATGGCAGATCCTCTTTCTAATTAATATCCATGGCTGAAATGCTCAGTATGATATCTTCAGGGGAAGATGCTAATAATCAAAACAAAGTTTAGGGAAACTATTATTAATCACTTTAGGGGATGGGAAAAAAAGAAGTTTTTTTATTTCTCTATATCTAAAAGTTCTCTGCCCGCATACATCACTGGGGACAACACACTGATTGAGCACCATATAAATATGTAAGTTTAAGTTTTTTCTTAACTTCTCAAGGCTACAAACTACTAGTTTTCTTTTTAATAGCCTGTGTTAATAGGGACCTGCATCTATACCCACTCCAATTAATAATACTAGAGCTAGAAAGCACCCTCTTTAGCGATGCTGATACTGACTTCATACACCATAACCACACAAATTATGAATAATTACATGGAAATTTAATCAAAATACAAAGACAAAAATGCTAAGGTAGTTTGCTCACTAAATTCTTGGGAAAATTGACAGTCACGGCAACAGCAAGTCAAATACATGGAAAGAATCACTATCCAGCATCTAACAAGGACTCGCAAAGTATAAAGGCATCTTTAAAGCATTCATAACCATGTTGTCTTCACAATTTCAAATCCCAAAAAAGAAGTCCTAAAGGTAAGATAACTAATAAAGCACCGGTCACCAAATGGGCTATTTAGCAATTTATCATGGAGAAAATAAGCAACTCAGGACAATTGTTGCTTTCATGAAAAAGAAAGAAAAATCTTAGGTCATGGTTTAGTAGACAGGACTCCTTCTGTTTCCTACATTTAAGGGTTTCCAAAACGTCAACATCCAAGTGTGATCTCAGACTACATGACGAGTCTACTTAAATCAGAATTAAACAAAAGAAATATAAATCCATCTAAACTAAGTCCAAAATATCAATTCAGTAAAGGCATTAAACACTATCCATGATTTTTATGCATAACCATACTTACTACCACTGGTTTTTCTAAACGGTACATTTATTGCTTCCAAAAAATGATAGCAAGCAATGCAACTATCAATTATCAAAGAAAATAAATTCACGTACAAGTTGCAGACTTAACCAAAAACAAAACAGTTGCAAACACACAAGGGAAAATTCACCTGAGCTGCGAAATAATTCAAACAGAGTTGACTATCATAGCGTAATATAGGTGATACACATAAGAATAACAAGAACTAAAATGGAACTAGTAAGAACTAGTATTCATAGCATTCATCTATTTAATTTTAACTTGATTTTATGCAGTTTCACTTGATCAGCAAGACTAAGTAATAATGCATAATGCCAAAATCAATGCACTAGGGTAAAGAAAATATAACTACGATTTTGTTCCTAAGATAAGAAATCGTAGCATAACAGAAATCGATTCCCTGTTATGCATTCTTCTACTACTCGACTGCTCAAAATCTAGTTATTTCTCAAATAATTATCACTCGTCTAACCCTAAATCATTAGGGGAAAAAACCAAAATTCGCCAACATTACATTGCTAAAGCAAAGGAGAAAGTGAGAATATTAATCGAGTGAGTGAAAATACTAACCTTGAAGCAATCAGATCTGTTCTATATTGCAATGACTCTTCCTTCCTTGTTATAATAATTGGAATAATAACGAACAGGGCAAACAGCAAAACGGAGCAGTGCTGAAGCCGATTCGGGAATGGTTTAGGGCTTTTCAAAGTGACTGGGCGCGTTCCTTGGATTAGATTTCTGTGCGGCTGGGATTACTTTGGTTTTGGCCCAGTTTCGCGTTAAGTTTTAAAAGTGTTTTTAAAAATATTTAAAAAATATTATTTTAATTTTTTATTTGAAATTAATTTATTTGTTGGTATTTTAGATTATTTTTATATACTGATATTAAAAATATTTTAAAAAAAATAAAAAAAAAATATCATTTTGATCTATTTCTAAATAAAAAAATATTTTCAAAAATAATTTTAATAATATTCTCTAACGGTCACTTTAGTAACTTTATTACCTTTCTAATAGTTCCACACAAATAAAATGCTAAAATATTAAAAAAATTATATACTTTAATATAGAAAAATAAGTTAAATAAACACGTAAATAAAGAATTTTGATTTTTCTGTGGTTTGTAAGAAAAATAATCAATTAAATATTTCTATCATGTAGTTATTTTTATTAATTTTATCATCATTATTTTAAATAAATCTTTTTACCCTTCTAGAGTTAAAATAGACAAAAGATGCCTCAATAATCTTTCAACAAAAATTCTCCCCATCAAGAATATTATGTTCTTTATAAATCTATTCATTCAATAAAAAACAATGTTATTGGAATTGAAAACATGTGTTTTTTTGTGCTCAAATTCCTACAAAGTATAAACAACAATGAAAATAAAACCATATATATTATAAATTTAATTTTAAAAAAATAATATCAATATTATACTATTATTAATATGATCATAGTAAAATTTTACCTTTGTTGAACCCTAAAATTATACAGAACAAAATCAAATAACCTAGTCTCTTGTGTTTTAGCTAATTATTATTACATGCTATATACTCTACTCTTTTGATAATAAAACCACACTTTAGTTTTTGTCATAATTTTATCCAAAAAAAAAACAAATAATTAAAACTTGGAACATCTTGACTAGAAATTTGAACAAGAAATCTAGAATACCCTAGATCCTAAGTGATATGAAATTTATTCCACTTTGTTCTTTACTTTAATCTTTAGATAATAAAATTACACTTTAGTTTTGTCAAAATTTTATCCAAAACAAATAAGTAAACCTAGAATATATCGGCTAGAATTTAAGTGAGAAATCTAGAACACTCGAGATCCTAAGTGATATGAAATTTATTTCACTTTGTTTCTTTTTTCATAATGGTGCAATAAATACCAACCATTCTAACAAAAAAATAAAAACTAACAACCTTATTTTATAATTGATTCCATCATTATTACATTTTTTTCACAAATTTTAAAAATACAAACAAAACTATAAATGTATTTTTTTTTTGTTTTTATGATAAAATGGTCTCATTTTCTTTAAGAAAAAAACTTAATGTTTTTGTTAAGTAATTGTAACCAAAAATTCCTTATTAAGAAATTCAAATATTATAATAATAAAATTGATACTATATGCAAAAATTGAGATTACCGACATATATTTGAAGTTTGTCTTAGATTTATATATATATGAAATCACTTTCTAGTTTTTTAAATCACCAATTTATTGGATATCTTTATGAACATTGAATAAAAGATTTTACAAATGCAATTTGATTGATAAAATAAAGGAAATGAAGTAAAGAAGGTTGTATGATAAGCATGATGAATATAGTAAAATTATGTAAATATTACAATATTATTTTAATGTATTTTGATAATTAACTTTAATTAATTACAAAATTATGAATTTTATTAATAAAAAAATGTATTTCAAGAAATTTTATTTTACACATTATAATAATTTAAAATAAACACTGTTAATAATTAAACCAGAAGTAGATTTAGAGGTGGAAATAAATTTTATCATCTTATGAATGAGAATTTAATGTTTTTTTTTGGTATCTATAATGATATTTTAAAGGTTGAAAGTTCTAAAAAACAAAAACAAAAGTTGAATAATTAACAACAAGAGCATCAATTCTCATGGAAAAATCTTTTGACAAGTAAGTGATAACTCATTCTAACATTGATTTTAGTTTAGTAAGTCAGGGCAACCCTTGGTGTATTATGCTCAAAACTTTGATGGAAGTTTGAAAAGATGTGATTTATCAGCAAGAATATTTAAGACATGTGTGTTAGGGAAATTAGATTTCTATCTAAAATTGTAAAGTTATGGAAGTATTGTCAATGTAGATCGTACCAAATGAACGGAACATGGCGATGACTAGTATATGTTTAGTGTTTGATAGCATCCCGAATAAAAGGAACGCTAAAAATAGCTAGCATACATTTTACTATATGTTAGGATTCCATATAAAAGGATCGTCATAAATGACTGTCATATATTCAATGTATGTCATAATCCCATGGATGGGGATCACCATGTGCAGGCTAATATACATTGAGTGTATATTATAATCCAGGATATAAGGATCATGGTGCAATGTTTAATATATATTCATGTATGTTTAAAATCCAAAAAAAAATGGAATCGATGCACATCCTCAAATAAAATGAGGTATATTAGGGACCCGAGAAGGGGTCTTCTCTAATTAGTGGTGTTAGTAGGGTGATGATGATAACGACAATACTTAGTACCGATAGTACGTAAGTGAAGAAGTTAGTTTGTATTTTAAATAGCTATGATGATTATTATAATTATGTGTGATTGCATATCGTGGGTTTAATAACTTTAATACTATTTTTCCAAGTTTTTATTTATGGAATTAACTTGTATTCTTTTTTCGAGTCCATCATCTACATGTCAAGATTGAATTTGTTGTTTTTTAGCTTTTAATATCTAGTAGTATTTCGTATAAATTAAATGTTAGTAAATTGATATGTATGATCACTATTTTTGAAGACACGAGTGTAAAAAATTAACTCTTTAAATCGTATTTTATTAAATAAGACTGGATTTATCTTGACTTTAGTGCAAATTATCGATTGTTATTAAATATATGGTTTATTTATTGCGGTTATGATGAAGATGATGTTTGTGGTTGTGTAGACTCAAGATGATTGGGTCGAGATTGAATTAAAGGTTATGTTATATATTGATAACTAGGGATCTAACATTATAGGGAAGGTTCTGCTGAAATTTCGATGAAATCTTATATATATATATATATATATATATATATATATATATATAATTTACATCTTTTTTTCTTAGCAAACATGTATTATTAAGATTATTTTTTTGTCTCCCAGAGAATGGGATGTTACATTTTGGTATAAGAGCTATGTTGATCCATGGGGACTTGGAATCTTGATATGATATTTGAAATGTATTGCAGGATGGTTCCAACCAGGCAAGGAGCTAAGACTGACCCAACCCTTACACGGGGAAGGGGGTCGAGTATACCTTATGACAGTAAGATGGAAAGGGATTCCATGGTAGATACAACCTCTCATATACCTCTCATACCGGTTCATTATAAGATGGGAGAATCAACAGAAAGTTACGAAAAGTATGCATCTCGACAGGCAGATGTGCCTCCACTTGAGGCATCTAGAGGCGAAAGGCAAACCAACATGTCTTCCCTAACGACACTAATAGTTACACCAAACCTATTTTAAATTCGTACTTTTATGGAGCATATAGTGCAGGCTATGACGATAGAGATAACAATAGGTACTTCCAGTGCAACCTCTAAATCAAATAGGACAGTCACAATAATACAATGGGTAAAAGGTATGCAGGAAATGGGTTGCAAAACCTTCTCAAGAGAGGAGGATGCAAAGGTTGTTGGGAATTGACTATGTAAAATCGAGAGAGTTATATAACATATTCAAATGCCAAAGGAATCAAGTGTAGATTGTACAACCCAATTACTGACAAAGTGCTCACTCTTGGTGGGAGACTATTAGGGGGAGAGTAAGAGAGGTGCTGAGATGGAATGATTTGTGGGAAGAGTTTGAGAAGGTATTACTCTTATGAGCATTGGAGGAAAAAAGAACAAAAAAATTTAGATATGAGGCAGGGGGACATGAAACTATTAGAGTATGAGATGAGGTTCCAGGATTTAACAATTTTTGCCTCCATCTATTTCCCATAAAGTGCCACAAAGTAAAGAGATTTCATGATGGAGTAAGACATGAGTTGATTATGATATTGATAGCCATGTAGTATCAGTTTGTACAAGATTTGGCATGGGTTGCTCAGGGTAAGGAGAGGGTGATTAGGGATGCCCAAAACTATTTGTTGAGCAGGGACATACGACAAGGTTTAAGAGGAAAGATTTAGGATTTTCATCCAGAACTCCTTTTTTTTTTAAAAAAAAAAGAAGGGTGCACAAATATCAAGGTTGTTTCATAAGAAAGGTGAGAGCTTCATCTTTGGAAGAGTTCAAGAGGATTCAAACAGACTGGTAGAACAAGATCCCGAGGAGTACAAGTTAAACAAGAGCCATGACTACTCGAGGGTCTATAGAGTGAGCAAAGACACTTGAGGGTTTGTTCTACGATGCTAAGAAGATGCTAGAATTGTAAAGGAGAGGGGCATCAATGGAAAAAGTGCCCACATGTGGGCAAATACTGTTAATATTGTGGGGACACAAGTCATTGGAAGAAGGATTGTCCTTGTAGGGCTACCAAAGGAAACCAAAGTCAGAGGACCAATGTTCAGAGACAATAATAGTCAATTATCGATAATCAATGTATTATCGAAGGGAGAAGTGTTACTTGAGGGAGACCTAGATTGTAGGGTATATCATATGAATCAATAGGATGTAAGAGATATGCCTGATATCATGACAATTACAATACATCTAACTACAATGCAAGTTTATATTTTGATTGATCGTAGAACTAATCATTCTTTTGTATCATGTAGAATTGTAGAAAGATTGCATGTGGTGGCTCATAAGTTGAGTGTAAGGTGACAATTAGTACCTTTTTATAAGAAAACATAAATATTGATGATATCTATAGATGAATGAATATGTATATTAAAGGGTTAAAATTGAGTATAGACCTTATGCCATTAAAGTTATATGACTTTGGCTTGATTATAGGCATGGAGTGGATAAACAAACATATGGCATAAGTGGATTGTTTTAGCAAAATGATGACTATCCAGGAAATAAAAACTTGGTATTTAAAGAAGAGAGAAAAATGCTTCCAAATTGTATGATTTCAGTCTTGAGAGTTTAATGAGGAAAGGTTGTCCTGCTTGGTTAGCTCATGTAATAGACATAAAAACAGGTAGTGTAGACTTGGCTAGTATTTTCGTTGTTAGGAAATTTCACGATGTGTTTCTCGAATAGTTACATTACCTCCACTTTAAGAAACCATTTTTTTATAAAAATTATCCCTGAAATTTACCTAATAGCTTAGTCTTCCTAATAGATGGAACCTATAAAGTTGGTTGAACTAAAGGTCTAACTTCGGGTGTTAATAGATAAGGGATACATTCATCCAAGTAACTCATATTGGGGAGCTCTAGTATTGTTTGTAAATAAAAAGGATGGCACCCTTCAGCTATGCATTGATTATCGATAATTGAATAAAGATGGTGCCCTTTGACTATGTATTGTCCATAACAGGGTAGGTCTGACAGGTTAATCAACCGTGACTGACTATTGTTGTCTCCTAACATCATTCCATTGACTTTGGTTTCCCTCAATAGCCTTACAAGGGTAATCCTTATTTTGATGACTCGTGTCCCCATAATAATAACAGTCTCTACCCATATGTGGGCTCCTTTACATTCATGCCCCTCTCCTTTACAGTTATAGCATCTTTCTAGCATCACAGAACGATCCCCGAGTGTCTTTGCTCACACCTCTGACACAAAAGATACACAAGTCTCCTCTACTTTGTAGACCCCTCAATAGTCATGGCTCTATGTCTGGCATGTCATCCCTAGAATCCTATTCTACCAAGCTGTGTGAATCCTATTGAGCTACTTCCAAAGGTGACGCTCCCACCTTTCTTCTAAAACTGCCCCGACATCTATGCATTTTTCCTTTTTTTTTAGAAAATGAAGTTTTTTAGATGAAAACCTTAAATCTCTCTTCTTAAACCTTGTCGTTTGTCCCTGCTCAACAACTGGCTTTGGGGCATCTTTCATCACCCTCTACATACCCTAAGTAGCCCGTACAAAATCTTGTATAGACTGCATCGCAATCAATATCATTTTCAGCTCTTGTCTTAGTCCATGAAATCTCTCCCATGTGGCGCTCCGAAGGAAGATAGGTGGATGAAAAGATGTTAAATCATTAAACCTCCTTTCATACTCCAAAATTGTTATATCCCCCCTACCTCAAATCTAAAAACTCATGTTTGTTTTCCCTCTTGTGCTCCTAAAAATAATACTTCTCCTTAAACTCCTCCTGGATATTCCTTTTATCTCAGCACCTTTTTTGCTCTTCTTCCCCTAATAGTCTCCCACCAAGAGTGCACTTTCTATCAGTAATTGGGTTGCACAATCTACCCTTAATTCCTCCAGCATCTACATATGTTCTGTAACTCTTTCGACTTTACATAGTCAATGCCCAGTAACCTTTGCATTCTCCTTTCTTGAAAAGGTTCTGCAACTCATATCCCAATACCTTTTACCCATTGTATTATTATGATTGGCCTATTTGATTTAGGAGCTACACTAGAAGTACCTACTATCATCTCTATTGCCATAATTTGCACTATATGTTTCATAAAAGCAGGATCTGAAAATAAGTTTGGCATAACCATCAGCACTGCTAAGGAAGACATGTTGATTTGCCTCTCACCTTCAGATGCCTTAGGTAGAGGCACGTTTGCCCATCGAGAAGCAAAAATTTCTTGACCTTCTGTTGATTCTCCTCTCTCGGAATGAACTAGTACGACAAGTATATAAGAGGTTGTATCTACAATTGAACCCTTTTCCACCTTATTGTCATAATGTAACCTCGACCCCTTTCCCCATGTAGGGGTTGGGTCAGTCTAACCTCTTTGTTTAATTGAACCATCCTGCAATACATTTCAAAAATCGCATCAAGATTCTAAATTTCCATGGATTAACCTAGTTCTGATACCAAAATGTAATGTCCCTTTTTATGGGAGACATAAAATAATCTTATTAATACATATTTGATATAAAAAAAATGATGTATTATATATATAAGGTTTAATCGAAATTTCAGTAGAACCTTCCTTGTATTGGAAAATCTCAAGTTATCGACATATAACATAACTTTTAATTCAATCCCAACCCAATCATCTTGGATCTACACAACCATAAACATCATCCTCATCACAACCGCAATAAATAAATCATATCTTTAACAACAATTTGCACCACAATCAAGATAAATCTAGTTATATTTAATAGAATACGACAAAATGACTTAATTTTCTTCCATTCCTATCTTTTAAAAAATAGTGATCATACATATCAATTTACCAACATTTAATTTATATAGAATACTACTATATACAAAAAGCTAAGAAACAACATATTTACTCTTGACATGAAAATGATGGGCCTGAAGAGAAAATACAAGATATTTTCATAAAGAAAATTTGGGAAAATAGTATTAAAGTTATTAAACCCACGATATGCAATCATGCATAATTATAATAATTAGCATAAAATATATGCTAGCCATTTTTTGCGATCCTTTTATCCGGGATGCTAGCATACACTAAAAGTATGGTAGTCACTATCATGCTTTGTTCATTCGGTACAATCAACATTGACGATATAGTGATAACCTGACAATTTTACACAGAAATATGACTTTTTTTACAGAAATACCTTAAACATTCTTGCTAATAAATCACATCTTTTAAAACTTCCACCAAAGCTTTAAACATAATTAACACATTTTAATTATAAAAATTAAATCAGAAAACACGGGCACGAATTACCTAACTATTGTGGATGTTTTGCTCATGGTTCCCTATTGCTGTTGTTGCACCACACTTCATGGCTCCTCTTGCAACTATAGAAAATTCTCATAATTCATTTTAAGCCAACGATACACTTCACAATAATCACACCAAAACAATCCAATAAGCTTTTTAATTCATTATTCTTTACTTTTTATTTTATAACATCTGTCAATCAAAATATTATTATTATAAACACTCATTTTTTAACATAACTTGTTTTTTTTCTTCAATGAGTCTAACTTCATCGCTTCGCGACCTTCTATTTCTCTTTTTTAAAATTCTCAAATCTTCCAACAGAGGTCGCATTCCTACCGTTGCCCAAATTTTTCACTATAATTGGAGTTATAAAACTATATTTTGTATGAAGTTGATGTCGATGGTTGGCTAAAATACAAGGCTATGATTCTCTTCAAGGAGGAAAACTCAGGTCAACCCCCAATATTCATGAAATTCATCACAAATGTGGCAAACTTTTTGTCATGCAGAGTATACCATGTTGAGCCATATTTGATAACCCAAAACTGGAGTTCTAAAATTTAAAATTAAATTAAAAATGTTTTCTTAGATGGTAAACAACCAAAACTATAATTCCTAAGAAGAAACCGATCTTAATTCCCTCACTTTCCAACTTAAAATCTCTCTGAAAGTCAATAGACTAATCGACCTAATTTGTCAACTGATGTTTAATATCATATTCCCCCCTTTTATACACATTTGACTGAAAAATTGACATTGGAAACAAGACTTGACATTGGAAACAAGACTTCCCTCATTTTTTCATGCTCAATCCATTTATTACACAAATATTCATATCCAACATAACATATATAATAAGTATTTTGCAAAACACACAATATTTCCCTTCTAATTACTATCCTCAATGGCTAGTCATGGCCTTTCCTAGGGGGCTCCCCTTTTTATTTTAATTTGTCTTGTCACTTAGCTCTCATTTAATCTCATTTCATGTCAAATTCATCAATTACACATAATTTCATATTTCCCCCAAAAAAAAATCCAAGAACACTAGCCCAAATCCCATAAAGAAAATCATGCAATTTAACAATAAAGTCAAGAATTTCTATATGCATATAAGAAACATCATACCAAGAAAGATTTAAGATCCTAATTGCTTGTGAAATCACAATGTGCTCCTCTTTTTCTTTTTTAATTGCTTGTGAAATCACAATCTGCTCCTCTCTTTTTCTTCTTGCTACTACCAGCCCCAATACTCTTTTGTTACTCCAATTTCTTCTTCCAATAATACTCCAAATCTGTGTTTTTTATATTTGAATATTTTGGTAATACTTAATCTCTCTTTTACTTTGATATTCTTCTTAAATTGGGTAATAAAAATATCAAAATCTCCCTCATTTTATTCCACTCACTCTACTGACACATAAGAAAAAAGAGAGGGGTACTTATACCTTTTAATTTCTCTTATTTACACTTAAGCCCCTATTATCTTTAAATGTTTTTTTTACCTCACATCTTCTCTTTTTATAATTAAATCCTACTCTTTACATTTCTTTCAATTCCACCCCCTCAATCAATTTTATTTCTCTTTTAATTTATTTTTAAAATTTTAAGCCAACCCCAATTAATTCTAAATTAAAAACTAAAATGTCTCAAATATTTCATTTGAATATTATATACAAATTTTCTAAATTCTTATTTTATTTAAAAAAATTTGTGAATTATTTCACTTTTATTCTTTTATATATTTACTTTATAATTAACACATACATTTATTTCCTGGAATTTACACGAGTAGTGCCAACTACTTATGGGCACTTATAGTTACAATTTCATCTTGCCTTTTTATTGTAATAATTATTATTATTTTCACCGCCAAAAATACTTTTGGTCACTTATAGTTACAATTTCTTTTATTTATACTTAGGTCTCATACATCATTTTCAACAAAAGAATACACATCATAATAATCATTTTTATGCTGGTGTAATTATTATGATATGTATTTTAAACTGAAAATTATTTATGAGAATTTCTTATAATTTTTCGAGCTCTTATTTTATTTAAATCTATTTGAGAATTCTTTCACTTTTATTTTTTATTTTAGTATATGATTTACACCTACATTTATTTCACAAGATTTACACAAATAGTACTAACTACTTCTTTCAGGAACTTATAGTTGCATTTTCTTCTTGCCTTGTTATTTTTATTATTATTTCACCACCAAAAAAACTTTTTTTTCTTCATCTAGGCAGGGAATGAATTTTTGTTTAAAGAACTTTTCAGACAACCAGCCTCATGCACTCGAGTCCTTTCCATAGAAATGATTCATACCCTATAGGCGGGCATTTCAATTTACGAGCACCATGGTGATTCCCATCCAATGACCTAGTTTGCAATTATTTTGTTTTTCAAGTTCAACAACAAATAGATAGCATTACTCTGCCAAACAAAATAAAGTCTCGAATAAGAAAAAAAATCATAATCAAGGAAGGTTTAAGACCATCGAACCTCAATTCATACTCCAAAATCGGCATGTCCCCTACCTCAGATCTAAAAACTCATGTTCGTTTTTCCTTCTATGCTCACAGGAATAATACCTCTCCTCAAACTCCTCCCACAAATCCCTCCATTTCATTACCTCTCCTACTCTCCTCCCCCTAATAGTTGTCTCCCACGAAGAGTTAGCACTTTGTTAGTAACTAGGTTTCACAATCTACACTTGATTCCTCTAGCATTTGCATATGTTATATAACTCTCTCAATTTTACGTAGTCAATGCCCAGCAACCTTTGTATCCTCCTCTTTTGAAAAGGTTCTACAACTCATTTCCCGATACCTTTACCCATTGTATTATTGTGATTGCCCTCTTTGATTAGAAGTTGCACTAGAAGTGCCTATTATCATCTCTAACACCACAGCCTGCACTATATGTTTCATAGAAGCAGGATCTGAAAATAGGTTCGGCATAACCATCAACGTCACTAGGGAAGACATGTTGGTTTGCCTCTCGTCTTCAGATGCCTTAGGTATAGGCACATTTTCCCATCGAGAAGCAAAATTTTCCTGAGCAGATTCTCCTATCTCAGAATGAACCAAAACGATAAGTATATAAGAGGTTGTACCTACCTACAATGAAACCCCCTTCCATCTTATTGTCATAATGTAACCTCGACCCCCTTCCCCATATAGGGGTTGGGTAAGTCTTAGCTCTCTGCCTGATTTAAACCATCCTGCAATAAATTTCAAAAATCACATCAAGATTCTAAGTTTTCATGGATTAACATAGCTCTGATACCAAAATATAATGTCCCCTTGTATGGGAGATAAAAAAATAATCTTATTAATACACATTTGCTAAGAAAGATGATGTATTATATATATATATATATATACACACACACACACACACACAAGGCATAACCAAAATTTCAGCAGAACCTCTCTTGTATTGGCAAATCCCAAGTTATCTACATATAACATGACTTTTAATTCAATCTTAACTCAATCATCTTAGATCTACACAACCACAAACATCATCCTCATCACAACCACAATAAATAAACCATACATTTAACAATAATTCATAATTTGCACTAGAGTCAAGATAAATCTAGTTACATTTAATAGAATACGACAAAAAGAGTTAATTTTCTTGTATTTTTATCTTTAAAAAAATACTAATCATACATATCAGTTTACCAAAATTTAATTTATACAAAATACTACTAGATATAAAAAGCTAAGAAACAATATATTTACTCCTGACGTGCAGATGATGAACCTGAAAAGAAAATACAAGATAATGACATAAAGAAAATTTGGAAAAAATAGTATTAAAGTTATTAAATTCACTACATAAAATGTATGTTAGCTATTTTTTGCGATCCTTTTATCCGGGATGCTAGCATACACTAAATGTATGGTAGTCATCGCCATATTTCATTCATTTGGTATAGCCTACATTGGCGATACTGCCATAACATTATAATTTTACACAGAAATCTAACTTCTCTTACACACATGCTTTAAACATTCTTGCTGATAAATTACTCTTTTAAAACTTTCACCAAAGCTTTAAGCATAATTCACACATTTTCTTTATGAAAATTAAATCAGAAAACATGGGCACAAATTACCTAATTGTTGTGGATGTTCTGCTCATACTTCCTTGTTACTGCTATTGCACCACACTTCGTGTTCTCTCTTGCAATTATAAAAAATTCTCATAAGTCATTTTAAGCCAACGATACAATTCATAATAAGCACACCAAAACAATTCAATAAGCTTTTTAATTCATTATTCTTTACCTTTTATTTTATAGCATCTCTCAATCAAAATATTATTATAAACACTCATTTTTTAACATAACTTTTTTCTTTTTCTTTAATGAGTCTAACTTCATCGCTTCACGACCTCCTATTTTTCTTTTTTTTAAACTCTCAAATCTAGCAGAGGTAGCATTCCGACCTCTGCCTAGATCCCTTACTATAATTGGAGTTATAAAACTCCGTTTTATACGAAGTTGATCTCGATAATAAGCTAAAATACAAGGCTACAACTCTCCTGAAGGGAGGAAAACTCAGGTCGACCCCCAATATTCATAAAATCCATCACAAATGTGACAGACTTCCTGTCATGCAGAGTATACCATGTTGAGCCACATTTGATGACCCAAAACTGGAGTTTAAAATCCAAAATTAAATTAACATAATTTTCTTATATGATAAATAACTAAAACTACAATTCTTAAGAAGGATACCAGTCTTAATTCCCTTATTTTTTCCACTCAAATTCTCTCTGAAAGTCAATAGACTAATCGGCCTAATCTGTTAACTCATGTTTAATATCATATTCCTCATTTTTATACACATTTGGCCGAAAACTTGGCATTGGAAACAAGACTTCTTTTCATGCTCAATCCATTCATTACACAAACATTCATATCCAACATAACATATACAATAATTATTTTGCAAAATACATAATATTTCCCTTCTAATTATTGCCCTCAATGGCCAGCCATAGCCTTTCCTAGGGGGCTCCCCTTTTCTTTCCATTTATCTTGCCAATTAGCTCTCAATTTATCTCAATTCATGCATCAATTACACACAATTCCACATTTTCCCTAAAAAAATTTCAAGAACCCTAACCCAAATCTCATAAAGAAAATCATGCAATTTAATAATAAAATCAAGAATTTCTATATGCATATAAGAAACCTGATACCAAGGAACGTTTAAGATCCTAATTGAATGTGAAATCACAATCTGCTCCTCTCCTTTTCTTCTTACTACTGCCAGCCCCAATACTCTTTTTTTTTCCTCCAATGTCTTCTTCCAGTAATACTCCAAATCTATATTTTTTATGTTTGGATGTTTTGGTAACACTTAATCTCTTTTACTTTGATATTTTTCTTAAATTGAGTACGAAAAATATCAAAATCTCCCTCATTTTCTTTCACTCACTCTGTTGAACATAAAAAAAATGGTAGTTATACCTTTTAATTTCTCTTATTTGCACTTAAACCTCTATTTTCTTTACATGTTTTCTTACCTTACAACTTCTCTTCTTATAATTAAATCCTACTCTTTACATTTCTTTCAATTCCACCCCCTCAATCTATTTTATTTCTCCTTTAATTTATTTTTTTTAATTTAAATCATCCCTAATTAATTCTGAATTAAAAACTAAAATATCTCAAATATTTCATTCGAATATTATATATAAATTTTTTGAATTCTTATTTTATTTAAATTTGTTTGTGAATTCTTTCACTTTTATTTTTTTAATATATAATTAATTTATAATTTACACTTACATTTATTTATTTCCTGAGATTTACACTTGTACCAACTACTTTTGGGCACTTATAATTACAATTTCTTGCCTTCTTATTGTTCTGAATATTATTATTTTCACCGCCAAAAATACTTTTGGGCACTTATAGTTCAATTTTATTTATTTACACTTAGATCTCATAAATCATTTTCAACCAACAATACAACATCATAATAATTATTATTCTGCTGGTGTTGTTATTATGATATATATTATAGACTGAAAATTATTTATGAAACAATCGTGTGATTTTTTTTTTTTTTTAATCTTAGTTTACAATCTACACCTACATTTGTTTTCCGAGATTTCCACAAATAGTACCAACTTCTTTGGGAGCACTTATAGTTGCACTTTCTTCTTGCCTTGTTATGATTATTATTATTTTCACCGCCAAAAATACTATTTTTTTTTTTTTCATCTAGGTGGGGAATGAATTTTCGAATATAGAACTTTACAGACAACCAGACCCCATGCACTCGAGTCCTTTCCATAGAAATGATTCATACCCCATGGGCAGGCACACTTCAGTTTACGAGCACCATGGTGATTCCCATCCAGTGACCTGGTCTGCAATTATTTTGTTTTCCAAGTTCAACAACAAATAGATAGCATTAAACTGCCAAACAAAATAAAGTCTCAAATCAATAAGAACATGAAATACCTTTTCATGCAGAGTTGTTCATTATGATGCGCAGTCATGTTCATGTTTATACCCAATGTGGTGTAACATTAAACGATAACGGAAACAACGAGTCAAAAATGGAGCCTTCCGATTTCTCTGCTGTCAAAAACTGACCTACCTCTCTACTTAATGGAACCACAACTAATGGATGCAACCTTGCACACACCAGCAGATGTGGTTAACGGAATATCCTTGTAGCAGGCTACCAGGTCACTGTTAGTTTTTAGATCCACCTGCAGTGTCTCCCAGACCTTCTTCTTAGGGTTTAGGACATCATCAGGTTCACCTTCAAACCCTTGAAATGTAACTCTCTCTCCAACAACAGCAGACGGGGGCGGATCAACCAATTCGACCTACCATACCACCAGCATAGGTAAATTTAGACCAGCAATTGAAAAAACTTTTCTGCAATTAGATGCAAGTGCTGTTTTTATTGTCATCAGTGCCATAGCTCATATTAAATATCCATTAGTAACGTTGGATGAATTCACACTTGGAAAATATGACCTCAGAAAAGTGTATAAAAGATGCAAAGACGAATGAAAAGGTAGAGGTCAGTTTACTTACCTTTGAGTGGTCACTATTGGAAGCAGCAAGAACCATAGCCTGTGACTTGATGCCCTCTCATGGATGCTGGCTTGAGGTTGCAAAGGACGCAGACCTTACGATCCTGCCGAATGATCAACGTTATGAGCAGCCTAACAGACTGGGTGGCATTTACTGGACATGAAAGGTACATCAAATTATTAGGATCTTCAGTTGCAGACACATACCTGCATCTCCTCAAGAGGTATATATTTGACAAGTCCACTGACAACCGTTCTACAATCTCCTTCACCCAAATCGATTTCTTCCACATATAATGAATCAGCATCAGGATGCTTCTGAACTTTCTTAATTAGGCCAACACGGATATCAAGTCTTGTGATGGAGATTTCTGGTTCAACACTGCCCTTTGATTTGGCTTCAGAAGCAGGTTTTTTGGCCTGTTGCTTCCTCCCACCAACTGTTACATCAATTTTGGTAAATAATAAGGAAACAAACTTTCCAACAATTATATTTTTAATAGGCCTATTTGATTTATTTATGGGCCAAATTAAAGTTTCATTATGTTGTGAAATTAATTTAGGGTCCAAATTGAAGGATTTAATCAAATGCAAAGGACTTAATTATATTTTAAATTGGTCAAATTAATTTTCATTAAGGGCTTAATTGGTGAAAAAATAAGTTTGTGAACCTAATTTGAGTTAAATTGAGAAGATTAGAATTTTCAGAGACTACATTTAATTGTTACCAAGTCAAAATGGTTGAAATTAGGGGTAAACTTTGCAATAAAATCAGAGTTTTAAGGTCAATCAGGGATACATATTCATTTTATACGTTTGTGTTTTTATAGTTTTATTTCAAAAAGGTTACTATTCTTGTGTTTTTACTGGTATTAGAGCTTTAGAATTGTGTTGGTACTGAAGTGTTGTTATATATATATATATTATTCACAAAACTCTTTTCTTAAGATATAATTATTCTTCTAATAAATTCATTACTTGAATCTTTTCACAATAATGGTATCCTTACCATAAAATAGTTTACATTCTTTTTAATTTTCATTTACACTATTTTCATGTCAATTTTGATAATCCATCATCACTTGTTTATTTTTCAGCTTTTCTACTTATAATCCTTACTAGAAAGTATACTACTAGTCCTAATTCAAATGTATAATACCAATATCCTTCCAAACATTATCACATCAACAATACATACAACTAATCACATTTCATAAGAATTTATTATCAATTAAACCAATTCCAAAATACCTCATCTATGATCGGTCTTATGTTCCTTCTTAATGCCATGTTTATTTTTCATTTCCTTAAAATTTTATACTAATCACCTCATACCACACTAATTAACCCATTCAACACCAATTTTGCATTTCCACCAATTTTGATTGACAACCCTAATTTGAAAGTTTAGGTATTTCGCTTAAAATTTATCTAAACCACATTCAACAATCAAGTTATTAAGATTTTTTTTTACCACCATCTATGACTTAGTTGAAATTATCAACCATCAGAACTAATCAGGTGAGCACAAGGCTGCATGCAAAATACAACCTGAAGCTTTTTTCTTCAGTTGCTCAGCAAGCTTGGCTGCCTTTTCAGCTTCTTCCCGCTCAAGTCTATCAGCCTGACTTCCAGCAAATCTCCTCCTGTAGTCCTCCACTTCTTCATCTTTCTGTATGAAAATGAAATTACTTAAATTAGTAGTAAGCACAAAGAAAAGTCAGCATCATACTTCATCCTTCATCCCCTATTCCCATCAACATCAAAGCATAAGCAACCACACGCAAACCCATGCAAAATCAAAACCACTCAGACATGAACACCAGTAACTATACGGGGCAAGACATATTATACCAGATCCTTGAACAAGGGCTCTGGAGTCCCAATCTTGTGCCCAGCAGGTAGGATGTCCCAAGGCCTTTTTGCCCTATCCATATCACCTTTCTCATCACAAAGTGAAGCTTGTTCAAGAGGCAAATTAAGCTGCTTGAAGACCTTGTATCCAATTTAAAAAATAAAGGAAACAACAAAAAAAAAGACTGTCTCAGCACATGAAAACAAAGAAAGAAATTCACACAAGTGCTGCTAATAGACAAATTAGGTAGCCAAGTCACCTCAACAGAGAAAGATGGCATGAAAGGTTCCAATAAACATGCAAGAAGATATACTAGACCCAGTGAAGTCTTTATAACTATGGAACAAGAAGGTTGGTCTTCCTTGTAAAGCTTCCAAAATTGGCTTTCCTACAAGGACATGGAATAGAAATCAATTCAGGGCAATCTCCAAACAACAGAGATGTAATAAAACACACACCTAATCAAGCTTTTGAATCCAAACCATCATAAGCATTCCAGGCTTACTTGAAGATAGGCGTTCCCCTCACTAGAAATGCTCATTGCAGTTTTCAATCCTTGCTTTAACTTAACCTATAAATTTCAAACATCAGTGTCAGAATGGTGCTAGCCACATGTAACTATCCTGCAAAACAATCATTGGCTGATACCTTCTCCATGGCTTCAAGGTACTGCTCCACATATTTACCAACTTCTTCACCCAATTTCTTTGTCAGGGGATGAGAGTCTGCACCTGGAGCATCTGGAATGACAGAACCATATCCCAAACCTGTAGATCAAAATAGTCAGTCACTATGGTCTCAGGATACCATGCCAGTGTTTTGTTACACCAGAAAAATGAATCAAACATGAATGGTGGGTGATAAAATACAAAAAACACTACAAGATTTTATGATCCCTTGAGGGCCTAGAGAATTTGTTTAGGACTAACTTGTGTTCCCAATCCTATTTTGGCTTGCATGCTTCTAGAAAAACCGAGTCCAGAAGGGTATTAAGCATCTTAGATGGAGAAATGGCCCTCACACAAAATCCATGAACTATCCTGCTATTTTTTTCCAAGGATTATCAAAAGAAAATGAAGGTAAAAACACACAACTGCTCAATGGTGGTCCAAGTATATCTATTACCCTGAGGAGACGGTTCTTTGGAGAGAACAAAAGGCCACTTCTTAAAGGTAAGAAAAAGAGAGGGAAAAACTTTCAAAGCTTAAATGATAAGTAGTACAAATATTGATAATTAATATCAAAGAGATGAATAACACTCCTATTAGCAATAGAATTCTACAATTTGTCTCTTCCACCAACATAAAATTGTCTCTGATGCATTCATCTAGACTTAAATTTAGATGAACATCAAAATATTAAGAAACCTGAATATGGACTTTCACAAAGCTGATATACCTGTAGGTTTAGCAAGAAAGCTCAGAACTCGATTAATAAAGTTGCCCAAAGTTATTCAGCAACTCGTTGTTAAGTTTTGTTTGCAAATCAGACCATGTAAATAGTGTGTCAGACACCTAATTAAGACAAACACGTCAAAATTAGCATTTTATTATTGCATGATAAAATAATCAACTGAAGAATGAAAGCATTGTTGGCAACATGAGGATTACCTCAGGCCTATTGGTTAGCAGATAATATCTCCATACTTCAACAGGAATATTCGTATCCTTTGCATCATTTCCAAACACTCCTACACCCTTACTCTTGGAAAACTTCCCTGCATTACCCAACTAAATTAACTTGGAAAACTCAAGATGGTCAAAAGCAAATGGCATCATCTTAGTAAAGGATGATTAACCTATCAGTTTTCATTTGAATGCATGAAAAATCATCAAGCATTGCATATTGGCTAATACTAGTCAATAACACATGGTTGACAAACCTGATTCATAATTTAAGTATTCGGTTACACTTATTGTCTTCATCATGGTCCAATTTTCGCCAGTTCCAATAAGTGTCGATGGAAACATCACCTGAAATGAGAAATGCATACACAATTGAAGAAGTGAAACTTTACATCATTACTACAAGGAAACCATACATATTGAGAGCAAATTTCTTGCTCAACATAAAAGTACAATTAACAACCACAACGAAACATTGGAAGTACAAATATGAATGGAAAGTTCAGATATTGCAGATGTGCCCATCAGATTTCAAGTAAAACCAAACAAAAAAAGAGATAATATAACAATCACATCAATTGAGCCCAAAATCACTGTGACATAGCAAGATTCTAACAAAAAGGAAATCTCATTATACAAATGGAAAATTACAGAAGATTAAAAAGCAAATTTTAAAATAATAATAACTTCCATCTGCAGGTCAATAATTCTTAAGGATAGTACACTTACAGTGTGGAATGGTACATTGTCTTTTCCCATAAACTGATAAAGCTCCACATTATCAGGATTCTTCCACCACTTCTCCCAATCATGAGTGTAGCAAGAAGTAATGGACACATATCCAATAGGAGCATCAAACCAAACATAAAACACCTACCAATAACACAATATGAAGTTACGACATAAAAGTCTAACACCATGTTTATGTGCATAATAGTCATGACAAAAAGAAGAAAGAAATGCCAGCAGCAGAAATTTCAGCATGGTTTGAAAAGAAAACCCATGTCTTTGACAGACTTCAAATGGGATAAAATGGAAAGTGATGCTAAGCAAGATTTCTAACCTTGTCCTTGAATTCATCAAGTGGAACTGGAACACCCCACTTCAGATCCCTAGTAATGCACCGTTGTTTTAATCCTTCTTTAAGCCATGCGTTTGTTGTTTGAATGGCATTTTGGCTCCAAGATCCAGCTACTGACATACTCTCGATATAGCTTACTAATTTATCCTTCAGCAGAGGAAGCTCAAGAAACAAGTGATTCGTATCACGGATTCTTGGTGTATTCTTACATTGCTGTTCACATATCAGATCAAAATATATACATAAATACAACATGAAATCACACCAGAGTCTAGCAACATTATTGCTACATGTGTGGAAGAGACACAACTTTTGTGATCCCTTATTTGCTACTTCTTATTTAGAAATTCACCCAGGGTGGGAATGATGGTAGCTAGTGAGGGTTGTGAAACATGTTTGACTCTGAAAGAAGCACTGGAATATCAACCAGCCCCGTAATTCAACCTAAAATATTCCTTCCTTGAATACCAGAGTCGACTCATATGCAAGATTACTGAGAAGCAGTTAAGTTATCCCAATATCAGAAGGTTCTTGTCCTTTTCCCAGACCAAAGGATACAGTGTGATATGGCCTTTTAGATATTTTCCATATCACTTCGTAATGCAATGCATTTCAGCCCAAAACACCCAAAAACTAAGAGAAAGTAAGATATAGATAGAATTCTATACAATGGTTTTGCTAAAAAAATGAAAGAAAGAAACGCAAGAGAGTGAATCAATCTCTCACCTTGCACCTGGGATTTATTAACTCAGTCGGATTCAAAAGCTTTCCACAATTTTCACATTGATCTCCTCGTGCTGAGTCATAATTACATCCTTCTGTAGGACAATTACCTTCCACAAGCCGATCAGCCAAGAATTTTTCACATGTATCACAGTACAGCTGTATAAAGATAATATGTACATACATTAATCAATTAACCACCCAAACAGCAAAACATAGCTCAAGTTTAGACATGGTACCATCACACACAATAACACAAACGAACATACCAGTGAAATAAGGCGTCACTCATAAGTCCGTACCTGTTTCATTGTATTCTCCGAAAGCCAATTATTATCTAACAATTTCTTAAAAATTGCTTGACAAACTTCAGTTTGCTGCGGACTCGACGTCCGCCCAAATTCATCAAAACTTATATTAAACCATTTATAAACCTCCCTATGAATCGCGTGATACCTAGAAATCCACGACCAAATTGAAACTCACTGTAATAATAATATAAAAAAAAACTCAGCTAATACATATAAAAAATAAAAGAAGAAGAAGAAGAAAACTACTTGTCACAAATTTGTCTAGGGGTAGAATTCTCCTCCATGGCTTTAGTCTCAGTCGCAGTCCCGTACTCGTCAGTTCCACAAATATAAATCGCATTGTATCCTCGGAGACGACAGTATCTAGCAAACACGTCAGCACTCAGCACGCCTAGCAACCAAAACGGCATCGAAATCAGAAAAATCAAATGCATTCCTTAATCAAACAGCACAAAATCCAATATTACTTACAGCCGATGATGTTGCCGAGATGAGGAACGTTATTGACATAAGGCAAAGCACTGGTTATCAGTATGTTTCGCTTCCCCGGAATCGGTAGCTTGGGGACCGGCCGATCGAAGTCTCCCATGATTGAGATAGCTTAGCTGCTGGATAGGGTTTTAGAGAGTGCAAATTTGGGTTCCGTGCAGGGCAGGTGAGCGCTCCAAAAGCAAGCTAGCATGGGTAGGGTTTCCAGTCAGTTAGAGATTTACCCTCGGTTGTTTATGAAAATTACGGATCTTTTAGGGGAAGTACAATGGTAATAGCCATTTCAGAAAATCAAATTTATTAAATGATTCTTTGAATAATATATATATGGCTTTTGAGTTGATGTGTTTTCCAATGATAAGAGTTATTTTGAAGAGCCTTTTTATATCTTATTTTAAATAAAGTTCAATTATTTTGTATATAATTTAATTATACAATTAATATGAGTAAGTTATATAATTAAATAATTGCTTTTGAAAAACTCTCAAACAATAAAATTATTTTTTTAATTATATTTAAATTACAAAAATGAATTTAAATATAATTAAAAAACCCACAATATTTCTATGTTTTTTTATGGTTGTTATATTTGAAATTAATTAATGTTATTTATTGTCTTTGAGTGTTAGAAAAACTTAAAAAACAAAATTGAACACATTAATAAATAATCAATAAGTTCAAACATAATTAATTAAAATACATTCCATTATAAATAATTGAATCAAATTAATTACAAATTAATACCCCTATTTTTTATGCTAAATATTATTATAATAGTTAATTATTATTATTATTATTATTATTATTATTATTATTATTATTATTATTATTATTATTATTATTATTATAATATAATAATAATTAGTATAAAAACCCACCCCCGTTTGTTCCCCTTCATTTCAATCACAAATTAAAAAAACCCACCCATCTTTCTCTTCTCCCTCCAGATTGCCAACCCCCCCCACCCACCCACCTTCAACCGTCAGCCCTCCCACCCACCAGTCCCACTCCCCTCCGAGTCGCTTTCACGCTAGCACTGTCCACTGACCCAACCCAAATCATTGTTTCATGTTTTTGGGTTCTATATCAAAGCCGCTGCTCTCATATTGCTCGAGGATGTTTTTTTTGAATTGTTTCAATTGTTCACTTCATTGTTGTTGTTGTGTTGCTGTGTTTTGTTGTTGATGCTTGCAACGGTACAATTCCAACAGTAATATTTTAGTTTTGGCTCTCCTGTGCAAATATGTAGGAATGCCTCCGGAAGATGAAGAAGTCATTTGGCTCTCCATTTAGCTCTCTCCGTTGGAGATGTAAATTTAACAAAAGCAGTCAAAATTTTAAAATTTTGGCTTTGCCTGCACTGATGCCTCTCCTCGTTGGACTTGCCCTTATGCCAAAAGAAAGGAAAGGTGTGTGAGCTTTCGATTGGGTCTGGAGTGTGGACCTTCTAGATTTGGATGCTGGAAATTTGTAACAGTCCGTGGACTGCTGCTGGCCCATATGAGGCTAAAATCACGTGCTTGCAGTGCACCCAAATGAAGTTGTTACACGCATGTTCTGATTAGGGTTATTAATTTCGTTTTGGTTGTTATTTTGTTTTTTTAATTGCAATATTCGTGTTGATTTCAAAGTGTTTTGCTGTTGTTGTTTTGTGGTTGTACTATCTATATATTATATATATATATATATATATATAATTAAATATATTAATTCAAATTCAAAAATAAAATTATTTAAATTGTGCTATTTAATCTAAAAAAACACAATAAAATGATTTTTCTGAATAAAGAACATATGTAATATTACAAGAATGTTATTATCAATCTAGCAAGGTCATTACATTCTCTGATTGTTTTTAAATTTTAACTTAGTATATATAAATATGTCAAGAGCCTCCTCGTAAAATTTCATCTCAATCTAACGGTCGGATTAAGAGATATGATTCATATTGTAAAATTATTTATTATTTAAAAAAATAATATTTGGCCGAAGCAGAATGAAACTGTAATGTTCTGGCTGAAGGGCGAAATTTCTAGAGTAGACTGAAATTTTAAGTGAGGTAAAAACTGCTGTCGTTTTATCTCGTTTTCTTAATTAGTATAAAATGTTTCGGCTATTTTAACGAAAATAAAATGAAATTAACAACACTGGTTTTGATAGGTAAATAACAATAAAATCAACCACGAAAACAAATTGGAAAATAGTTTTCTTGTTTTCATCCATACTTTTCTTATTTAATGAAAAGATATATTCCAATGAAAAACGGTGAAAATATAAATAATATTTCATAACTAAATGCAAGCAAAAAAATTATATATATTATTTCTTTTTTTCCTTTATTGTTCATAATGTGTCGTTTTTTTTTAAAAAATATCTCCATATTTATTTGTTTTGTTTTGTTTTTTAGTCTTAAACTCTTTATGTTCTGATCTAAAATTTTATTTTATTTATATTTTAGTTATTGGGAGAGGAGAAAGTTATCAAATAAAAACATAGAAAAGAGAAAATGGTTGATTGACTGTATTTTATTAGAAAGAGAAGAGAGACAAATTTAGTGTCAATGTGCTTCTATTGATAGTGCCATTGAAGTGTTAATAAATGGGGAATGAGAAAGACTCTTTATTTAATTTTATAGCTTTGATCAATAAATGGTGTTTTGAGTTGATAAATTGATCTATTAAGGTTTTAAAGGTGTATATTACGTATTTTCAGGTTAAATTTAATTAAAATTGATATTTTGATTCCGAAAATCCTCGGCTTGGTTTTTCGGTCATCTGTCTTATACTCAAAAATTAACCAAGCAAACAACGCATCATCTGTTTTTTTTTAAATAAAAATAAAAAGATAAACATTGTCATCGGTACTAACCAAGGTTGTCAATATCATTTTGATTGGTGCTTCGTTTTTTCAATTAGAATGGAATATTTTGATTTCAGAGCGTTTTGACTCGCTATTTCGGGATCTTCTGTTTATATATATATATATATATATATATATATATATATATATATATATATATATATATATATATATATAATTAAATATATTAATTAAAAAAATAGTTCAAATCCAAAAATAAAATTATTTAGAATTGTGCAATTTAATCTAAAAAAAAACACAATAAAATGATTTTTTTCTGAACAAAATTATGAACATGTATAATATTACAAGAATGTTATCATTAATCTTGCAAGGCCATTATATTCTATGATTGCTCTAAAATTTTAACATAATATATATAAATATGTCAAGAGACTCATCGTAAAATTTCATCTCATTCTAACGATCGGATTAAGAGATATGATTGATATTGTAAAATTATTTATTATTTAAAAAAAATACTATTTGGGCGGAACGAAACCGGAAAGTTTCGGTCGATATTTAGCCGAAAAATCCGAAAATGACGGGAATTTAAACCGAGATAAAAACAACGCTATTTTCTCTCTTTTTTTTAACCGGAACTAAATATTTCGGCCAAAACAAAATGAAACAAAAACTATGGTCCCAGTACAAAAAAAAAGAAGTTTAGGCATGCGAACTTTCTTATCTGCATAACAATAAAAAAAAGTTTTTTTTTCTCCAGCATTGCTGGTGGATTATTCTATCTGGAAAATAAAAAGAATTTAGCAATAATGACATGTATCTAGATATAATAACCTATCCGGCACCTGTATAGACCAAATTATCTACATAACAAGAGAGCATTTTGCAACAGCAGGAGTCGTCATCTACCTCTAAATTCTTCTGTTGAAAAACAAAACTAGAAAAATACTCCAGGAGATGGGAGTTTCAATCTGAAGAAAAAAAAAGAAGTAAAAACAATAAAACGATGATTTTGCTCCAATATACAAACAGTACCACCTCACATTCTACCAGAAGCTTTTGAAACTTGCTTCAGAACACCAGCAATGTCGCTAGCCGTTGCATTTCCACTCAAATAAGCAATCAGGGGACTGTTCTTGGGAACAATGTCATCTCGCAGGTCTGTTGTTCTTAGCAAGTCTTCTGAACCCTTTGTCACCACGTCTTTCAATATTACTGTCTTATGAGCGCCAGATATCATTTCCTCGTAATCGGTATCTCCATTTTCACCGAGAATCACAAACATGTCTGCAACATTCAATCTCCAACGAACGAAAAGGTACCTAATAATCACACAGAGTAGTTGCAGAAATTAATGTACCTCTAAAGAAAAGGAACAAAAAACTGTTGAAATATAGCCGATTAGTTCGATATATGTTAAGGAACCATCTGCCCTAGAATATGATTTATATTATTATCTAACACGCCTCCTTAAGTGAAAAGCCTTTTAGGCTTGAAACTTGCATAGAATAGGGGTGGTGAGATTCAAAATCGTGACTGCTAGGTCAACAAAGCCTCTGATACCATGTTAAAGAATCATCTCACCTAAAAGCTTAAACTGTTAGGTGGGGCCCCAGAATATGATTTATATTATTCTCTAACAATATAGCCGTTTAGTACTATAATATGGGAAATATTTCTGGTAGTTTAAAGTGTATTGTATTTTAGCTAAAATTGTATCGCAATTATTTTCTATACAAACCCCCTTAATAACATTGTAATTGAATATACTGAAATTAATTGTATTTCAAATTCTTACAAAAACATGTACCGGTGCTCCAAGGTCGATTCAAGGGTCAATTAGTTAATCCAAATATTGAGATAGTTCTGTTAAAGAATAATATAAATCATATTCTGGATGGTTCCTTAACAAGTTCTGCCGTTCAGCTCAAGGAACTAAAAAGTTGTCATTTGTGCATCAAAACTCAGAATGGCTATCATTGTGTTCCTGAGGTTTTACTATGTGACAGTACCTGAGTGCTTGTGCACGGGATGCAAGGAGAGGAATAATTTGCAATCTTGTCGAGTTCCTGCAATACATTATATGGCAGCGGAGACCCCTCATCCTAAGCTTCTGCCTCAAATCATCCACTCTCTTGACCTGCAAAAGAAAACCAGAATGAAAATACACCTACATGTTGAAAGAACAATCATAAGAAACTGCTTCTTAAACTTTCAAAATCTGCATGAAATATCTCAATCACCTTACTGCGATCCTTTACGAAAGTATGCAATGCAATGGGGATTGCTCGATTTTTTATCTTTTTCGATGGGGCTGGAAGAATCGTCAGACTGTTTCCCACCTTCAGTTGTATTCATCAGCTTCCAAATGGTTTTTGTCAGGCCATCACAGCCCCAGCGATAGTCTATATGTGCTGCATAATCTGGATCTCGAGCAAGCTTTACCACCTTCTTCAGTATAAGTTCCAGGGTAATATACTTCACCCCCACTGCTACAAATCAGTGCGTCAAATTCTTTTACTTGAATCTTTGATGATGTCAAGAACTCTGTTGTTTCTGTTAATGACATAGCTGTTGATAGAGCGAGCCCTGCCACTTTCGCAAATAGTGAGTCCGACCGAACAACTTTCATTATGTCCTGCACAATCTGAATCATTTTCTTTTCAGGAACCCCATTGCTATCATAGCAGTCTAGAGCTATAACGATCAATCGGCGCCGGCGCCTTAGCATTGGGTGCTTGCTTACAACAACCTCGTGCTTTCCACCTTCAGAAACAACTGGTCCAGGTTCTGGTTTCTTTATCTTGTTCAGGACCCGCTGTACTTGATCTGACACTGTAGGGTTCCCGGCAGCTGCTGCTGAATAGTCAAGAGATCCATTTAGTGAAGGTTTGTCTCCATCAATGGAGAGTCTAAGGGACATATCCTGCACATCCTTGAGCGAATCGTTGAGAGACGACTCTTCTGCCGCTATCTCATCCTCTGGGGTATCAGTTTGCCATTGCGGGTGCCTCATCCGGCAGGCCGCTACTCTGGTCAAGTAAGTCCGGCAGTGTTCAGGCCATGAGAATAGATGTATATTCTTCCAGCCATTGTTTCTGCAGTCAGACCACAGGTTCTTTTCTGACACCAACTTAAGCAATGCATCAGCAATAGCTTGCTGGTCATGAGGGTCAACAAGCAGACCATTGTTCAATGCCTGCCAACCAAAACAAGAAGTAAGAAACAAAAACACATTTCCATAATCATGTTCCTATAGCATGATTTCCATCCACTTAACATGGAATATAGAATTCCCAACTAATTGGTACTTGTCAATTGTAGATTTTTCATTAACTCTAGCTCCTATGACATGGAATATAAGAGAAATTTTTATTGTATGATAATGGAATGGAGGCCATATTTTACCCTATGGATGTCAACTGGTCCACCATTTTTAGTAGCCACCATGGGAAGCCCATGAGCTGCTGCCTGCATCATTTCAAACAAGAGCCAGTCAATTACATTCCTCGATGAAGAAAGGTAAGGGATGAAAGAAACTAGAAAAACTAGAACCCACCTCGATCAATGTAAGTCCAAAAGGCTCTACCAATGCTGGATTTATGAAAACGCCCTGCCATGTACGCAATTTCTTAGCCAATAATCATGCAAGAACCAAACAGATGTGCTCTTTGAAATATTGTCAGCAAACCTTTGTTTTCGCAGCAAGGCGATATATTTCTGGAACATCAGCTTGCCTGTGATGCTTTGGATAGGCCACCAGCCCATATAGATCATACTTGTCAATCATCTTCAACATTGTCGTCAACACACTAGCATTTCCACCAGTCATCCCATCTATATCATCTCTGTTTCCCATAATCAGTGTCTGCATGAGGGCATATTAATTCTCGAGTGCTATTATGTCATGGAACAAACAATTTTTTATTACCTAAAGGTAATTTAACACATAAAGCTCTTACAAGATTGGCAAGCTCTCTTAATGGACGACACTCTCCAAAAGCTTTCAAAAGAGTTGTAATATTCTTCTTTGGATCAGGCCTTGATAAGGCCAAAATCATCGGCTTATGGGGGTTTGTAAGGAACCGCATGACCTGCCAGAGGATGTTAGCCATGAGGCAACAATAGCTATATTCATAGTGTTTGGAAACAGTGTTTGGGAATGATAATTTTTCAAAAATAAAAAAAACATCTGCATTTTTGAACGAAAAGTATTTTCAAAAACAACCTCAACCACACTCCCAAACAGATCATATGAAACAAGGAAAAGACTAAGGTGACACTCACTTCAGACCATATTGCTGGAATTGCTTTCGGGGAAGAATCATCAACACTGCTAATGAGTGTTGCAAGTTCCCCATCGACCTCAGGAGCTTCTTCTTGAACCACAACACTGCTGAAGTCCATGCCAGGAGGAATAACCTGAAAGAATCATTCTTTATGAATTAAGGCTATATTTGTTTACTTCTTTTAGGAAAAGGGTAATTGAAAGCTAAGCTAAATCATGCAGGAAACACTTCCTTACCACCATCCTTGGCATGTAACGGCCATGGCAATTGACCCCACGTCTAGCTCGAGCACGCAAGACTCTTTCGAGCTTGACGTCGAACCCATCATAAAGTCCCCATTGCTCATCAATCTCTTGTCTGGTGCTTGTGATTACAAGTTCAGCCGCGTCAAGTGAAAGCTCTTCTCCCTTCTATCCTCCTCATTATTTTATATGTCGAATTGATATCCTCCTTCGATTGTCGTCCCTGCTTAAGAAGCTGTTCGAGCTTGTTTCGGCCGAGTGAGTGTCCTGTTAAAACCATGGGAACATTCAAAGCACCTGATAGAAGCGCAGCGCTATCGCCCGCGTCAGCATAATGGCCATGGATGACATATGGCCACACAGGCTGCCCCCCTCCAATTTGTTCACCCAAAGCTTTTGACATGTTAAGAATGTGAGTGAGAGCTCCATCTACAAATTCTTGAATGTAAGGCCAGAGTAGTTCTTTTCTGATATACTTGTCGCGTGGACCAAATGGGATTCTGACAATGTATGCTCCACTGCTCTCTCCCACCTCATTGCCACCATCATCTTCAGGACCTGCTGTTAGCATCTCTGTTGGCTCCCCATAACTCCAGTCAACTTCAGCGGAGGAGATCTGGCGTGTGAAGAAGATCTACCCTGTACACCCCGGGCATCCTAGCAAGTGCACGAGCAAGTTCCACAACATATTTGACCTGAGATATTGGTGCAGGTTACAATGGTATGGAGAGAGATTCTAAGATTATATTTCATTTGTATCAAAATGTAGCAGTACTTACCTGTCCACCAGTGTCAGAATCTCGACCCAGCTCCATGTTGTCTCCTCGGACCAAACCATGCAAACTGTTCATAAAGATGACACAACAATGAACTACGTTGGCCAGTCAAAGAAACGAAGAAATAGAGTCTTAAAGGTCTTTCAGCATGAATGTAGGTAGACTTAAGAAATCATGAACAGAGAAATAGCAAGCAACTCTGCATGTCAAAAAAATAATAAAAGAAAAACTCAAAGTTGGATGAAAATTGATGAAATAGAATTCAGTCTGGGTACTCATTTCCAGTGATATCAGAAGTTATCATTCCTAAAATTATATTTCAATGCACTGTAACAGTAAGTTTCTACTTTTTGAAGAGTTGAATGAAAACAAATAAATAGAATTATTGTGTTGTATGTTATAAAATAATATAAATCATATTCTAGAGTCTCACCTAACAACTTAAAGTTTTTAGGTTAGATGGTTATTTAACATGATATCAAAGCCTTGTTGACCCAGCGGTCACAAGTTTGAATCTCACCACTCTTATTCTATTTTGATAAAAATCAAGCACAAGATAGTGTGGACCTGTGTGCAAGTTTCCAAGTCCAAAAAGCTTTCACTTGAGAGGATGTTTTAGAGAATAATATAAATCATATTCCGGGACCTCACCTAACAGTTTAAAATTTTAGATAAGATGATTTATTAACACTGCATATATCTTTTTTTTTTATAACCGGGGTGTCCGGGTCAACTTACGCGAACCACAACTAATCCTCGGACTCACTGAACATCCTGCAAATCTAGTAAGCAAGCATCGCGGGGTGACAGAGAAAGGAAATAAGTCCTTTCAACCGCTAGACCAAGACCCCACTTGCACACTTGCACACTGCATATATCGTAAATTCATAGGCTCTGGCATGATTAATATGCCAGAAAGCACCATACCTGACAAGGACAATATAGAGTTTCTTTTCTTTTTTATCATCCGACCACACTTCCAAGTTGGAAAGGTTTCTCTGAAACCTTTTCCTTGGTGTTTCGCTCTGTACCAGATCCCCCAGACCATCTCCTTTCTCTCCTTCCGACAAGTCCTCCGACATGTCTTCTGTTGCATCCCGGCGTCCCAGTTCCCGCTCCCATCTTCGATTTGCCGACCGCTGAAGTTCCTCCCACTCCAACTATTCACATCATAAGCATGGCATTTTAGTCTTTAACATTTTTTTTTCATATTAAAACACAAACGACATCAATCCCAGACTATTAAGTTGATTTAAAAAGGGAACCATGTAACATGAAGCTGATGAACCAAAATACGACTGCGTTTAACAAAAATAGAATCATAACACAGTCAACCATTCAAGAACACGCACTAGGACATGCATACACGCACATTATTGATCCAATCCTCCCATAATTGAGTACTTTTACTTTGCACATAATTTTATTTATAAATAAATATTGCACTGCAGTCCTTTAGAAAATTCTGCCTCATATATGAAAAACAGAGCAAAATTAAGCTTCAAATGATGCTTAAACAAATTTCGAAAAACAGTAATACATTTAATATATACAGCAACAAATTATGATGAAACAATAAAAAAAAATCATTTATAACCACAAGACTTTGCGCGGTCTTTCTTTTATCTTTTCTCTTATTTTTCAAGAAGTTGCCCAATTCACCAGACAGAATCATGTCGTCGAAAGATAGTGAAAAAGTAACCTGCTTCTTCTTGCGAGTGAGGTGCCAAATACGCCAGCACATGTTTTCGAGCCTGGAGCTGCGTTCCCTGGTGTTGCGTGTGGCGACAACTTTTATCCATGTTCTGTGTAGATCAGTCTCATCAACTCCTGTGACAACCTCTTCGACAAAATACTTTGTCGGATTGAAATCCCCTGTTTCTCTCAGATTCATGCTCGGCGCTGGCTTTGTGTTCTTCAATTGCACCTGCCCCGCCTCCACTATCCAATATCGCCTCCAAGTATCCATTTATCCACTCATTTCCCGCCATCGTCACTCCTCTTCTTTCCTCTGCTTCTTCTTACAATTTTATCACAAAATATGCTCTCCTGGCAATGATAACAAAAGGGTTTTCTTTTCCTTTCCTTTTTTCACCTCGGTCCAGTGATATCGATCGCTAGTATTCAATGGAAAACCAGGAAGCAGAGGGTTTCGATATCAGTTTCACGAACAGAGAACTGAATACAGACCAGAAAACAAAAGGGTTTCTCTCTTGGTTTCTATAATGTCTCTTATACGTGTTGTCTCGATTCAGATTTTTTGTTGTTTCGGTTTAGATTTTGAGGTGTTCGAGAGGATGGAGACTTATAGCGAAGGGGGGACTGTATGTGAGCGTGACTGTGCGAGGGAGAATTGGAAGAGAGAAAGGAGGAGGGAGAGGGAGGATTGTGTGGAGTGGGGTCCAAACACAGAGGGAGGAGGACACGTGTACAAAGAGAGGTTGAAGTGATGTGAACACCTGTGTGAGACGACGGTGAATGATTGGGAAGTCACCTTTTCCAAGGTTGTCCGCTTCCGAATGCGAGCTTACCGCCCTTGCTCCCTTCCTCATCAGGTTTCTTTCATATTCGTGGTTTTCCGCTCGCTCTCGGAAGTTTATATTAAGAAAAGTGGTTGAAATTATTATTAAAAATATATTTTTTATTTTTTAAAATTATTTTTAATATCAATATATAAAAATAATCTAAAACTACTAAAATAAATCAATTAAAAAATATATTTTTTTCAAAAATATTTTTAAAACATATCAAGATTTGAACCTCATAAACAACATCACTGTGATACTTTTCTATTTTCTATATAGATAAGTGCAAAGTTATATTTTCCATCAAAATATATATTACACACCACTACTTTATTTATAAAAAAAAATGAACATAAAATATATTAAAATAGTTCAAAAAAACATAGAAAAAATTAAATTTAAAAAATGAAAAATAAATATAAAGATTCAATTTAGAAAAAAAATCACTTTGAAATATAGTTAGTAAAATCATTTTACAGATAAAAAGTGACATGACCAAATTGTTTTTGTCTTTTCCACAACCAAATTCCAGCAAATCAGTCCGGATCTTAACTATCATTTTCATTAAATCTTATTTAAGATTACCACTCAAAGTGCATTAGTGTTTGCTATAACTGAATTTCTCAATAATTGAATATTGATAATTATATATTAAACAATGAAAAACTCACTTATTTATCGTAATTGAATATAACATGCGACAACCTTACCTTAATCAAAAGGCAACTCCCTCTTGGATTTTTAAATGTCAACATATTAAATGTTGATTTAGTAATGTGGTAGAGTGATTATTTTTTTAAGGTGTTTTTCAATTGAAAATATATTAAAATATTATTATTTTTTATTTTTAATATTATCACATTATTGAGAAACATTTTTAAAAAAATATTAATTTAATATTTTTAAAAAAAAATAAAAAAATAATTTAAAAACTAGATTGACCAACAGAAACAAATACTGCTTAGATCAACTTCAAAAAATGTATTAATAAAAATAAATAAATAAATTAGCTATTCAATACTTGTTTTACATTTTGGGGAGTGCTAAACTAAATGCTAAAAATGTCTTTTCTTCCTAAAAACACTAGTCTTATATATCTTTCAAAAAAAATCAAAACTAACAAAGTGAGACTAATAAAAAAATTAAATCAATTAAATGCAATTATGTAAGAACAATAACATTATTTTTTTTATAAAAAAAATTAACACTTATTTATTTCAGCACAATTGACTCTTAAAACATATTTTTTTCTATTCAAGTATATATATATATATATATATATATATATATATATATATTATTTAGAAAACTATTTTATCAATTTGGATGCTCATAGATATGTTCTTAGTTTCCAATAATAATTAATATGTTTGTTTTTGTGTTTTATTTTTTAAAATATTATATTGTTTTCTTTTAATTATTATTTTTATATTGTATCGATGTTAAAAATAGATTTTAAAAAAAATAAAAAATATATTTTTAAAATAAAAACACTTAGAAAACAATTATTATTAATTAAAAATGAAAAAATGGCCTCCTTGTCATTATTTGACCTCGATGACCCCAGAAGAATAATCTCTGAAAGTTAGACATGAATTTGTACTTGCGATTGCCTTCTAGTCATTTTGACCAGAATAACTGTAATCAAAGGGAGAGAGAACGAACCCAAACAGCGGGTCCCACTTGCGATTATTTAGAATTGTGATTAAATCTATTTATTTTTTATTAAAATTATTTTCTTAGCATTTTAATTATCAAAAATAAAATTTTAAAATAAAAAAATATATTACTTTAATATATTTAAATAAAAATATTCTAAAAAACAATCATTATTATACCACCAAGTACCTTGTAAATTAAAAAAAAATACATATATCTTCTTTCTTTATTAAATATCACCCGAAAAAAGATTTTTCGAATTATCTTCACAAAAAATGGCGGAAGACACTCTACTTGTACGTATATTCACGAGGTTTTGATGTGGACGAAAACAGCATAAGAAAAAAATGAAAAAAAATAAGAACATAATTTTTTTTTAAAATAAAATTATAAAGAAACTTTAATTTTTCATTTTATTGATGAATCAATTTTCAAGTACAATTCTCAAATATAAGTTAAATAACTATATTTATATTAGAAAAAACATCTTAAGTAAAATTACAAAAGTAATAAAAAAGCTTTAAACTAAATAGAAAAAGGTCTAAGACCATGTTTGGGAGGGCAGTTGTGGTTGCTTTGAAAAATACTTTTCATTTAGAAATACATCAAAATAATATTTTTTTATTTTTTAAAAATTATTTTTGACATCAGCACATCAAAATGATTTAAAAATACCAAAAAAATTCATTTAAAAAAAAGAAGAGCAAACGGCAAGTACAACTACCCTTCCCAAACAGTCTCTTAAATCAACTAAAACAATATTACAAATTTTGAATAGTAACTTCTAGGTTTTGGCTGGTGTCTACATGTGAGTTGATTGAGGTTGGTTTTAAAGGTGTTTTTCATCTATAAATATATTAAAATAATAGATTTTTTTTATTTTTTAAATTATTTTTTGATATCAACATTAAAATAATCTAAAAATACCAAAAACTTTAATTAAAAATAAAAAAAAATCAAAAAAACTTTTGAAACATAGACACCCTTTTATTTGAATGCCTTTCCTGTATCAAATGGCTAAAAGTTTCTAGATCTCTAAAATCTCCGAGCAAAACTCAAGTTCTATGTATTGTTAATATAAAATAGCACTTTAGAAGAAAAAAAACCTCTTACACCATTTTTTTCAAGTTAGAAAGAACTAGTATTTGAGTTCAAATTGTTATTACCTTATTCTCATGGATGTCTTGTGGATGTCGTATCCAAGGAGTGTGACATGATGACAAATAATTTAAGATATGCACAATACATAATAATTATTAAATTTTTATACCAACTGTCGCAAATAAAAACAACACAAGAAAAACAACAAGAACAAAAACATAATTTTTTTTTATAAAAAAAAAAATCAAACTCTAATTTATAATTTTATTATCGAATATTTGTTTTCGGACAGTCAATTGAAATACAAGCTATACAATCTTATTCATGCTCGGAAAAACATCATAATATATTTTTGAAAAAATAATAAAAAGTTATAATTCAAATAGAAAAAAGAATTCTAACTCAATTAAAAAAATACTACAAATATCATTCCATTTATTTTTACATCCAAACTAAGCACATAACATATTATTTCTTTTTGAAAATGCCCCTTGTTCTAGATTAATCCTTGTATATTATACGTTGTCTTCAATAAATCTCTACGTATATAATTACACCTATATATATATATATATATATATATATATATATATATATATATATATATATATTAGATTATTTTTATGTTTTGATGTCAAAATATTTTTTTTTTAAAATATTATTTTGATACATTTCTGAACGAAATGTTTTTTTCAAAAATAACCCCAACTACATTTCCAAATAATTACTATATTCAACTTAACAAAATTCATGGATAATATATATAAGTAAATACACAAGATTTTTTAAAATAAAATTGTAATTGTTAATAAAAGGCCTAAATTGGCGAGATATCTCCATTCTCAGCATCTGGTTCTGGATTGATTTTCTCCATATTTCCATATCCCAAGCCTATAACGTGAGTTTTTGGCATATAAGGCAACAGCAGTTCATGCAGCAGATCAATTATTAATTGGAGGCACCGCCGAGCATGTGATAGCATCTCTTCGTCTATCTCTCAGCCTGATGCTAAAGTATGTGGCAGCAGAAGCATTATCCCAGTTTGTAGCAACCACAGTCAACCAAACTCTATCTCCGAGCTGTCATCTCTGTCTTAAATATCGATGAAACCTTTTTCACACAAATACCGTTTGGTCAATAAGACTCTGATAACTTAAAATTTAAGCTATTAGATGAGATTTTAGAATATGATTTATATTATTCTCTAACATACTCTCTCAAGTGAAAACTCTTTAAGCTTAAAACTTGCACAAACCCATAATACTTTGTGCTTAATTTTTATCAAATAGAATGGTGGAGTGAGATTTCGAACTCGTGACCGCTTGATCAACAAGGCTCTGAAAACTTAAAGCTTAAGCTATTAGGTGAGGTCTTAAAATATAATTTATATTATTCTCTAACACACTCTCTCAAGTGAAAGCTTTTTGGGCTTGAAACTTGCACTGACCCACAATACCTTGTGCTTGATTTTTATCAAATAGAATGGTGTGGTGAGATTTGAACTCGTGACCGTTGGGTCAACAAAGTT
Organism: Salix viminalis; assembly: GCA_029228465.1. Lineage (NCBI taxonomy): Eukaryota > Viridiplantae > Streptophyta > Magnoliopsida > Malpighiales > Salicaceae > Salix > Salix viminalis. The sequence continues at coordinate 4,570,805 of CM055442.1, forward strand.
TTGATAGAATCATCTCACTTAAAAACTTAAACTATTAGATGAGACTCCATAATATAATTTATATTATTCTCTAACACTCCCTCTCAAGTGAAAGCTCTTTGGACTTGAAAATTACAAAGACCCACACTACCGTGTGCTTGATTTTTATCAAATAGAATGGTGTGGTGAGATTCGAACTCGTGACTGTTAGGTCAACAAAAGCTTTGATAGAACCATATCACTTAAAAACTTAAGCTATTAGGTGAGACCCCATAATATGATTTATATTATTCTCTAACACCCCTCTAAAGTGAAAGCTCTTTAGACTTGAAAATTACACATACTCACACTACCTTGTGCTTGATTTTTATTAAATAGAATAGGGTGATGAGATTTGAAGCTATGACTATTGGGTTCAACAAAACTCTGATAGAACAATTTCATCTAAAAATTTAAGTTATTAGATAAAACTCCATAATATAATTTATATTATTATGTCCAAAAAAACATTGGACACATCATTATCTTTAGCTTCCATCACTCGTTCTGCAATGCTGTTATGATCTGTGTATAAAAGGGACGTGTGTAGTTTCTTCACTAAAATTATTGGAAGGTACCTTTCTTTCTTTCTTTCTTTCTTTCTTTTTCCAGGGTTCTCCTTTCACATGGATATGTCCTTGTGAGATGCTTCAACTTAGATTTTCCTGCTCTAAGTTTTGGTATTTTGATAAAAACTTATAATAAGTTACAAAAGAATGAAAATAAGAACTAAAAGAATGGTATAAATACATCAAGTATAGAGTAATAAATACTCCAAGTGTAAGAAAAAAAAAACAATATGTTTTTTTTCAAAAAAAGTGTAAAAATGAAAAACTAAAAAATATTATAAAAAATGAAGATAAGAAAACATATGTAAGATGTTAAAATGATAAAAAAAAGAGTGAATTATCATAGAATTCAATAATTCTTTTTATAGCCTAAGTAGATGAGATGAAGTACGAAATTATGATAGAAATACCAAATTAAATTGAAGTGTCAAATATAGAGAAACTATAATAACAACTAAACGTAACTGAGGTTTTTTTTATATAATATTTTATTATTTACAAGAATAGTGAAGCACCTCCCAACTATTTTTTTTTATTTTTGACCTCAAACTATTTTTCTTTCAATTGAATCCTTTTATAGCATAGCTAGATGAAGTTAAATTTGAAATTATGATAAATAAAAAATAAAAGATGGAGAACTAAAATGTAAACATAGAAAATACATAAATAATACCCAACTCATGACAATTTTTAGTTTGATCTACAAGTAAATTTTGTCTATATTCCCATTTCTTGGGTCTAAGAGAGGAAAAATAAAGTAGTTGGAAAATGATGGAATAGAAAGAAAGTGTTTGGTTACAATTCAACTAAAATGACCAAGCTTGGTGTCAAAAGATTTCATTCGATGAGAGAAGTTCAATAATAATGATTTTTAACCTTTATCCTTACAGGAAAAATAGATCAGGGCTTGAATCATTTTCTATTTTCCTGTTAGATAATCTAAAGTTGTTTTAGTGTTTGAGTAAAGTTCATTTGATATTCTTTTAAGGTTTGATCAACTTCTTCAAGGTGGGATTGTCATCAGCTACAAGCTATTAAAATATTCGGCATCTAACAATAATGCACATAAACTATCAATTAGAGATCTCTCAAGAAAAATATTGTTATGGCTGAGTTTAGCTTTCTTGTTATGATTGAGAAAATATGAATTGTTTTAGGATAATTTTAGAAATTTATTTAATCAACTCCCTTCTTGATTTTTCTAGGTCTATAATTATAATTTCTTGTATAAATTAATTTCAATCCTTAATTTTTAAGACTTATTTACAATAAAGTCAAACTTGATTTGATTATCCAAGTTTGATTTCTTATCAATATTATTTATTATGTTTGGCCCATTACATTTCTAATATATTGATTTAAATATATAAATCATAGCCCTAAATTAAATAAAATTAAATAATTTATTCATTATTAATTTAATAATTTAAAATCAAGTACATCATCTCGAAACTAAATGTTATAAAAGTCCTCAATGCTTTAAGTTAACTTGCTACAAAGAAAACGGCAATATTTCATTTGTCTAACGTAGACAGCATAGCTTGTCTATATGTGTTGGATTTTATAAATCTGTCGTTTTTTTTTTTTTATTACAATTCTTCGAAAGTATCAAGATTGAACGAGATAAGACTATCTAAATAGGAAAGCAAGACAAAATTCCCTATAAAATAAGATGAAACTATGAAGCTGTTTGGCACTGCAGTTAAATCTGTGTTTGACCAAAATTCAATTTTTTTTTTCATTTTAAATGAAATATTTTTAGTGTTTTAAAATTATTTTGATGTGCTGCTATCAAAAGTGATTTTTAAAAAATAAAAAAAATATTATTTTAATATATTTTTAAATAAAAAACATTTTCAAAAACAACCACAATGGTTCTTCCAAACAATAACTATGTAAGTGGCTTCTACGTACTGATACCAGTGTTTTTTTTTAAGCAGACAATCCACATCTTCTGGGATCAATATATATATATATATATATATACACGCGCGCGCGCGAGTGGTGGACTGAGCTCCACGTACCGCCCTCTCCTCTCCTTTCTCATCGCGAATGACGAAACCTATTCTTCTCCGCTGCAAATTCTGGTGTCGGGATGCGGGAGCTGGAAGGTATCTGAGAATGTATATGATGCAGGGTTCAAGGAGATAACGAATATTGATTCCTCGAAAGCTGTGACCTATGATATGTTGACAAGGAATGTTGGGGGGATTGGCCGGGCATGCGGTGCCGTATCACGGACATGACTCAAGCAAAGTTATTAAATCCGTTTCGTTCCGGCCGGAACGGCCGGAAAATTTCGTTCATAAAACCATGACAAAACAGCATCGTTTTTGTCCCGGTTTCAACTCTAGTTCGTTCCGGAAATTCCGGCCGGAACACCTCGGTTTTATTCCGGGCGTTCCGTTCGGCTACATAAAAAAATCATTTAACTTTTTATCTTACACTCGGCAGATGTCACTGACATCTTATTAAGTGAGCAGACATTGTAGCTTGGAAAGTCAAGTTGGAGTTTTATAGAAGCAACTACTTGCCTTGAAATGTTATTGCTCGATGTGGGATAAACTTTAAAGCCACGGGGTGAAACTCCTTTGCTGATTTTAACGATGTGGGATACTGGATATGGGAATTGAGATTTGACTTTTGAGAATTCGGCTTTGGTTGTCCACTTCGGCTGTACATGACTACATGCTATATATATATATATATTAAAATTAAAAATATATATATTATAAAAAAATAAAAAATAAACCAAAATCAAAACAATAAAAAAAAATATATTATAAAAAAATAAAATTGTTGCATCAATTTTGATTTTATAAAAAATAAAAATTATATTTATTTATGTTTGTTTGACTTTGTGTTTGTATTGTATAATTTAAAGTTAATTTATCTTGAATTTTAATTATGCTTGTTAAATTAATATTTTATTTTTTTCATATATATAATTAAATAAATATAAACAGTACAAAACCAGAACGGAATGCCGGAATGCACCGAAACCGAAACGTTCCGTTCCAAACAAAAAACCGGAACGGTACCCGGAACGGATTTTACAACTATGGACTCAAGTACTGTCATGTTTTAGCTTTGTTCGTGTGTTAATGTCTTGACTAATTCTATAAATTTTTAAATTAATCATTGTACAATTTTTTCAATAATTATTATATTCATAACAATAAAAAACAAACTTAATGATCATCTGGTGTATGATGTTTATTTAATATTGTGTTTTAAATTTTCTTGTTTTTATTTTTATTTTAAATTATTTTTTTAATGTAATCTTAAATCATTTTGATGCATTAATTATTATTTTTTAAAAAGTAAAATAAAATCATTTGAATATATTTTTAAATACAAAATATTTTAAGAAATAACTTTAATAAAAACTTTTTTACTTGTGGGTAGTGGATCATCGTATATCTATATGGGCTACAGAAAATAGAGAGAGTAATTATATAGAGAAAAGAAAATGATTTTTTTTTTGTTTTAATAATTTTTTTTCATGTGATTTCTCTTTACTGTATTGCATGTATATATAATATAATGAACATTAACAAAAATATGACAAGGTGTAGAATAAATTAATAATGTACAAAACAGTGCATACAATCTAAATTTACTAGAGTAATTTTAGCTTGGTTTTTTTTGTTAACTGCATAACTACTACAGTAATTTATTCTTTTTAATGTAATATATAAATCTTAAAATTCAAAGAGTTTATGAAATTGTTGTTTTAGTTTGATTTTTTCATTAATTTCATTGTCATGAGGGGTAATTTTTTCTTTTTAATATAACAAATAAATCTTAAAATTCAAAAAGCTAATAACTTGTGTTATACATGTTCTAGTGCATGAGAGACACTCATGTCTTTTAAGCGATGCGTTCGACGTCTTGTAGTGGCCAAAGTTATACTTTCATTGTGTTGTTGGATGTGCTGTTATGTCCACTTCCTCTTGATGTGGCGTGTGCCAGCAATGGTTAGGCAGCTTAACACTGATGAACCTTTTTTTTTCCCTTTTCTTAAAAAATAAAGCATGACCCTTTGTGTTTTTAATATTTCAATTGTAGTTCTTAATTTTTTTGAAGTATAACTTTTTTTTTTCTTGTCTCTTTTTATAAAAGCTTTGTTTGTTTTCATTGTATCCCTATAATTCTAATTTGTCATGTATTATGTTTTCCAATTGGATCCTTATTTTTTTTATTTCTGATTTTTTTTCGTTAGTCCTTTATAAAAAAAAACTTATTGGTTTTCAATTTCATCATCCAGTCCAAGTTTATGGTGTATTTGTTTTTTACAGTTTTGTCCTTATTGTTTTGATTCCTTCTTTTTATTAAAGTCATTTTTCTTGTCAATTTAACCTTTAATTTATTTTTTATTTCAATTTTCACTCTCATTTTCTTAATTAACATTGTTCATTTAATATGTTTTGTGTAATTTATTTTTGTTCTCAATATCATCCTTTAGTTTTTGATTTGTTGGAGATTGAGTTTTGTAATTTTTTCGTGTATGTTCAGACTAATGAACCGGGTCACTAACTTTAAAATTTAATTTGGACAACAGTCTGTTTTTTATTTTATTTATAAACCCTAACTATAGGTAAATTCTTTTAAATGATAATAAAATAAATTTATAAAAGTGATACTTATTTTATAAATGAAGTTTTAAAAACTAAAACCCTTTGCACATGATATATATTTAAGAACATTAATTAGATAGTTAACTAGTTAAAAGGAAAACACCTAAAATTTAAAAGTGAAGGGTAAAATTATAAGTATGGGTAGATGAGGGAGTATAAATGCTACTTTTGGCTTCTAAAAGAAGCCAAAAGTAGCCATAGTAAAACAACGAAGGGAAGAGTTTGTCCAATTTATTTTTCAATTTTTCTTTAAAAATGGCTAGTAAACACTTTAAAATAAAGGGCAAAAGAGGACTACAAAGAGCTTTAGTTAGATAATTGAAGGAAAAAAGAGTGAGGAGGGATGGGTTTAGGGTAAAAAAAAAGGAAGGAAGAGAAATAATGGTGAAGGAAGGACAACTTTCCTTGATATTTTTCTTCAAAACACTAATGATTGAAAGGTAAGAAACAATTATCAAAGCTCAATTTTGTTTTTTAGCATGATTTTTTTTATGTTAGGAGATATTTGTATAATGAAAAATATGGATTAGTGGAATTGATTTTGTTAATGGTTTGTTTAACATTAGGTGAAATTTTAGTTTAAGAAGGAAAAAAGTCATGCTCATGACCTTAGTCAGGAGATTGGCCCACCAAACTTATTGTCCTGATCATGATACTAAGATAACTTTATAGTAGACAAACTAAAAAATAACTTGAATTAACCTCAATTAACCTTTTAAGCCCATGATCTCAGTCATGAGATTGAGATAATCTCATTGAAAACAAATCAAAGAAAATTACAAATACTTATTCTTGATAAAAAAAAGAGTTGAGTTTCTCATGTTTTGTGAAGTGGTGTACATTAAAAGCATCACCCTTTTAGTTTTTATGATGTTTTTCTTAATAACTTATAATAAGCTGATATGTGATTTACTTGCCCATTATTTGTTTTAGGGAAAATTACCCTGACTATCTTGTAAGTTAGTATTTTTTTTACTTTGTCTCTACTATTTTTAAATTATAGTTTACATCTTAAACTTTATAAGTTTATAACACTTTACATACTCATACACAAGGGCAAGATAAAATTAATAAGAAATACTGAGATATTTATAAAATTACCATTGTAATTAATTTAATGACTAAAAAGCCATTGTGATGCTAACATTATAATATCATAAAAGTTTTATAATTGTTTTTTTAAATAAAACCCTATCTAATTCTCTTCTACCCTACTCATCCCCACCTCCTATTATTTTTTTTTCTTTGTCATCAATCATACTTTCTAACCATCAAAACCACCTCACATATATCATTTTTTTTATCTCTAACAAAATATCCACCACTAAAAGAAGATAAACCATCAATCATGATAGTCTTATTTATATTTGACTATTTTATATAGCGAAACTGCAATGCAAAACAAAAAATCAAATTTTAGCTTTCAAAGAGTTGATTTGTTCAAAGCTAAGCCAACCTATCCTGCTCCTAGATCACTTAACTTTCACTCCCTTTTGTCACTAAACCTTGAGAGAGAACAACAAGTGTACGTTAAAGCTTCCCTTATAATTCATGTTGATTATGTCACAAGAAGTTTATAATTAAGGTCATTGAGGATGAATTAAAGTATAAGAGGCTTGGATAAAAGAATATTAGAATTTTAATAAAAAGATCGTTAGAGTTTATGTTGCTAAAATACAATGTTTGTTGAAGAATTTGTATTGAAACACACCGTTTTATTTAATGTCTTATTAGCTTATAGTAGTATGCCATATTTTGGTTTGGATTTAAAATTGTTAGATGTTTTTTCATGAATGTTAGCATATGTAACAAACTTAGAAGAGAATGATGACATGAATGAGTGGAATTTTAGCCACCTCCCCAATTTTTCTTGTTTTTTTTTTATAATTGTCCACAAAACCTTCACTATTGCCATTACCTATTAGCAACCATTTTTCAAAGGAAAACTCGGATGAAATTCAAGTAGGTGCTCTTAAAGTTGTATCATATCCATAAGACTTTGGACCCGAGTGGCCCTTAGATACTCAATCCCAAGAGCTTAAGAGGCTTGAAGATTTTTTTGACTTTGTAAGTAAAGGAGAAAACACTAAAACATGAGTAAATAATGAAACTACTATATTCTTATTGCTAAGAATCAGAAGCTACAAAGTTACATCATCAACTTAAATTTGATGAACTTAATTTTTCAAGTAATACTTTCTTCTACAAATCCGACAACATTCAACGGCTGAACCCAACAACAATAAAGATAAACAAACTCTTCAAGAAGGTTAACCTTCTATAAACTTGTCTATCTTATGAAAGGGGCCAAAACTACTACAAGATACATAAACCTAGATGTGGTTTTCCTATCTTTTATAGAGAATGTGTATAAGTGGTTTATTTAATGCAAATGATATTTTAAACTAGAAAAACGTTAAGAATAGTAAGAAGTTGAAGTTAGCCTCATATTATCTTGGTGGAAGAACTCTCTATTAACACCAAAATTTTATGAATAGCTTAGGAAACTATAAAGTATCTTGGGATGAATATGTTAAGGCCTCTTATATGCTAGGTTTGAAGGGTTAAAAGACTTATTAGAGAATCTCGTGGCATGTGGGAAGTGGGAAGTCTTGACACCAGGCATGTGGGAAGTCTTGAAACCTATATGCAATAATATGATATCCTATGAAACAAGTAGAGATCTCTAAATAATGGAAGCTCATGTTCTTTATTGGACGTTTGAAAATTGATATTAAGAATATGATTAAGATGTTTGAACCCAAAGCTATTAAACAAGCTTATTCTTAAGAAAGCACTCTATTTTATAGATGTATCCATCACAACCCTTCTAATTACTCATCCCAAATCATAACCCAAACTACTTAAACCAAACTCCATCTATATGAAGGCCATTAAAAGAGCTCACCCTTACCAACCATTACCATTATAAAACCTTCTCAAAATGCAATACTACATGAATTAATAATATATATATTAAACCTATAAAACCTTTAAGTATAGAATTAAAGGAAACGAGATCAAAAGGCTTATGTTTCTAGTATAATGAGAAATTTATACCTGGCCATATATATATATAAAATAAAACAAATTATTCCCTCAATATTATTGGTGATGATGAAGAGGTAGACAATGATGAAGTTAGTGTGGATAGTTTTGAACCTGAAAAAATCACTCCATATATTTCCATCAATGTTTTGAAAGGTATTATTAGGTTTTATATCTTGAGATTAACTAGCAGGATTGATAAATATTCATTGTTTATTATGGTAAACTTAGGTAACACTCATAACTTTTTAAACTAATGTTGCTAAAAGGTTACAATCCAATTCTATTGCTATTAAACCCCTAATCATGAAGGAAATTAATACACGAATAATGAGTTGATCAAACATATGTAAAAACTTTAAATAGAGGATGAAATGAGTAAAATTTGAGGCTGATGTGTTCATTATGGAGTTAAATGATATGATATTGAGAATAAAATGATTGGTGATAATACTTTTAACTATAAGGAATAGTGGATGTCCTTTAACTAGCAAGGTTAAAAGGTGTTATTCCAAGATAACAATCTTGCTCATGTATAAGCTATCATAATTGAACAACTTTAAAATTTGTTTGGAAGCCTCTCCTAGCTAACTGAAATTAGCTTATACAACATTAAAGTTATCATAAGTCCTAATTTTACACACCTATTAGAGAATTATCAAGAGGATTTTGATGAACCATAAGGTTTACCACCCTATAAATCTCATGATCATATTATGCCTTTTAAAAAGAAAGCTTAACTTACCAACATAAGATTGTATATATATTTTAGCTTATAAAATAATGTTATGGAGCAAATAGTCTTTGAGATGATAGAGTCAAAGATAATTTAGCCTAATAACAACATTTTCACTTTTCTTATGATCTTTATTAAAAAGAAACAAAACACTTAGAGACTCTATGTTAATTATCCTAATCAATCAAGGACAAGTTTTTTATATCTTTGGTGGATGAATAACTGGAGGAGCTGGTAAATGCTATTATGTTTCCAGAAATAGATTTAAGATTTGGATGTCACCAAATTAGAATGACATCATATGATATATTCAAAAATATATTTAGAACCTATAATGAATAAAATGAATTCTAGTTATGCCTTTTGAGATAACTAGTGCTCTCAATTTATTTCAAAGCTTGATGAATGATGTTTTCAAAGGTTATTTCAAAAGGTTTGTGCAAGTATTCTTTAATGATATCTTAATCTATATTCATTCTATTTTTGAACACTTAAGGTATTTGCAAATATTGTTTGAATTACTAAAGACTCATAAGTTAGTCGCAAAGAGAAGTAAATATATTTTTGGCAGCAGTTTAAGGCATATCATCTCTAAATATGGGAAGTCTACTAACCTATACAAGATTAAAGTTGTGGTAGGTTGGCCATTATCTAATAATGTTAAGTAATTAAGGGAATTCTTCGGTCTCACTCGCTATTATAAAAGGTTTGTATAAATGTTATGGTTTTATTAATAAACCCTTAACTCAACTCTTGAAGAAAGATGTTTTCAATTGGAATAAGAAAACAATAAAAGCTTTCAATACTTTTAAGGAAGTCATGATTAGACCTTCAATTTTAGCATCACCATATTTAAGCAAGTTATTTGTGATAGAGAATAATGCCTCAATAAAGGGATAAAAAAATGGTTATGCAAGAAAGACACCATATCGCCTATACAAGCAAATCCTATGGCCTAGCCAACATGTTTTTTCTACCCATGAGAGGGAAATGCTAGTTATACTGTATTTGGTGGCCAATTAGACATATTATTTATAAGAAAAAGACTTGAATATATATATATATATATATATATATATATATATATTGATCATGTTAGCCTCAGAATATCTCCTAGAACATAAGGTAACCTACCTTTCTCAACATTTATGGTTAACAAAGTTATTAGGTTTTGATTATGAAACTTAGTACATGAGAGGAATTGAAATATTTAACAATTAATGTTCTCTCTAGATGTTTTAGTTATGAAATGTTTATTATGGTGGTATCTACCATTTCTACCAATATTATAGAAGAGGTCAAGAGAGTTTAAAAGTATGATAATGTTATACAGGGTATCATTAAGATTTATATAAGGATAATGACTCTTATCCTCATTACAAGTGGGTTAATAACCACTAGAATAGGAAAGGAAAGATTATGGTTGGAATGTTACCAAAATTTAATGCAATTTATTCTTAATGTTTTATAACTCAACTATGGGAGGACATTTTAAGTTTATTGTAACTACCAAAAAGGTAAGGAGCAAATTTTATTGGAAAATGTTGCAAAAGCAAGTGAGACAGTATATGAGAGAATGCCTTTCTAAGAATAAGACAAAAAATATGCTTTTCCTGGGGTTACAACATCTATTTCTTATTCCCCAAGTACCAATAAAGAAATACATGGGTAATAAGAGAGTATCTGATGTATTATATATTATAACCGATACACCAATTATCCAACCCTAAAAAATACTAGACAAAAGAATGATGAAGCACCACAATTAAGTTGTTATCCATATCCTTAATCTCTAGGAGGACTCGTCTTCATCTGAAGCCACTTGAGAGTTTATTACTATATCTTTTTTGGTGTATTTATTTCTATCCCTGAAACATCAACCTAGATAATGTGTTTTTCACCTTATCTCTCATCTCTTTTAAATGTGATTCCTAACACTCAATCAACTCAGATAATGTGTTTTCCATCTCTTTCTTTTTTAATACTTTCCTAGCCTTCTAACATTAACCTAGATAATGTGCTTTCCAATCTTATGCATGCTTCTTAGCACTCAATCAACCTAACCCTTCTAGCCCTATATTTTTTAGCCCATTCTCTCTCTTTTTAAGTTCGTTTCAACAATTCTAGATATAACGCTTTCTAGCCCTATACCTTTTTTATTTTGAGTACACTTGTTTATCCCTAAATTTTTTAACTCAAATAGTGTGTTTTTCTACCTTCTCTCTTCTCTTTGGAGTACGTTTCCTAACCCTTAATCATCTATAAGATAATATACTTTATAGCCATATATTTTCTCTTTTGAGTGCACTCTATAGTTCTCAATCATCTTAGATAATATGATTTTTAGCCCTATCTCTTTTTTGTTTCTTAAAAATCTCTATGTCTTCACCTTGGTAGGTCACCTATTATAATTAGATCATTCTAAAAACACTTCTTTGTTTTTTCACCTATCCAAATCAACCATTAGAGTTAGATCACTATTGAGAAAATCATCATACCTTTCATTGGGGTAGTTCACCCATTATAATGAAACCATTTTGAAAAATCAAAATCTTTAAATCTTATCAAATGGAAGGACATCTAATACAACCATACCATTTAAACACTTTCAACTTCTCACAAATATCATTTATCTCCTCTTTTGAGTGCGTTTTTGGACCCTCATATATTTGATAACATGCTTTCTGGCCTTATCCCTTCTTCTTATTGAGTGTGCTTTCAAGCCCTCATTCCTAGAACTTTCAAATGGATTAATCATATTTTGATATTATAAATCCATTTTCTAATATTTTTTTCTTCCTTACAAACCTTATTATCCAAAGTCTCTCACAAGATTTATTGTCGTAAGCATTGTAAATAGAAATAACTATCATAATTCAATTTTGACCTTTTTTTTAAAATATTTATTAATATTTTAAAAACATGTTCATGATGTATTTGTCATTTTCAACATTTTCAATGTTGTCTTAAAAGGTTTTAAATTTTACATTCTTTTTTTAACATGTTCAACTTTTAACTCGCTTGTTTCAAAATCATTAATCAAATTTACCAATTCTTGTTGATATTACCTTCAAAACATATACATAATAAAAATAATTTTTTTATGTTTTTGAAATTAAGATTTTTTATTTACATTGTATATAAATAAAAAAAATATTTTCATGCATACCGCCAAAACTTAAAATTTTTCTAATCATATTTTCATAAAAAAATTGTATCTTTTCTCATGTTTGAAAAATACAAAAAATAGATATCTAAACTCATTTATGATTATCTATTAAGGTTCGACTAAAATATCAAACACCCTTTACTAATCATTTTGTCCATTTTACATATATGATATTAGGATTTAACTATAGACTTTAATATTTTGAGGTGTAAAGTTATATTGTAGACTACATCATTAGGTATTGAAGATATAAAACAACAAAAGCAATGTTAAAATTTATGTCTTGGAATGCTTAGGTTTTGAACCAATAAGACAGAGACTTCCTAAAAAAACAAAGATCTAACTCAACAATACATAGAAATTTGAAATATAATTAAATAACAATGTAATTTATTTTAAGTAAAGTACATTGAGGATAATGTGCTCACTCTCAGTGATTATTAGGTTTTCTAGTAATCTTAATACTAAATGAAGACTCCTGAAATTTTTAATTATAATTTTATAATTATACCCGCAATCCTTTTGAACCCATATTCCCGAGAGGCAGACCAACCACCTGAGACGCTGCGCGGACCCCTTGATACATGACATGAATGAAGAGTAACAAATTTGGAATCTCTCTCTTTTTGTAATTTTTAACAAAACCTCCACTATCGGCATTACTCATTAGCTACCTTCTTTCCACATGAAAACATGGAAGAAATACCACAGGTATTATCACCTTCAATATATGGACACACCACCTAAAATGTCTCCACTCTCATAAGTTGAATCATCTGATATGATCTTTCAAGCCTTTAAAACTATTTAAAAGAACACCTTCTTTCTTTGCTAGAGTAGGAGTAAGAGAACCCCACACCGCTCTTGGACTAATCCTTCATGCTCACTGTGGAATGCCATCTAATTTGATATTAATCCCTTTGAAAAAATAATTCTCATTTGATTTTCAAAATATGGTACAGAAAAAACACTGGAATTTAAGGCTAGAGTTAATATTTACAAGTTAGAGATGGAAGTTTGTGGGTGTTTATGTTATATTATATGCAAGGGTAAATTTGTTTTTTATTCAAATTTGAAAGATTGTATTAATTTCTATGCAACTTTCCTTTGCTGGGCTCATTTATTTAACTTAGTGTATAGCTTATTTACATATATAATGACATCATACAAGCCTTAGACGAAGGACCTGAAAGTGGAGAATCCTATAGCAAGGGCTCTGGCATGACAAGCATGTAGCCATGACACAGAGCAGCTTGCTGTCAGCTCAATCAGAAAAAGTAGGCAGGTTTGGGATAGAACTTACAAATGCCAGACCTCCGGGTCGGATGCTTTGGGTTGTCAAATATGCCAGAGGCTCGGGACTTCAGTAGTGGGAGTATCCACTATTTGATGACGAGATGCATCTTGCCTCGACGGCCAATGTCTTACTAACCCCACGGCATGGATCTCCAAACAGAGCATTCGAAATCGCGATATTACAGCTGTTTTTCCCCTGGCAAGCCTGCATGAAAGGAATAGAGATAAAATCGCAGGGAGAAACCACCGGAAAGACAATCTGTCATTAAAATGAGAACTCTTCTAGCTCATGCAGGGTACTGCTTGGACGTCTTATGGAATTCCCAAAGCTATACAATGAAGAGTGTTTCTTATAAAGGGTTCATCTAACACATGCTCTTAGGGAAATTGTTATCCTATTTCTTGTAATTGGAAAATCCAGTGGCCTGAAATTCATGGAAAGATATAGGTGTAAGAGATTTTCTAAATTTTCAATATGACTTTATTGATGAGTGCTCTACAGGCACATTTAAAATTTTCCCCCGCTTATGAATACGGGCAAAATACCAATCTAAGAAATTTCATTTATTTATACAAGGAAAAAAGTTATGTTTTAACACAAAGAAGAGCAGGAAAGTGAACTTAAACCAAATATATCAATGGAGAGTGTGAAATATATGTCGTTTGAGTGTTGGCACTCATTGTGTCCTCCTTTTGAACTGTTTACACTCCTGGACATGCAGTTCTAAGAATTTCGTGTTTTATGCCACTCAAGGACAATAGTCAACTAGATTTTTTTATTTTTTATTTTTTTTTAGAACGTAGGTATCTAGGCCAAGCTTATGCGCACCTTGACTAATCCTATGGGCCCTCAAAGCTAAACGTCTAGTTAAAAACCTCTAGTGGTTTAACTCGATGTGGAGCTCGAACCGGTAATCTCTGAGGAGCAAACTCAGGGCCTAACCAGTTAAGTCACACCTCTCAGGGTTAACAGTCAACTAGATGCATAACATTCATGCTAAAGTTTGAAAAATCCAATATTTATACCTTGAATAGAAATATCTACCATAAAGTAGCTGTCATGTGCTTGTGTTTTTCAGTACATGTTCTGAGAACCAGAAGAGTTTGACATTTAGAATGAAAAAGATTGGGCTGTGTTGGTATGTTTACCTCAGTGACCACAGAAGAAGAATTGGAGGCATGGCAGTTGCCCCTAGAAAACTTCTGGCAGCTACCTTTAGGCGTTCCATAGCTAGCAAATTCTACTGAGGACATTATATGCCCATCTTGACACTTCAAGTGCATTTCTGGTGTCATATCATTGCGTGATATATTCCAACCAGTTAAATCTGTCTGGGACCACTTCCTGAGAGGTGGATAATGGGATTCTGACACTTGAGCACAAATCACTTTTGCTGACCGTAACTTAACTGAAATTTCAAACGGATTCCCTCCTGTTTCCTCAAACACGACAAGCAGATTATTTGATGCCTCTAACCATGCCCGAGGGACATGATACCTGGACATAAACCAATAACAGCTCATGACATTAAAACCATGATTTTTCATTGCTATTGTCAAATTGTAGATGCGAAACATGGTAAATAATTTATACATGGGAAGCAACCATAGCTCCATCATGCACACACACAAACTGATACACAAGCATGTCTGAGGAAAAGTTTACCATGTTTGAGTAGGATTGCCACAATTTGTTCTACATTTTCCGGAATTGTAGGCTCCACGATAATCACAACTTCCGCATCCATCTTTTGGAGAAACAATTGTCCAGTATCTTCCTATGTGGTGACCATTGACCCATGCCTGGCCCTTTCCCATGCTTCCCAAATCAAGAGCAACTGGGTCATCCCCGGCTGGTGCATCGAAGAATGTCTTCATGAATTGAGAGAGAGAGAGAGAAATATTTTAGACTAAGAATGCATGACATTATGTAATCAGCATGAGCTGTGTATGTGTGTGTTCCTACCATTGAGGATATTTGTTAATCACTTGTGAATACCAACTTCAACTTAGCTAATTAATATTTACAGTACTGGATAAAATGGGACCAAAAAACAGTTTATTCAATCCTTTAAAAGCAAAATCAGTAAAGGAATTAACTTACAAATGTTCTGCATAATAGATTTCATGGTTGAATTCCATAAGATATTAGCCTTACCTTATACCAGGTAAATGTGGATGGAATAGCATCAACTGCCAAATCAAACCATTCAAACTTTTCATTATCGCCTGTGGTGTGAACTTTAAGGAACTCGCCCTTAAGCCCGACCTTTAGAAAAAATAAACAACTTAGTCTTCTACCTTAAGGAGAAAGAAAACATTGTGCACTTTTTTGCCATAACTAACGAGTCAAATCAGATGTGGAGAATAACATAATTGACATAAAGGAGCAAAAGCCATATATTTTAAAATTTGTGCCACTGCGAGTAACAAAGTCTCTATTTAGTTTTACTATAGGTAATGCATTAGTGCTTCCTTTTAGCTGTACATCCATGTATGTTCTGCTGCTTCACATTTCTCCATCAAACTCACTTATTTTAATAGATAAACAAACTCCAAATAGCAAGATATCTGCAATATTATAGTCAAAATACACACAGGATTCTATTTCAGTTAAAAACCAAGGACGCCAGGCCCCAGCAGTTAGACATGGATCGTATTTTTCTAAGCTCAAGACATAGACAGAAGCAATTGACTTCTGTAACATGTGGACATGCTGAGTGACACTCTAGAACCACTCATATTCCATAAGATTTTAGAACTTGATGAACAAACCTACTTCTGCAGGGACAACTTAGCAGACCACAGCCAAAATTTCAGTTGCCTAGTAATCCAAGTAGTTTTAAAATCATACAAATAACAAAAAGTCTGTAAGAAATTTACCAAATACATGTTTTCTTTCATTTGCAAAATAATGCTACAGAACAAAATCATCAAAACATACTTGGTAAGTCCATGATAAGTTTGAGAGGTCCGTATCCCCATTTTTAAATCCAGTAAGCTTGATTTGACCTTTAAAGCCAGCTCCATCTCTTTCTAAGAAGGCACCGTAATTCTGTATCATCAATTTAAATCACAGGGCAGAAAATATGAAATTAGTAATACAAGACCTTAGGAGACAGGTAACATACAAAACTAGATGTGAAGCTAAAAAAACAAGTTAACTAAGATGCTACAAAAGGAAGAAAGAACAAATGTCCCAGCTTTTAATCAGAGAAAAAAGGGGGAGAAGTGCTTTTCTCCCACAAAGAACAAAGGAAAGAAACATGGAAATCCCAAAAGGCAATGATAGCATGCAAGAACACATATAGCATGGAATTTCTTAATAAATATCTTTCATTTTGAAATATTTTCCAGCTGAATCTCAAATAATCTCCTTAGTAAGAGCAAATTAAGCTAATTGAACACAAAGTGTGCCCTAGAGGGTTACTTCCTCAAGACTACAACTGTTAAATACTTCCTTACCTTAGATCTCCTCATACAGCTACGAGTGACATAAATCTAGATTCCTTGTGTTTTTCTAGGGAAATAATCTAACCTATTTTCAGGAAATTAAGAAACAAATGAAATATTTTTCTATCTAGAGGTGAGGAACAATGCCTTCATTTCTCTTTTTTATTCTTCATGATATAAGCCCTTCCATGTTACTAGAGTCATTCTAGAAGAGCAACCCAATTGCAAAAATCTAATTGTGAGGGTAAACTATTTCAGAGATGTCATCATCGTTTCCTGTAATAGTACCAATGAGGCAGAGCTAAACTAATAGGCCATAAAGCATCTTCAAGAAAACAATTGGTATACATAATTAATAGGAAACAATAACCGAATATTGGCAAGAAGATATATTTTACCTGCAATCCAACTGTCTGAGACAACAACACTAACTCATTGTATCCTTTCTGAAACTGAACTGGCTGCACCACCTTGACCCAATGACCAACCACACTGCCTTAACTTCCACATGATATACCAGCATGAATGTTATAAAATAACAGGTTAAGGAGGTATTGAGAATATAAAATGACAGCAAGCACTATAAGCAGTGACTATGATAGAAAGCAATATTTTTTCTTTTTAATCGAAGTAGCAGTCATAAAAATGATGTAGCAGGCAGGAACCTACAAAAATTCATGAAACATCTCTAATTTGCAAATTGCATTCAATGTCGGTGAGAATTTCTGGTAGAATTGACACAAAAGAAATCTAACACCCATGACTTCACTACAAAGACCACACAAGCTGGAGTCAGTTGCCCTGAAAAAAGTGCAATTTGTTTCACCTTTTCCCAATAACCATGATTTTTTTTTTTGGGAATAGCCGAAGCTAACCACGGGTATCCAGGCTGCTGAGCCTGACTAATCCCGGGGGTGCACAGGCCCTCGGCAAGGAGTTTCCCACAAGTGCACCACAGGTAATTCATGGGTTTCGCCCAAGTCCGATGGCCCTAAGGAATTGATTGCACCTGGGTGGATTCGAACCTGAGACCTCTTTGGGAGCACACCAAAGAGACCCAGGCCTCCTCCACCAGGCCAAACCCTTGGGGTTCCCAATAACCATGATATGATTAGGAAAATGTAATGCTGCAGAAAAACTCCCAACAAATCACGGGAAACTATCTTAAATGAATTTCAATCTCTTTCAGCCTATGTTTAACCACTGAATCCCCCTTCTCATAAATTAAACAACTAATCAGTGATTTAAAAATGGGTCAAGTAAGAACAGTTTTGATAGGCTATGCATTCTTCCTATGCTTCAAATGCATTCTTAACAGTTCCTCGAAAACAAACATCCACTAGTCTATTCAATAAGGACAACTAGGGTTCATTATAGAATCAATTTTACTCTTAGAAAACATTTCCTGGCTGAGTTTGCAGAACTTCACCACTAGGATGAAACAACATAGAACGGACAAAGAAGAAATAAAGCGAGCAAAAGGGAAAAAAAAATACAAACACACTCATCATTATGTAGATGGTTGCACTTAAATATGAAGGATAATACAAGAAAATACCTGTAAGCTGGCCATTGATAAATACACGCAACACATCACGCATGCTATCTATTGAAACGGCAGGGCTCACTTTATTTTTCTCCCAGAATGCAATGTCATCATCCGAAACATATATTCTGCATTTCATGAGAGCATTTAATTGAGAAGGTATTAATTACATGAAAACTAATTAAAAAAAATGAACATATTAAGTACACAAGTTGTTCAATTCACAACCTAAGGTGATAGAACTCAAGCATTGAAAGCTCATTCATTAATATTGAGTTCCTTGTGATACTAAATTGATTGAATTCACCTGAATAACTAGATCTAGTTTTTTAAAACAAGTGTACCGACAACACAGTCCAGACACGGTAAAATTATTTTAGATTTCAGCTTGCTAAAGCCTTGTTTTATGTTGTTACTTACAGTAACTGTATTGGACGAATGAAATGCATAGCTCTATTAACACAACAAAGTATATCATGTCCAGCATACTACATTTTTTTTGTTTTCTACAAAGAATAATACTTTACATCAATATTCAAGACAGAATGATGCACCTTGTGAAATACCACAGATAATCAGACTCATCCTTTGTCACATTCAAATGCTCCAATATGCCTTTTACAGTAAAATTTTCCTCACTCCACAAACTAATTGGCTCTTTGGCAGTCATCCAGGATGTTGACTGAGGAGAATCTTCATTCTGAACAATGAATCGTGCAGGTACAGAACTGTTTGAAAAAAGAGGCAAAACATACTCTGCAGTCTTGATATGAGTCTGTGCTGCAACCTGATTTATGGGCGGGCGAATTAGAAGAAGAAACAGCTTCAAACATCACATCTTTGTCTGAAAAATATAAAGTTAAAAAAACCCAAAATGTTGTAAAGTTGAGTCATATATAATATTCTTACAAAATCATAGAAATGGATGGATGTAGGGGTTTCAGGGTTTTCACACTAATAAATATGGAATTTCTTGGTGTTTGGGGAGGGGAAAGAGTGGGCCAACTGCATCTATCCAGAAGGATGCAATTATCTGTTCAAGTAAACAGCTAAGTTAAGAAAGATTTCATTTTTTTTTTCATTTTGGAAGTATTTTTTGGGTGAAGCGTTGTACAAGAGAGCTATAACAATATTTGGTTTCAATGGCATTCCTTTGCATATATTAACCAGATCAAATTTATGATCAAGAACTGTAATCTTCAGATTTTTTATGAGCATAATTTGACTTCAGCATGGAATTGTACGACTTGAGAAACATTCTCGGGCATAGGAAAGTGTAGATGTGAAGTTACAGGACTAGTGCATTAAAATGTCTGGCTAACATATTACAAGCAAATATAGGCAAAATACATTTACGAGTATCCACACAAGAGTAAATCACATGTAGATTTCAGACAAGTGCCTAATTTCCCAATTGAATGCATTATCCTAAATATAAGAACCAAACCTTGGCAGTGTTGAAGACAGTATTTCTGCAGTCTGGTAATATACTCACTGACCATGGCGGTAAAGTAAATGATTGACCAAGGAATCTCACAGTAGCTGTTTGACGTTCATCTATATTAGCAAGAAATGCGGAGCACCTGCTTTGACTTCCAAACTGAGAGAAATCCATGCCTTGAATGTGAAGATTTCCACCGTACACATGTGCCTGAATAGTTTTTTGTTCAATAAAGCTCAAAAACATTGACTAGACAAAACAAGTAAAACTGCCAGTATAGTAGCGTAGAGATCACACCAAATCACGTGCTCAAAAGAATGATTCAGCAGCTCTATTTATCTAAACACTTTAAGCTTCAATCGATTGACATGAGTTAAAGAGTTCACAATATTTTCTGAAAAGCATTTTCTTAATGTTAACATGAATTTGGAGCTGGACACTGCTGGGATTTCAGTAATATATATCATTTCTGGGTGTGTAGGATAACTGTTTCGAAATATGTCCTCATGTCGATTTCATCTAATGCATCCCTACACAAAATAGAATCATTCGAAATCCATGCAACATCCATATATTCATGAGATTTCTAAGGGTAAATTGCACCATCCTTCCCTAGGTATAGGTTAAACTTAGGATCTCCTCAACTTCGAAGATATTACATTGACTTGAACATATAACGGCAGGTGCTAGCGGGGATTCTTGAGAAATGGTGGTGCTTGTGTCATAAGGGTCTTTTGGACCAGGTCTAAAAATAGTGAAGGTGATGATGCTGGTGAAGCCAATACCTGATATTTCTTATGCATACACATATAGTAACATAGACTAGATCATTGACTCATGTTGTGCTACATTGCATATTGGGTCAGATTTTTCTTGAATGAAAAACAAGTATTCAGATGTTGCTAATATTTTTATTTTAGCAAAAAAAATTTTTAATCATATGAGGGTTAACTTGATGTACCCTTGTTGACTATGCGGATCTAAAAAACAACCAGCACAACTCATGAAAGCATGGTTTGACTAAAAAATATTTAAGATATGACTTCAGTTATGAGACTATAATAACTCCATAGAAAGAAAATCAAAATAAATTATGAAGCTTAATTCTCAATCTATCTAAAAATGACTTAAAAAAAAAAAAACTAATTTAACCTGTCAAGCTTAGTACCCAGGTCATAAGTGTCAATATATTCTTCTTTCCTTATTTAGTTTTTATATATCCCTTGATTATCTCTCTAAAATATTCATTATTAATGTATATAATCTTGTTGTAATTACTGCTGTGTTACTTCCTATAATAGGTCTAGGATTAAGGGATTTTATTATGTTTACCATATTAGACTCTAGGATTAAGGGATTTGATCTTCCTTGATGTATATATTGTAATTCTCTTAATGAAAATGCAGCAAAGATTTCCAGAATTCCTTTCATTATTCTGTCAATAAGACCAAGACAACCTCATGGAAAGCAAATCGAAAAAAATTATGAGTTTAAATCCCCCAATTAGTTCTATGTTGAAAGATGGATTTAAAAAAAAAAAAAAAACCGACTTGAGGCAATCTTCTAAACTTATGACCTGGGTCATTAGATTGAGACAAACTCATAGGAAAAAAAAACCTGATTTAACCTGCTAAATCCATGACTTTGGTCATCAAATTCAGATAACTCCATAGAAAACAAATAAAAAAATATTATAATACTCAATTCTCAATCAACCTTGTCAGAGCCAATGTTGAACAAAGAAATTTGTAAAACTTTTAATTAAAAGACAAACAATGAGCCAAATCAATTTGGGTTAACCTGTTAAGCACTATTCTTGGTTCGTAAAGTTAGGATAACCTAATAAAAACAAATCATGAATCTTAATTCCAAATCAAACACAATATTAAATGATGAAATTGGAGGGAGAAAAAATTGAGTCAATTGGATTAACTTGTCAAACATGCGACCCGGGTCAGGAGAAAGGACAACCCAATAAAAAGCAAATCTAGTATTGAAGGACCCTTGACCTGAGTCATAAGACTGAGATAACCAATTAGAAAAAAAAAAAAAAAACGATTTGATTTGACAGAAATAAAAATATCAAAACTCGCAACCTTAATCGTGAGACCAAGATATCTCCATAGAAAGAAATTCAAAACAGATTATGAAACTTAATTTTCAACCGACTCAGTGTTAAATAGTGGAACTGAGAGAAAAAATCAATTAAAAAAACACAAAAATCAACTCCAGTTAACGCATTAAACATCATTCTTAAGCCATGAAAGCAAAACAACATAATAGAAAATAAACAAAAAAAATAATAAATTTTATGAATCAATCCAAAATTAAATGATGAAATAAAAAGAGAAAGTCATTTGGGTTAACCCATCAAACCACGATAACCCACCAAACATGCAACTCGTGTCATGAAAATGTAATAACTTAATAAAAAAAATTAATATTAAAAGATAAAATTACAAAAAAAAAAATGATTGATAAAAAATCAAAGAAAAAAAACCCAGCAAAGCACTATCTTTTAGTTTATAGTTAATGAGGTTGGTACAATGGTTGAAGACAACAATTAGAATACCATCCACTAGACAACTCTGACATGAAGAAGAATCCTGCATTCAGGCTTTGGAAAACGATTCTAAAAAATGAAAAATCATTAGGTTTAAAGGCAGCAATGAAAATTACATCCACCTGACAACTTCAGGTGAAGAGAAATCATGTATTTAGATTTTTGATAATGATTTTAAATGATGGAAGAATTTCAACTCCCTTTGGTAAGAAGAAAGTGTGTTAATAAGGTTTATTCTGTGATAAAATATTATATACGATGTGCTTAAGAAGACTCATTGATGCCATAAATAAATCCTTGAATTTATTTTTTATTTTATTAATTTCAGAATTTTGTAATTATTTGTCATAAGAACTTAGGTCTATCCCTTTCTATCTTTTTCCTTCAATTGTTTCAGATCAATTGCAAAGGCAATTGAGACCATACAAGAAGAATCAAGACACGTTTTCTCCCCAACTTTCTAAATTAGTGCATTTTGAAACCAATGCCCTCAAATCAAAGCAATTGTGGGCATCACAAGTTGCAAACTAAACGAGCTCCATCAGTCATGCCACAACATAACATATTCATCTTTATTTAATTATTTCACTCAGAAATGGTGTGACCATATCAATCTATGGAAAAAAACCCTAAAACTATTTGTGTGAAATTTGTCATTTTATTAATTTCAGTATTTCGTAATTATTTGTCATATGAATTTAGGTTTATCCATTTTCTATATGTTTCCTTCAATTGTTTGAGATCAATTGCAAAGGCAATTGAGACCATACCAGAAGAATCAGGACACTTTTTCTCCCCAACTTTCTGAATTAGTACATATTGAAACCAATTCCCTTAAATTAATGCAATTGTGGGCATCACAGGTTGCAAACTAAAGGTGCTTCATCAGTCATGCCACAGCAAGACATATTCATCTTTATTCATTTATTTCACTCGGAAATGGTTTGACCATATCAATCCATGGAAATAACAACCTAAAACTATTCATGTGTGAAAAATCAAAGTAAACACAACACAAACCTCCTGTTTTGGTCCCAGTTTTATATACTGAGCTGAGTCTGCAGCAACTAGAGCAGGTTCACAAAGCTTTATGGCAGCATGCAAATCTTTCAAATGCCCCCACTTGGGCTCGCTCAACAAACCTAGAAGAAGAAGAGCAAAATGGGTTCATTAATTTGGAGGTGATAAGAAGATTAATACTTACTGTTTAGTGTGCATAGTGGATTTATATGCAACTAACGCAAGTTACTAAAGCCTCAGTGAAAAAACAGTTGCCCAATGATTTACTCCGTTCTCTGAATCACTTTCACCTACCATATTCATCAATTGGAGCATCATAGTCATAACTAGTTATATAGAATGGCCCCCCAGAAGTCCGGCCAAAGTTTGTTCCACCAAAATACTGCAGCCAAGCACGAAACTTGTCAAGATGCAGCAGGTGCACATCAATGGGTACAATGATTTCTAATCTTTTAACCGAAAGATAAAATTGATATACATCATGATGCCTTTAATTGAAGAAACCATGGAAATTACAAGTTAGCAACTATTTCTAGGAAATGACTCCTAGATCATAGATAGCATTCACTGATGCTTTGGCAATTAAGAACTTCGCAATCACTGCCACTCATATCTTTTTCAGACCCACTGCCAAAGGAAATCAAGTTTGGCCCCTAAATTGAACACTTTTCAACAAATTGCATTGCATAATGGGTTCTCGTAGCATTTTCTACAGACTTCTACTTTTTGACGCATGTTTTGGTAAGTCTAAATTAGCAGTCATTTCGGTAATATACTTTACCATATAATAATTCTGGAAACTCCCTCCACGTTGAAAAAAGCGTGCAACAGCAAAGGCAAGGTCTTCAACAGGCCTGTGAGGCAAACTTCCACCCCAAGTTGTATACCTAGAAAAACCAACCTAAAATGATTAACACTCCCCATGAACTTTAGCAGCATGAATTTACAAAGTGAAGCAGGAAAAAGTAATGAGTTTTGAAATCAAAACAGTCTGAATTAGCAATGATATGAAACACAAACATGCACAAGTTTAGCATGCCTCGAGATATGAAATCAAATTATCTCTGCAAGCACATTTTAGACTACAAATGTGACCCACACCCTCAAAGAGCTGTTATGTGGGGGGTTTGATTGTGGTGAAAAACAGCATTTATCAAATGTCATCTAAATCATAAATTCCACATCATCACCCCACCCTGTCCCCACCACCACAAAAAAAAAATGAAAAAGAGAATTGAACACAAATTTTACTTGCTTATATTTCTTAGTCAAGAACTCTACTCTTTATAAGAATATAAGCTCTGGAAGCCCGGAAAGACACTTAAGGTTACATGCTCCCATTTATGCACAAGTGCAAGGAAATATTTCACTGCAACAAAGGCTGGCCTTCAATTGTGAATCTGTAGCACTGATCTATGTCTTCGTATTATTTCTCTGATCATAGGTTTAGCCAGTGTAAAATTGCACAACTCATCAGCCTGCCTCAATATTTGATTCCAGTCATAAATGTCATGGTATTAATAAATAACTTATCTTCCAAGTCAATAAACAATAAAATATGACATGAAACATATTAATTTCCATATTGTGCTAAACTGAATCGTAAGGCTCAGCCATACCATCCATCCCAATCTTCAGTCCAAAATATTGGTTTCTTAGGGGAATTTGGTTTAAAGCCGTCACAATAGTATGCATTGCATGCATCTATCTGCATAAAAGTAAAAAGTAAATATAAGATGACTGGAAATTAACAATTCAAAGTATCTTAGTCTTCAGATTATCAAGTCTCAAACTAGATAGACCAAATTTCAATAATTTTAGATTCTCCTATTCTTGTTTCTCACCAACAAGCTTGAGCATTATTTATCACTAAGAAATTTAATTTATTGAAATTTAAGGGCGTAGCAATCCTCAGGTGATGAGTCCTTACAATGTTTTCTGGAGCATCAGTTTGCTTACACATCACCCATGGAACCCCAGCGTCAAGTGCTAAAGCCATTCCAGCAGCCCATGTCATGTATTCCTTCCCTCCCTGGCCAAATGAGTGCTCGATATTTCCATATTCATTTTCAATCTGTCCAAAAAATTTCTAGTTATCACGTGTTAATTAAAAAATGATTATAGTTTTTGGGAGCATCGAATTAAGCAGGAACTGGATTTAACATGATTGACCCAATTCACCAGACTGTATTATGTCTTCTGGAATTTGTGCCAGTGGTCACAATAAGTTTCATAGCTGGAAATAATGGCCTCCAAATCCTGATAGCCCACCCCCCAACCACCCACCCAACAATTCCTTCCTCACCTCACATTCATGTTGTGTATCTCTCACAGTACCTCAGAAAATAATGCCCACTAGCAGGAATAGGATATTGAGTGTTTTTGGGATTGTGATAGAGTTGCTTTTCAAAGTATTTTACACTTGGAAATGCATCAAAATAATTTTTTATTATTATTTTTGACATAAGCACATCAAAACAATCCAAAAATCCAAAACAATAATTTAAAGCTAAAACAATTCAAAAAATTTGAAATGCGCGGTTCAGCTGCACAAACAAACACTGCCCTCACCCATATCCATTTATCATGCCAGATTCTTCATCTCAATGGGATGCAAGATATGTGTGAATTAAAACAGTCCAAGAATGTGATTCTTATAAGCAAAATTGAACCACATAACTTATCCAAAATAAAACAATATTACTCTAAAAGCTAAACAGATTGGACATAGAAACTCAAAATTATATACAACCTGGAACATGATGATTGGACCACCTTGCCAAGATAATAGCATTTCCTCTCTCATCAGATCTACTATCTTTGTAACAAACTTCTGCATCTCTTCCTGTAAATGATAAAGGTATCATCAGCATCAGCATGTTATGCTAACTTCTACAATCTGAAATTTATGACTCAATTTCAACAAGTTTACTGTTAGCATGAGGATATTATTTACAACCCCCAATCTAACAAGATTCTTTCACGAAGTTGTGGTACAAGTGACCCATGTATAAGTCCAAAGAAATAATAATAACTTTCAAGGGGTTAGGTAGAGGTTAAATAAAAAAAAAGGATGATAAAAAATTAGTTAAAGGTTTAGAAACTGCAAAATAGATGCGTCAAAGATTAGATCAGTAAAGAGGAGACAGTAGAAGTTGAATGAATTATTGGATATTTGATGTTGCGTGAGTCAAAAGGCATGTATACATGGGTAAAGGCACAATGACTGACATAAAAGGCAAAATAATGAAAGGAAAGCACAGGGAAAAAATGTTTGCCCTGCATTTTTATGATGGAGTTGCTGATATTTTTATGATACTCCTATGGCGAAATGATGCTTGAGAATGCAAAGGGCAAGTAGCAAAGGTAGTACAAGGCTCTATGACAAGGTAGCTGATGATACTCCAATGACAACACCAAATATGCATTACCACTGGAGATCTTAAATGTTTAAAATATGACAATGAAGGATACATTTAATGCAAGTTTAAGGAGCTATGTCATATTCAGTTTAAATAAGCAATATAAATCTGCAGTATAGATACTCATAGCTCCAAAGTACCTTAAAAGGAGCATTATCTGTTCTGAAGACTATGCCAGGGACATCTCGTAACCACACTGGGAAGCCCCTGCAATATGTTTATCAAAGAACAACATAAATCAATTTAAATTTTTAACAAAAATGACCATCCTTAGTATTACACTACTATTTTCTATCCAATAAAATTTTACCCTGATTAAGAGTTCCTACTCTTAGAGCCATTACTACAGTTCCACGCTGGCTCAAAACTTTACCTCTCCAGACAACGAAAGTTTCAACAGATAATAACCATATGCTATGCTCTTAAGCTTTAAAAGGAAGGATCCATACCATATATGGACTTAAATGGGTAAATTTTACAATAATAATTCTTTAATTCCATCTAATTGTTCAGCAGTATTGAGGAAATATCCATCCATTCCATCTCTCAATAGCTCGTCACTTCATTGACTTATATTTCCTCTTTTTTTTCTGACAAGAATTAAAATTTTCTATCTTACACACATCAGCACCAATGCAACAGCATCATCTCAATGCTTACATATAAAGCTTATCAGTGCGAACAAATAGATTCACTGATATCATAGGGGAAAATGGCAAAATAAATATACATGCTCATAAAAGAAGTACGCCTTTTAAGATTTTATGCACTATCTTATCTGCAAAGCACCTAGCAAACGTGGGAATATAAAAAATACTACAAAAATAAAACGAGCATGATAATAGAGGCAAAAGAAAAAAGAAAGAAAAGGAAAAGAAAGGAAAAAGGCCTTCAAATTATATATATATATATATATATATATATATATATATATATATATATATATATATATATATATATATAAAGGAAAGAAGAAAGGTGAGACCCGACCCGAAATTCCACTCGGCACAAACATAAGGACCTATGCGAAGATGAAGATAGAGTCCACTTTCTCCCACTAGCTTCACAAACTTTACAAGATCATATTCTCCTTCAAAGTAATACTGACCAAGAAAATAACAACAAAAAAGCGGTTTAGAATCAAGTTTCACACAAAGTGATATAATTACAAACAAACTGGAAACTGTCATAAACAATCAACCAGGCTCACCTGTCCTTTAACAGGCTCATGCCCGCTCCAAAATACGTAAGTTTGAACCACATCTGCTCCACCTTCCTTACTTTTTGCAATCAAATCAGGCCACATCTGATATGACGCGAAAAACACACTCTATAATAATCTGATAACTTGAATAAATAAACCATTAAACAAGAACAAATTAGCTAATACAAAATTAACAAATCACGCACGCATCATCGCACATTTATTTATCACTTTCTCCTGCAACGCACATTTTATTTTTTGTTCCTTTTCTCCTTTGACATTAAAAAGAAAAATCTCCAAACTCTCTTATAAAATAGCCTTAAAAGTACTTTGATAAATTAAGGCTATTTTAGGTCGGTAGCATTAAAAGAGCCTTAACTTATCACATCAGTGTATAATTAAGAATTAACCTGGTTGAAACACAGAATTTTGAAGCAACATAGCGAAAGAGGAGACAGTTTATGGTATACCTCGGGAGTCGCGCGAGGATAGTGGATTCCGGCGGAGATGAGCATACGACGGTGGCCGTCAATGATGAGAGCACGGTGATCGTAAGTAACATTGAACGGTTCGAAAAAGTTGGAAGATATGAGCGTGAATTGGATAATTAGATGAAAAGAGAGAAATTGAAAGAAGGATATTTTCAGTCTTGAAGAAATCATTTTTTTTTAATTTTAATTTTTTGAGAGAAGGAGTGATGAGCAGAGCAGAAGGTTAAGGAAGTTGAAAAATGGAGTGTAGTAGAAAGGAAGTTCTATCCTTTGGACGTGTCCACATTGGATTGTGGACTAAGGTGACACGTTGGAAAAGACAAGCTAACTAACGATCAGAACAGAAGTGACCATCAGATACAGTGACAGCGTAACAATCTCTTCCTTTATTCTAATTAATTTTCATTAGGGAAAACGGTTCATAAGAGGTGTCGTGGTGTAGTTGGTTATCACGTCAGTCTAACACACTGAAGGTCTCCGGTTCGAACCCGGGCGACGCCAATTGTTTAATGTCACACAATTTTTTACTTTTTTCTTTCCTTTTTCTTGATTTTAAAATATAAAATTATTTTTTCTACTAGTTACATCACAGAACCATCTTTTTAAGGACAAGATAATTATGCTTATAATATTTTTAAAAAAATGTGTGTGTTGAAATTAAATTACATGTAAATACATTCATCATTGCACCTAAGAACTTAATCGAATAAAAGTAAACAATAAGAATTTTAGAGTTTAATTTCGACTGATTTTTTAAATAAAAATGAACAAAATATTGATCCAATAAAGCTTAAGTTAACCTAGCAAAACTCAATTCAAAGTTATTTGTCAGCACAATAATAATAATAATAATAATAAAAATAGTTGATATGGCTTGATTGAACAATAAAGAAAACAATTCATGACAAAAAAGACATGCTCAATCCATTATTGAAAGCCCATAAGCTCAATTTATTCACTAGAACTCGAATCTTTTTTTCAAAACATTTATTTATTTTAAAATTAAAACTAAACTACATTAAATCACTTGTCCACAATAGCAAAAGCTTGAGCAAGAGTGTAGCATAATAGTTGCTTATATGACTTCATGCATGAACCCAACAACCTATAATTTATCTTTTTATATGGTTAGTGTTTGTTGTGTCTCTTCTTTAAAAATTCTCTTCTTTTACTCGACTAAAAGATGGTATGCATTAACCTAGTGCCCGTTTGGCATTTTGATCCCACCGGTTTTTGGCTGAAATTTAAATTTTTTTTTTTTGCATTTTAAATGAATATGTTTTTGTGTGTTTTAGATCATTTTGATATGCTGATCAAAAATGATTTTTAAAAAATAAAAAAATATCATTTTGATGTATTTCAGCACGATAAGCATTTTGAAAAGCTTCGGACTGATCCCGAGTATACCTGCCGTGTTGGAAGCATAATCATCTTTATGAGTTTAAAATAAATTATATATATATATTTTCCAAAGAATTTATATGAAATATGAGACATGAGATATAATTACTTGCTTATTCATCTAATCCGAAATCATTACGTATAGCCGGAACAATATAATCAAAGGGTAAAAAACTAATCAGAGTTAGAGTTAGAAAACAATCAATTATGCTAGGAACAATATAACCAGAGAGTAAAAAACTAATCAAAGTTAAGAGTTACAAAACAACCAACTATGCTAGGTGTTCTGTTGTTTCTTCTGCTGTTCATTCACTATTTGCCTTCTTTTTCTTCTTCGTTCTTTGTTTTTTTAGTCCTTTTTTTTCCATTACCATAGTATTTTGTTTTCCGTTAATTACTTTCATAGTAAATCTATTTCAGAATTGCCTTTATTGTTTGCTTTAATTAGCTTAATATGAGATTCATACAATGTCAAATAAAAATCATGATATCAAATTGGTATTCAATTTTGTAAAAATAAATCCAGATTAATTGTTTCATAAATGATTGAAAATGGAGGAATTGAAATTGAAAATAAAAAAAAAGTTGCACTTTTATTTCTTAAAAAGGAAGTACAATGAGGAAATGAGAGAGGAAAAGAAAGAAAAAAAGAATTGGTCATAAGAGACACTCTCGAGGTGCATCATCTACACGTGTGACTTCACAGGAAGCTCATTCCGAGAAGATTCCAATGGCATCAAGGAAGGTTGCTATCAAAACTCGAAGGAAGATGCTTGTATGTTTCAAAGACTGTAATCTTCTAGAAATGCTTGCGTGTGTTAAACGTGGTAGAAACTTTCTACTCCTTATAATTTAGTCCCTGATTCTTTAATAATTCTTCAATTTAGTATCAAAATTCATCCCACTCAAGTCTCTTTTAATTTAGCCGTTGATTCTCTCATAACTTCAATTGTCCTAAATTCCATCACACCTGGGTCTAATGAAGGCCCAACTAGGGAGAGAAGAAGAAGAGGGAAAAGAAAGGTAGATGGCCTATCCAAGTTAGCTTATAATGATTTTTGAATTTAACAAATTAACTCAGGTTAATTAGAGAATTTAATATATTATTGTTTTAATATTAAAAAAAATAGTTTCTTCAACTTTTTTGAAGTCAAACCATGTTTTTATTTGGTCATTTGAATTTACCAAATCAATTTGATCATGCTGTGATAACTCTTACATGGTTTGATTTGAAGTTTGACCATGACAAAAAATCAAATTAAAAGGTTTTAAGGTTAACTTACTAAACCGGGTTTAATAACATTTTCAAAGAATTCTCATCGTCTTACTATTATTTGTCAAACTTTAAAGAAACATCACTTATTATTATTATTATTATTATTATTATTATTAAAAAAAAAAGTTTGAACAACATTGTCGCATAATTTTTTTGACATATTAGATTTCAATTAGTCAACTTGGTTTGTTATGAGTTTACTACCCCTATCATTATGATTGTCCGAATTAGTTTGCACACACCTCAACTAATTACATGAGCCTAAGGTTAACGATTATATATTGACTATTATATTATTAACCACAGGTCTTGAACTTGAAAGCACAAAATAAATAAATTTCTTAATCCCAAGCTTATAAGACTTAACAGAAATATCAGAGTAAGTCCAGGATGTTTTTATTAAATCGTAGAAGCCCCCCTGCTTCCTGGATTGAGCTTGGAGAAAACGTTCCTGATATCCTCAAATACCTGTTCAACTGATCTTTGGGCATTAATCTGAGGAAGCAAACCCAGATAGTGCAAAATTAATAAAAAAGATTTACTGAGCAGATTATCCTTCAGAACATAAAAAATAAATCAAGGAAAGGGAAATAAGTTTCAACAGTAATCCAATTCTTTTTATATTTTTAATCTGATAAGTGACTTTGAACGTTCAAAAGCCTCATGATCCAAAAAAGCTAAGAACAGGAAAATCATTTTGATTAACCGTTGTAACCACTAAAACTTCTGTCAACTAAATATACCTTCTGAACCTTCCCTTTTGAGCTGTAGTAGTTGATGACAGGCAGGGTTGATTCTTTAAAAACTTTAAGTCGCTTTTCGATGGTGACAGGGTTATCATCAGCTCTTCCCTACAAAAGAAAGGAAAAGGAACGATTGGGAGAAGCTTCCATGGTGAATCCAGCAGCATCGAAGAGTATCAGGCTAACCTGGTTCCTATTTAAAAGACGTCTTTTCAACTCCTCTTCGGGGCAATCAAAGAATAGCACAAACTCTGGCTCAACTTTCACCTGAAGGATGAAATGAAATTGCAGCAATATGAATTTATGTGAGCTGATAATTAAAATGTAAGTTGACGTGGTGAAGTTCCAATCTTACAGTTTTCTCAAATGTCGCAAGATTCTCTTCATTACGTGGGAACCCATCAATGATAAATTTCTTGTTCTCACTTTGCTGCATTGCCTGTTGCAGGATCCCCACTGTTACTTCAGAAGGGACAATTTTTCCTTCTAGCTTGAAGTTACGGATCATTTTCTCTGTGGCAGCAGTGATAAGAGTAGAATGCTATGAACACCAAATGGTACAGGGAAAGCACACATATACTAAAAGTGCAGTCAAATAGTTTATGGCCAGCAAAGTAATAGTCATGAAAAGAATGACAATTAAAAAGAAGTGGCAAGGTGATAACAAGTAATGACGGCCAAATCTTTAAAGAAAATAAAAAAGATAAAATGCAAAAATATGGTAAATGCCAACCCATTTTCAGATCCAGATTTAGTTTCTTCTTCCAGGAGTTCACCAACACAAAGATGTGTAAACCCAAAGTGTTCGACGATTTTGGGACACTGAGTCCCCTTTCCACTAGCTGGACCACCTGCCAAAGCGTGGTCAAAATCATGAAATTAACACAAATGACTGTTCACATAGATGTAAGAACAATTTTCCATATTCGACATTAAATCATTGTTAAGTAACAATACAGAAAAAAAAAAATTGTTCGTGATTTTGCTTACAAGCTGACAAGAATCGCCAGAAGACGGCATCCATGAAGATAAAAAATGAAAAATGGTTTAGTATAATCACCAAAACGAGTTAACAACCGACTCCAACCAAAAATGCAGGGATAAATGACAGAGGTGTTCGGTTTCCTAGAAGTTTAGTGCAAAATATTTTAATGAACACTACAAGAAGATCATTAAACAACACACCAATGCCTCGTCAAAAATGCTGATTCTGAGTCAAGTCATACAAAACGGAACAAGATTGACGAGGTGGTAGAATGCTCACCTAAAACAAATACCACAGAGGCTTCATTTGAAAAGTTTTTGCTTGTGTCCTGCCATTCATAGATTCAATATCATCAACATATAACACACCCCAAATTTAGAAACAAGACATTTTTAGTCATCTGAAAACATAAAAACAACATATTCGTGATAAAGCTTTCTTATGCATATCAACTGAGCTAAAGAAATATTGCCCAAATTTATATTTATAAAAATTTAATCGATACCCAAAATTGGTGCCTAACACGTAGTGATTTAACCATAAAAAGGAAACCCCTCAAGTAAAAAAACTGTCTTTTTATAGATCATTAAGTTCCAGATGCCATAGTTACTACCTTTTGAGTTGGGAATTCACCTGGAGATTCCATCAAGAAAGAAATTTGGGAAAATAAAAAATTGCCATATTTAATTGAGAAAGAAAGAACAGTCTTTGAAGCCCTAACACAGAATGGAAAATCATTGCCATATTTAATTGAAAAATTAAACACAAATAAAAAAAATTGAAAATACAGCTAGAGAATAAACAAAACGAAACCTTATTTATTAAAATCAACGAGTAGATTGAGCAATTGTATCAGCTAGAGAGTAGTAGCCATGTAATTTTGACAAATTACTGTAAGAGTAAACAACATTGCAGGAGAGGTATAGAGAGAGAGATTGGTAAATAACGTACTGCTCGTCAGTGTTTTTGCGCTTGCGACCAGCTGTAGTGTTTTCTCGTGACAGAGTTTCTCTTTCTCTGAATCAATAGAAGTACTTTGCCAATGGCTATTGCTTATATATAGGTTCCGTCAGATCTCTCTCTCTCTTGCCCTATCATACCGGGTCAAGGATGCGTTGGTGTTAGCTATACACTAGCTTATTTTGTTGTCCTTTATTTGGGAGGCAGTTGCAATTGTTTTTTAAAGTATTTTTTATTAAAAATATATTAAAATAATATTTTTTTATTTTTTAAAAATTATTTTTGATATCAGCACATGAAAATAATTTAAAAACACAAAAAAAAATTCATTTAAAATGATATCTTTTTAGGAAACGGCGGTACAACCGCCCTCCCAAACAACTTCACAAAAAGTTTACAATTCAAATTCATTTGACAAAGAAAAATCTTTTAAAGCTTTAGAGGTAAAAGCACTTCTATAATCACTACGTATTTTTAGAAACTGAATGAAAAAATTGAGTTTTCATCATATTGCAAAACAAAGTAACATAGGTAAAAGTTTTAGATTTGCTCTTTATATGATATACCCATATACATTTAGAAAAATCATTAACTATAGACAATAAATAATATTGTTCACATAAAGAGGGTGTGGAATAATAATCCAATAAATCATTATATATTTAAGAAAAATAATAAGAGGGTTTAATAATACTTAACAGGAAAGGTAAACATCACAAATAAAATCAAATGGTAATTTTAAAAATTTAATCTAACAATTTCATAAATAAGATTAGATACTAATTAAAAACCAAAGCTAGCAATCTCATAAATAAGATTAGATGGTAATTAAAAATAAAAAGCTAGCACTATGCTTCCAATATAAAATAGGAAACATGACCAAAACACATATGCCAAAGGTTTGGAAGTTTATTATTTAATGTTGAACAAGCTAAAGAGTTCTTGAAAGAACATTGGTAGACTCTATCTTAAAATTTACCTAAACCAATCACTTTCTTGGTTTTCAGGTTATGAAAAACACAAAAAAACAAAAATAACAATATTATTCAAGTTTTTGATAATTTTTTCAACGATATATATTTCATGTGAATTTTGAATACAAAATATTAAAAAATTTCAGATCAGGTAATAAGGTTTTGAAAAACATATATATTTTGAAGAACATGTCTCACTTGTCTAGGCCATAAGGTTTTGAGATTATGGCTAAATAGTTCTTACTTGATGGTGCTTTCATGCATATGTTGTATGTTCATTCCATCTGCTTTGCTTTATCTTAGGGTTTGGTTTCCAATTTAATGGATATCTCATCGTCATTATCAATCAATCATCTAAATTATTCTTCTTACAAAACTTGGAGCTCAGATTGATTCAAGGGGCTAATATCTATGATTTGATGTTATACACATGAGATATTGCAAGCAATTGTTTCCTTTTATCTTGAAGAATAGGAATCTAATTTTCAGAATTATGTGGGAATCTCTTATTTCCAATAATAAAAATCCGACTAAATTAGAATTCTAACTCCGTATTAAAAATGGAACATCATTCTGTTAAAATTCCAACACATTGTCCTTGTTAATAGATACCTTACCCCAAACCCTATACATAAACACATATTTTTCTTGTTGATACCCCACCCTAAACCCTATATGTACACAAATGCAGGTGCTCTAAGGAGTTGCATTTCAAGAAATAAGGACTTTTTTTTGATGATTTGGTGGGTATGTAATATATATTTTGGGCTGACTCAATGGAAGTTAATATATAATTGTAAAGATGCACTTCTTTTTATTTGGATTATAATTTTACCGTATAAAGATTCACTTCTTTTTATTTATCTACGTAACTAGAAGATTAAGAAAATGTCCTCTCATTATAAGAGGTAAGTAGAAAAGGGTATAATGAAATTGCTTTCTTAAGCACACTCCTCTATAGTCACTTGCAC
The DNA here is from genome assembly GCA_029228465.1 of Salix viminalis. Classification (NCBI taxonomy): domain Eukaryota; kingdom Viridiplantae; phylum Streptophyta; class Magnoliopsida; order Malpighiales; family Salicaceae; genus Salix; species Salix viminalis. The sequence continues at coordinate 4,606,731 of CM055442.1, forward strand.
AATGTTTTGCCTAGATATCCACTTAGGCTTAGTTAGTGCCTTAGGTTGACCCTTCTTAAAAAATGGTAATCAAATACTTATTTATATTAAGTAGTTTTTTAATCCATCCTTTCTAATTGTACAACATTATTTAATTAAGAGAGAATGAAGGAGATTAGATCAAAACTTGAAAATATTCATTGATGGAATCTAGCATAACACATCTATTTTGTTTGACTAATATCATTCTCATCTATATCTTATACTTTTTCAGGCTTCATGAAGCAAAAATGGAGCAAAAGAGGTGCATGAATCAAAGTTAAAGTTTATGAAGAGAATATAAGTAAGCATGGATGAAATTAAGTGAAGTTGTAATAAGCGGAAACTTTTGATTTGGAAAAGGAATTTATATCTTTTGAAGAGTAGTTAAGGGTATAAATAATCGAGGTGCATTTGGATATTTTTATATGTTTTGATAAATATAAAAAGGAAGAAAAAAAAGAGAAGAGAGGAACATAATTCTTTGAGAGAGAGTAATAATTAAGAGAGGAAGAAGAAAACAGAAGGATAAAGGAGGAGGAGGAGGAGGAAGTGAAAGTTATGAGTTCAGGGTTTTTAAGGTAAAATATTGATGTTTTTTTATGTTGATTAAGTTTTAATTTTAGTGTTTGAATTATTTAAAATATTTAATTGATGTCTTAGGATTTTTGTTTAGCTTAAATCATTTGATATGAGGCATGGAATTTGGAGTTTTTTAGGAACATGTTGATTGTGTTCTAGGATATGTAGTCTGGGAGACTATTAGATCAGGTTTTTGAAATAGTGATCAATTGGTCGATTGGTTGGACTAATGGTTCTGAATGATCAATTCATCTAATGGTCTTAGTTGACTGGTTCGTTAATTTTGATCAATTGATTGACCTGGTAGTAAAGATTAATAGATTCATTTTTGTTTGATTAGTTTGAGAGATGTTAAGGATTGATCAAATGGACCTATTTTTACTTTTATATCTATGTTTTGGTCTCTAAAATTAGAATTTAAACCCTTCATGTTATCTAATTTGAGTTGTTTTAACGTATTTTTTGTATTTGTTATAGATTCTACTAACATTTCTCCTATCAATCTTCAATAGTCAGATTAAGGGTTTGTTTGGTTGGGTGGTTAAACCTGTTTTTTTTTAATCAAAAAATATATATTTTTAGATTATTTTAATGAATTAATAAAAAGATATATATCTTGAAGTTGAATTTATGTGCTCACAAGCTACATTTTGTGATTATTTGCAATTTGTTATTGATTGTTGCTGTTTTGTAATTGAGTTATCTTCAGCTATTGACACTATGCAATGCAATGTGCATCAGTGTGCACGATGACAAGATGGTCAATACAAAAATAGAAATTGCTAAAACTTTAATTTAATACCTATTAGAATGTTCAGCACACAAAGGGAACTTCTTCAAATCTAAAAATATATGGTCACAAACCTGCTGTTGGATATGATGAATATAAAACTGATCAAGCAGAGGTCATATCTTCACAGGTTGGATCTAATAAGCTGCAGCCATCTTCAATTTCCAGGCTTGCAAGATGCTTGTCACCTTCAACAACTGGAGCTGAGAGGCCTTCGTCTTCAGAAATCGATGACTTTGCAGCAGGAAATTCTCCTCGAAGGTTTGTTGAGGGGTTGTCCCCATCTCATCCTCCATCTGATTATGGACATGGCAGAGTGGCTGTAAGAGATGATGAGACGAATGAATTGAGAAGAAAACACTATTCTGATGATAACCATTACCGATTTGAAGCTTCTGCCAGATATAGCCTCAGCAATGGACATGAGCAACAAGGACCTAGAGCTTTAATAGATGCATATGGGGATGATAGGGGGAAGAGAATCCCAAACAGTAAACCATTGCACATTGAACAGTTAGCTGTAATTGGCATGCATAATAAGGTGGCTCCAAGACTATGGCAGAATACTGAAGAGGAGGAATTTGATTGGGAAGATATGAGCCCTACTTTGTTAGATCGTGGTAGGAACAATGATTTCCTGCCACTATCTGTTCCACCTTTTGGAAGTGTTGGCTTTGGAAGGCTAAATGCTATCCGAGCAGACTCTTATACTAGGAGCAACGGGTCTAGTCTGACTCCACTGGCATTGGTGGATGACCCCTCTAATATAGGTGGAGATGCAGTCTCGATTCTTGGTGTATGCTTTCTCAACTTGATTATTTACTTTTTGTACCTGTGTCTAAAAGTTATAGTTTTGTGTGAAATTGCTTGATTCCACCTCATTTTTATTTCTTTGTATAATAAGGTGGTGAATTTTTTAATGGAATTTTACAAGCTTTTATTCGATTATGAGTTTTACAAGTTTTTTTGTATAGTCAGTTATGTCAAAAAGATATCCTTTCAAATCATATTCATTTGTTATATTGTCCCCTTATTATTTGTTCCAGGAAACAGTTGGGTTTGTTGTTCATTTACTAGGAAACAACCTCTTCATCTTTTCTTTATGTCTTGAAATTATGTTTGTGTATTTTGAGTGAGAAAATCAACTTCAAATTTTGATCTTATGTGCGAAAGATATTGGTATACTTCCTGCAGTCTGGCCGTGGATCAACAAGTAAGATGCCTGGACTCCTGACTGAGAGAAATCAGATGTTGGCTTCTCGTTATTCTCAAGAAGCTTGGAATTTGCTGCCTCACATCAGTCAGCCAGCACATTTCCAGAATGCCAAAGGAAGAGGAAGGGATTTCCAGATGCCCTTATCTGGAACTGGTGTATCCTCTTTGGGAGGCGAGAATATCACTCCACGTGAAAAACATCCAGATATGGATGCACAGCTTGTTAGGCCTCCAGCAATTGCATCAAGATTAGGCTCTAGTATTGACTCTAATAGTTCTGGTACCTGGTCAAGTGTTGTGCCACCATTATCAGGGGCCTGGCTTCCAGTAAATGTACACAAGTCTCTCCCACCACCTGTGCATCCTAATTTTCCACCAGAAAAGCAGAGTAGAAGTCAGTTTGATCCAGTAAATGCCAGCAGTACTGTCACAAATCAGGTTTTGCAAAAAGCTTCAGTTATGCCTGAACAATCATTTAATAGTTTTGAGAGCAAAGATTATGTATTGATGAAGCCAACACCATTGCCTAATCAACATGCTGCTTTGAATCAGCAAAACCAGGCACATTTAATCCTTTTCAACCAAACTTTCATCCATCTGGAATAGCTTTACTGGCACCTCGTCCACTGGCACGACCAACGAATCGTGGATACACCACACACGGGCATAGTTCCTCAAATGCGCTGCCTGCTGTACAACTGCCTTTAGCGGTCAGCAATGTTCCAAACGCCTTGCATTCACAGGTGGGGGTTCGGCCACCTATGCCACAAGGTCCTCCTCAAATGATGCCTTTCCCTCAGAATGCTAGTTCAGGTGTCCCCGCCCAACCATCTGGCAGTGCATTTTCTGGTTTGATTAACTCTCTCATGGCTCAAGGTGTGATCACATTGACAAAACAAACACCTGTACAGGTACTCGTTGGAATAGAATCTCAGTGTTTCTTTTAACAAATGTGATCTTAGGCAGAATCTAACCTTGTGAATCAATATGTAGGACTCTGTAGGGCTTGAGTTCAATGCTGACCTTCTCAAATTGCGCTATGAATCTGCAATAAGTGCATTATAACCTTCCAAGACAGTGCACAGCATGTGGCCTTCGGTTCAAGTCTCAAGAAGAGCACAGTGGTCACATGGATTGGCATGTTACTAAGAACCGGATTTCCAAAAACCGTAAGCAGAACCCTTCTCGCAAGTGGTTTGTAAGTGCAAGTAGTGCAGAGGCATTGGGAATTGATGCAGTTCCTGGCTTTTTACCTACCGAGACCATCGTAGAAAAGAAGGATGATAATGAAATGGCTGTTCCTGCTGACGAAGAGCAGAGTACATGTGCATTATGTGGAGAGCCTTTTGATGATTTCTACAGTGATGAAACTGAGGAATGGATGTATAAAGGAGCTGTGTACCTGAATGCACCTGATGGGTCAACAGCAGGCATGGATCGATCTCAGTTAGGCCCTATATATATAAATAACTTTGAAAAATAACATTTTCATTTTTTAGACACCCCTACAAGTTACTATATGTTCATCAAGCTGGCATCGGGTTTCAAACTACAATACAGCTGATAATTTAGTTACAATACAAGGTTTGCTTAATTTGATTAGCATTAAAAACACTGAAATTTTCTATCCATTTCTACTTCACTATCTCCCTAATTTTTAAATGATATCCTCAAGTAGCTGTTCGATAAGTTGTCCAAGGAATTTAGATTCAATTATTGGGACAACATTAGTACAATTAATTAAATTTATAATGCACCACACAGAAATGAGAAGTTTATTCTTAAAGTCAAAGGATATTTAATCTCGATTAGATAAACTTTTATTGTTAAATAAAAATAATCTTCATATGTAAATTAAAAGAAAATGATAAGAACTTTTGAACTTAAGAACAAATGTGTCAGCAGGATTTTCATTACCTAGAGACCAAATGCCCGATTTGTATCCATAAGGTATGTCTGCAAGAAGTTCTGGACACATATATAGTTGGGAGTGCCTGCAATTTACAGAAATAACAAGCAGTATTAGTCAGCTGTCAGCATTTGCCAGGAAAGTTCAGATCCTCTTTGTAATGACAATGGAAGAATTAGCAATACATAGGAACTCGGCACAATCGGACCAGATCGACAATTGAACCCTTACTGTGGATGCATGATCCTCCTTGTTCAACAATTTTGCAAGTCCAAAGTCACCCGAACATGTACCATGAGATAATACAAGTTTCTATGCAATTGAAACATAGGTAGAGAGTGATGATACTATTTTTGGCACTTGGGAGACAATAACCAAACAGTACTTAAAGCATTGCCTAAGAAATTTGAAGCATTCTGAAAATTCTATAAATCGAGAAGAAGAGAGAGAGATAAAAAGTGTTCATAAGCTTTTTTAAGGAATTTAACATTCAAGGAGAGCCAAAAACTCTTCCATACTCTGAAAAGGATCAAACACTACATTTGAGATACATTCAGTAAGTGAATATTGAGTATGATTCGTGCTCAGATAATATGTGATCATGTTTAGACTAGTGATCCAAGTCTCATGAGACATTTCACATGGAAAGTAGATTTTGATACGCATATTATGTTTTCCACGATAATTTTAAGATAACTTGGCTAAGTTGGATCCCTTATTCATGTCAGATTTATGAAAACAGCTTTATACGGAAAAAGGCATATTCATTCTGTAACAATAACAGCAGGAGGAAATATATGAAATATGAGGGCCTAATCACACTTATTAAACAAGTGACTGATCCCTTATTCCTACTGCATAATATTAAGTAAACAATGATCAATTTCAGTCCGTTATACCCTTCCCAAGTATCTTCTTCTTCTTCTCTCTTTTTTATTTCTGTTTCTTAGTAGAGCAAGACAGGATTCAAATTTTGTCCATCAGGCTATCCCTTTCCTTTTCCTTAACTTGTAGGGGAGAGTTCTCTTCTACCGAGCCCTCCTTTTGAAGTGCAAACAGAAACAACATAACAGCTGAGGAAAATTTAACTGCAAAGAAGATTTGGCAGAAAAACTCCATACCTTTTATTCTCAATTTATGAAGAACAAGAAATGCAGCTCCAAAAGTTCCTCTTCCAATTTGCTCTATAACTTCATGACCATCCATCTTTGATACCATTTCTTTCTTAAGTTGAATTCAGGACCACAACAGAAACATGATACTTTTATCAATTAGCTCAAAAAATGTGTGCAGCAATACCTGATACATCACCGTGCAGCCCTGGTACCTTTTGCAAGACCTGAGTAAAAAGTACACAGGGTGATAACCTAGCCTCTGGTTATCAAACAACCATTCGTGCTCACAAAAGTTCTGAAAATCAGCACTCAAGGTGAGGCTTCTGATTATGCTGAACATGACCTTTATGAGATCATCAGGCATCACAGAGACAAGGGTAACAATTTGATCAACCAATACACGGTTAAATCATTGCTTTGGGAGCTACTCAATGGACTGAACTATCTGCACAGTAACTGGATCATACATAGAGATCTAAAGCCATCAAATATCTTAGTTATGGGTGAGGGAGAGGAACATGGGGTTGTCAAAATTGCTGATTTTTGGACTTGCAAGGATATATCAAGCTCCCTTGAAGGCATTGTCTGATAATGGTGTTGTGGTAACCATTTGGTATCGTGCACCTGAGTTGCTTCTTGGGGCTAAGCACTACACAAGTGCTATTGACATGTGGGCTGTTGGATGCATTTTTGCTGAACTTCTGACTTTGAAGCCACTTTTTCAAGGGGCAGAAGCCAAATCAACACCAAATCCTTTCCAGCTCGATCAACTTGACAAGATATTTAAGGTCTCAGGCCATCCTACACTGGAAAAATGGCCAACACTTGCAAGCCTTCCACATTAGCACAATGACGTGGAGCATATCCAAGGGCAAAAGTATGAGAATACTGGGCTACATAGTGTTGTACCTCTCTCTCCAAAAGGTGCTCCATTTGACCTTCTTTCTAAGATGCTAGAATATGATCCTCGAAAGCGTATAACAGCTGCACAAGCTCTAGAGCATGATTATTTTCGAAGTGAACCTCTCCCTGGACGGAATGCCCTGGTTCCCTCTCAACCTGGACAGAAAGTCATCAATTATCCTACTCGTCCAGTAGATACGAATACAGATTTTGAAGGAACGACTAGTCTTCAACCTCCACAGCCAGTATCATGGAGGCATACCAGGTGCTCATGGAGTTAACAACAGATCTGCACCTCCACCAATGGCTATGGGCATGCAGAGAATGCAAACTCAGGGCATGGCGGCCTATAATCTCGCATCTCAGGCAGGGATGAGGTGGTGGAATGAATCCTGGTAACATCCCTATGCCTCGTGGTGTTGCCCAGCCCCATCAGCAGCATCACCTGAGAAGGAATGACCCACCAGGAGCGGGGACTGGATACTCTCCCCAACAAAAATCAAGACGCTAGTTAGCAAATGGCATCTAGACAGGCTAATAGTTTTTTTTAACATCTGTGAAGCCTAACCTTGTAGCTGTGGATGAACAACCTTGTTGAATGCATCCAAGACCGCATCGAATTCAAAAAAGTTTTCCACTTGTCATGTATGGGACAGTTATTGAAGGCTTCATCGCATCTCTTCAGGACATTCCGAGTTTACACGTTCAAGGTGCAAGATGATCTTGAGAGGGGCATGCTGTAAAGGAGAAAGCAGTAGTTGTAATATTCCTAGTTTACATGTTCAAGGTGCAAGATAATCTTGTGAAATCACATGTCCCAAATTTTCCAATTTGCTTTGAACAACATCACTGAACAGAAATAACATGTCAAACTAAAAGGCATTGATTGAGTGAGATAATAACAAATGCCCAAAGCAATGCTCAAACATCTGAGTTTAGTCAAGTCTAGAGCCATGTGTGACCGAAATGAACTTACCAAATGATGTCATCAACTGTGTCGTTTGCTAGCAGGTAGATATAAATGGACACATGCAAAGAGGTTTCTAATGGATGAGAGGAAATATAAAAGGAAGGCACATTTAAGGAAATAATAAGAATTTTAAAAAGTTAATGGGTTATGTACCTTACTGAAGAAAGCAACACAAGAGTACCTGTTTTTTTTTGTTTAAGCAGTTGTAGGGGCGGGACAAAAGGAAGCTATTCAAGCAAAGAACCAAGCTTGCCAATGCAACAAAGATGTGCCTCTTTTTTTATAGGAGGCTGAGGTGGATTATCAAGTGGCTGAGATGTAGATAAGTTGGATGAGATATTGTGGTCCTCTAATGCGTTTTGAGGAACTTCAGCTACAACCAACCTGCAAGTTTTCCTTCCCAAGGGAGACAAATCCATTGGATAGAACTTTCCTATTCCTCAAGTGAGAAACCCCAAGCATCTCTCCGTTCTTAATAACCTGACAGAATTATAGAGTGCTTGTAACGTTTACCAAGCCAAAACATAGTCTGCAACTCGAAGCATTTGCAGAATAGCAACAGGACAAAATTGCATATAATGTCATGTGTACAATAAATCCATCATATGTGTCATTAGCCAATGGAGTTAGACATAGCAGTCTTCTCCTGTTGTGATCGAGTAGTCAGTAATAGATTTTCAAGTTAAACCATGCAACACCCACCAACAAAAACACTTTCAGAGAGGTTGTGTTGTGGGCAGAACATCGCAAGAGTTCACCCATTCTCATTTACATGGAAATTGGAAGAATTCATATAATTAATAGGATACAATAGAGTAAGAAATAAAGAGCCAGTTGTCCATATTGCACACGTTTTGTTTATAAAGAAGGAAATTTATTAAGGACACATAAGTATATAAGGAGAATTATTCCTGACAGTATACAAGAGAAGAGCACCAATATTAGAACAGTAATGCTCTCCAGCCTCTCTACATGTATACTATTGATCTTCTAAAACACCTATAGGACAGCAACTAATTTATCCTGTATCCGTAAAAAGAATGATTCCTTATCCTGAAAGATTCTATGTTCTCACTAAATGCATCAGGTCGTGGCAAACATAGTACTTCAATCATCTTATACATACTAATTACCAGAACAATGTAAAGACTAAACTCACAGTAGTTTACCAAAAGAATGTAGAAACTAAACTCAC